>WBMY01001684.1:316970-369672 GCA_013397315.1 Donacobius atricapilla
AAAAAAAGACTAGTCAGGTATTTGTGCTTTGATCTAAGCTGTATGAATAACAAAAGTGTGATAGAATGGTTTCTGAGTTATTACAAAACTACCTTTTAACAGTGTTCATTCTTCATTCTTCTGGTTGCCTTGAAAAAAATCCCCTAGAAGGTCACTACTGATGATTAAATCTCAGTTCAGATCTTTCAAGTGTACCTTCAGTGCAAAATCAAGAAAATATGGCCACTTATTTTTTTATAAATTTGGATAGGTGTCTTTCCTTAGATTGCTTATGTCTGACCTAAAAATCTTCTGTTGAATTTAGTGAGAGTTCATAAATTCTATGCTGTTTGCAGCTTTCCAAATGGTAAAAAAATTCAGCAACATTAATAATCCAGTTTCATGTGATTTTTCTCTTCAACGAGAATGATATCAGACATGTGGACTCCTAATGAAATTAAAGTGCACAAGATTGCAAATTAACAGCAAATATCTCACAAAGCAGTGTCCTTATAACAACTGTGACTGAATTTCAAGGTTTGGGTAATTATGACCATCAATACACATTTCATTTTAGATGCTGAGAAAAATTCGTCCTGTCACAAGAAACGATAGTCCTAATATCAGATGGATACACTTGATATCTGTGTGCTTAAAAGACAGCTATTTTTCAATGTATTTTAAAATATGCTGTCCATCATTGTCGTTAAAGTACTATCATACTTCTGTATTGTATGTAAGGACAGTTTCTAATGCTATCCAGTGTAAGAACAGTTTATTTTTGTTTACATTAATGAAGATGTTTCTTCTAAAGAACAGCTAAGACAGGGAGACCCGCATAAAAGAGATGTGTGAATTATTTAAGGCTATTATACCAAATTAGGGATTTTTAATGTCAAAGAAATATTTTGGATGCTTTGATTGCATTCATCTTAGTCTCTTTTGTATGCATTGAATATGGAAGCTGTCAAAAGTGTTGAAAGTCTGACAGATTTTTGAGCTAAATATTTTCTTTTTTGACAGAACAGTTTGGTTTCTGAGTCCTGCATCCTTGCTTCACTGAGCAAGGATGCTGTTATGTTTGCCTTAGTTCATTTTGAAGTCTCCAATGGTCATAACCCATAAACCAGAGTGACACAGGGCCATCAATCAACATGTAAAGACTCTTGTCTAAGCTTTGAATTCTTGAGGCTATCTTTGCACATGATGTTCAGAGTTCAGCTTGTGGAATATCAATCATTTTTATCATGTGATTGTGGAGCTCTGAGATTGGAGTTCCTGCTCACTTCTCCATGTTCTGAACATTTAACAGCTCTGTGACCTACCTGACAGCACTCTTTCTTCAGGCATGGTGTTTTCAGACGTAAGAAAGCCTCTAAGTGTTTTTGTGTTATACCTTAATTGATGTGGCATTCAACCAATGAGCCCGGGTTTTGGTGGCTAAATGGCCACTATATGAAGGTGATTTTCTTTAGGCTGATCATTCATTTTATTCTTTCTGCTGTAACACTAGCTAGTAGTTACAAGAGAAATACTGACATGTATGACAAATTTTAAATTTTACAAATTAGAATACTGAAATTATCTGCTTGCTTTGTACATCTATCTGTGCTTCTTTCCAGGTTTTATGTAAGACTATGACTTTTACACCCTTTCTATACAGTCAGCAACAGAGATTTTCTAAACTAATTGAGGGAAAACAGAATCTCTCAGCTCAACTAAACTATTAAAAAATATAACCTAAATAATGCTGGTAATACTGTTCTCCATAAACTGGACCTGGATTTTGCCAATAGTCTAAATTGTGATTTTGTCATACCTGGAGGTTTGCAACTTTTATTGACCACTCAGTTTAGGGAATTCTGAAACCCATATTTTACAATTTGACTGATTCAAAAAATTTATTTAGAAATACCGAAGCCAGCTAAAACCCCCCTTCCCATAACCTTCTTATTTTGTGATGAAATATAACTGAAACAGAAGTCAATGGGAAATTAAGTTTGTAGCTGATTCAAAACACTCTGAAGTCCCATTATGTTTTATTTCACTGATTATGGGAACTTCAGCATATGATTGAAGCCAAGCATTTGTGTAATTGTTTTGTTGTTTGGGGGGGTCAAAAGTTTGAGAATAAAGCTCCTTATTTTTTTCTCAAAGAAGGAATTATTTTTTTCTTTCTTGCATAGATGGTGAGTTTTAATAAAACTTTTATTGTAAATAGCCTGCCACACATGACCAATGATCACACCTTTCTATTAAAAACTATTCACTTTTGTAAACCACAAAGACATACTTCCAGATAATTGCAGCTACTTCTTTAGCTTGTTTGTCATCACTTGAATGACTCTTTTTGCTCATTGTACTCTCCTAGTTTGGTCTCTGCTGTAAACCTTGTGACAAACTGTAAAGTTCTGAGATTAATTTACAGGAATCTATTGTGATTCACCAAGGGTTGCAAAGCTGGGTGAAGATGGCAGCTGCTACTTTTTCCAGGGAGTTTTGTGATTGGTGGTGAAGCTGTGGAGGGGCTGTTCCTGGGGTGTAGGGATGGGTTAATCTGGGGCCAAAATAGCGTCAGGGTTATGTGAATTTAACTGCCTAAGCAATAGGGGCCTAATCCCCTTGGACACCCTAGTCTGCAGGGAGGGAAAACTCCTGTGGGTCATGCCTGTCAGACATGGGCAAAGATCTTGGAAATATGCTAAATTAGCATCTGACTTGCTTGAAGGACTCTGTATGTAACTCAGGAATCCCTCAGTGTGCAAAGACAGTGGATACTTCCCAATAGATGTAGGAAATGCAATTATGTGTGCTAGTTATGGATATAAAATGTAACAAAACCCCTCAATTATTGTCTAAAACTGCACAGAGCCAATTTCAAGACTGAGCACCTGAAGTTGCTGTCCCAGAACAGCCAATGCAGGAACAGACGACTGGATTCACTTGTCAGCTGGCAGCCAACATGCAGCAAATCTAATTCAGAAAGCAAGGTCAGGAAACACTCATATGAGAAGTCTTCTCACACCTGTCAGAAGTGTGAGCATTTCATGATACAAATGTAGAAGTAGGTCATAAATAAACATTTGTTTTTAATGATGCTCACTCAAAATTTGAAGCCAAGTGATAACCTCTATTTAAGCAACTGGCCAGGCTTCCACCAGGATTTTTACAGGGATAAATACTTGAACTTTGTTGTTATACAGTAGGATTATGTACTATATACTATTTGTTTCCTTTTCCAGCATGTGAAAGCCAACAGCACTACCTTATCAACATTCCTTGTGTGTCTCTTGATCTCCCACGTATCAGAAGTGGGTTGGAGCACTATCATGAGGACTGTTGCAGGAAGAGGCATTCTGTCTGAATTAAATCCAAGGACTCCATCTCACTTGATGCTATCTGCAGTGACCTGAGCACCCACCAGCTGCCTTGTCCTATCCCTGGTACCTGCAAGAAGCTAAGTCTATTGTGTGCTGCTGAAAGGACTAGGATTCTGTAATATATCACTGTTGGATATGTGATACTAAATCCATAAGCAGTTTTTCTTGTTACATTTGTGTTGTATTTTGATTGTAGGCTTATTTAAATCCAGTGCTGAGGGAGTACAGAAGTAAGTAAAAGAGAATGAGGGAGACTCCTGGCCCAGTGAATACAAGCCTGCACTCAGAGACTGAATTACACTCATGGAGGAAGCCGGGTGTGCAGTAACTCAGAAGCCTCCACGTGCCCTGGATCCCATCATCCATCCTGCCTCCATACCAGAGCTGGACCAGCAAGGCTGCACCAGCGAGTACTTGCCCTTGAGCCCTGGCTGTGCTCCTTAAGATCCCTTCAGACTGACTATCTCTCATAATCAGAATGTTCTCTTGAGCCCAGGGATCCAAAAATGATCCTCTGCCTTGGGAATGGAGCAATGGAGAGCTAGTCGGGAATTAACCAGGCACTGCGCTCAGCACAAAATTTTAGGACATCAGTGACAGGCTCACTCATTTTAAAGAGATAATAACACATTAGATTCCCACCTGTAAATGTCTTCCAGTAATAATCCTATCAATTTGTGGCAGGCACAAAACTACATGCGATTAAATGTATCATGGAGAGTGTAACTGTACAGTAGTGTGATTTTCCTTGTGTTAAAAAGTCTGTTGCAGCCATGTTGCACATTGTAAAAACTAACCTTACAAATAAATTAAAATCTTGTCCTTTTTCTCCAGACACAATGCATAAATGCTAAGAGATACTATTATATGTATTTATTAGTCTCAAAATATAGGTGTATGCATATATGTGTGTAGTCATTTATATGAGTGTGTACATGTATGTGTGTATGTGGTGTATGACTGAAGGATGCTTCAGGACTCCCCTTGTGCTTACATTCCAAACAAAAATATTCCTGCCAGATCTGTATTGTAGTTCAGAATGAGATAAAGTACAATATCATGCAATTTACATGTAAAATACAAAATGAAAGTAAAGGAATGATAAGCACATTTTTCCCTCTAAATTCAGTTTATTTCTTGGTATCTTGTCAAATGTACTTGGTTTTTCCTTTCTTGGTAAAAAACCACTGTGCTTCAGCAATTAAATGATTCAAACCTGTGCAGTTTGCTTGGGGAACAAGCAGCAGAAATGTCCTTTGAGCAGTGCTCTGTGAGTGCTCAGAAGTGTTCCAGGTAGTGGACAACTGTCCTCACTGCATGTTCTCTTTTCTCATTGTAAAACCTAATTCTGTATTACCTCCCATGTCAACTGGTCACTTACCCATCTCTCTTATTGTTTCTCAACAGCGGTGGCAAGCCACAGGAGCAATCACATCCTCCGAGACTGAAATGAGATGTTTTTCATTCCAATAAGGAAGACTGGCTGATCTCCAGAGCTTGTCTGTCTCTATCTGCTTTTCTGCCAGTCTTCTCCTGCTTGCACTCCTCCTCTGCTCTTAGACCAGTGCAGATGCTTTCATAACCATGGAGCTGCTTTCAATACCTTATTATTTCATCATGAAATTCAGTCTTTTCTATTTACAACCCCCTGGTTTCATCTTTAAAATTCTCTTGAATCATGGCATAGGATGCTGGGAGAATTTATATGGGAATTTGATAATGAGATGAAGACTTCCAATCCCAGACAGCAAGCCCTGCTGGCTGACTCTGGCATGGCTGGGAATATGTATTTGTGGGCCTGCATGCAGCCAGGACAGATATTAGATATTTCTTATTTCTCTCATTTTGTACAGCTTCCTGTGCCAGCTGTAGCCACTCATCAGGTCCTAAACCAACCAGCCGCCTTTCAGAAGTTTTTTTACTTCCAGAGCAATAGTTCCCCTTTGAAGCATGAGGCTTATCCTAGAAGAGTGCTCTGATGCTCTCTGTTGGATTAGATGTTGAAGGGACCACTGGCACTTGAGGAAATCCCATCCTAGTGGGGTTTAGGCAAATGTGCTGGCTCAAATTGCATACTGGGGATTTGAGCAACTTCCACCACTCTGAGACTCCCTGGTGCCAACACAGGCCATCACACTACACATGAGTGTTCAAAACCTTTCTGTAGATGTGGCAGTAAGCTTCAAGGCAAAATGATCACAGCTAATGATGTGTGTCACATTGTCTGAAGAACAGTGGGAAAGACCTAGGGAAAGATTTGTGGTGGTGCTGAGCACAGTCATAACTGATCAGGAGCTGATTGCAAATGTGTCTTTAAATACATGTAAGATTATAAAAGGCAGTTTTGAAAAAAAAAGAATGTCGCACTATAACTCTTTGGTGGAGTTATAATCCATAAATTAATAATACTTTTGGAGCACATTTCTATACTTTTGATACCTTTAATAAAATGTTGCACAGAAGTCCACAATTTAAGTATAAGTTGTTTGAAGAATTTATTTATTTAAAAATAAGCAAGAAACTTTCACTAGAGGTCCTTTATTTTTCTTTTGAAAATTCTTTCCTTATCCTAGCTTCTTTGTACAGTCCAAAAAGTGGTAAGGCAAACTTTTTTATATTTGCTACAGGCTCCATTGATAACTCAGGTTGGTCACCCAAGATTGATTAGCGCAGCTTAAGTTCTAGCTTTAGACACTCTTTGTGTCTGAGTTTCTCGAGTGTAAAAGTAGAGCTGGTATACAGGTTGTAAAATTAGCTTTATTACTGTCCCTGATGCTCTTAAACACACAAGTAGAGAGAGGTTTTTTAGTGTAATTAATAGTACAGAAAGAATTTCAGGTTATCAGTTCTGTAAAGTCTATAAATAATTTTAAAACATAAGACAAGAACTTTTGAATTTCTCAGTACTAACTGGCTAATGACTCTAAATGCTCCATTGTTGATTTGTTCTAGTTCAAGCAGTGGAGTGATTTTGCAATATATATATATATTCTTCATACAAGAATTAAAGTTTTACTAGTTTTACTTCACATACTCTTACCCCACTTTTTTTTTTTTTTTTTTCCATGCATGATTCTGAATCCAGAATATGCCTGGGTGATTCCTTGGTAAATATCAGATACTTTTTCTTTGGCAGATAAGAGGCAGGTACTTTTAGAAGCATGTTTCCTTTTTTTTTTCTTTTTTGCCCTGATCTCACTCCTTGCTCTACAGGACTTTGAGGACCTGCAATTATTTCCACCACCATCAGAGAAATCACTTAAAGGTGAGGATTTGCCTAAGTGCTTTACTGATTGAGCTTTTATTGCGCTGGAGAGTATTAATTAAAACAAAAAAAAAGTCCCTTGTCTCCCTCAGATTCAAAACATCTAAGGAAACTGAGCACCACACAGGGAAGTTTAACCTTTAGAAAACATTTTGTGAGGCATTTTAATGAAATGCAAAGGGTACTTCTAAAATCCTTAGCATTAATCAGCCGTTGTCTCGTCTATCAAAACACCAAGTTAATTAAAAACGGGAACAAAACCCAAGAAAAACAAGGATCCGGCCTTCGGCAGCTGGCTCCGGTAGATGGCACTGCTCTGAGCAATTTGAGCAGGAGCCAGCGATTTCTGCAGGACGCTCCTGCCCGGGACCGCGGCGGCGGCACGGAACCGCCTCCAGCCGCCGTCACGGCAGCGGGAGAAGGCGTTTCCATTCTCCTGAGAGATTTTTGCTGTATTTTGTTAAACTAATCAAGAGGTTTTTTGCGAGCGAGAAAAAATAATTGTACCCATTGCTGTAATCGTGGTTTGCTGGCTGCTGCTTGTACCTGTTGCTATCACTTCGTGATAACTCTTCCCCCTGTTTTGGTCTTCAGCAAATTCAGCCCTCATTCTGTCAAGTTACTGGTGATGGTGTCAGCGATAGGAAATGTCCCTTCCTGATACCGTCTGAGTTGCTTTGAGAGATTGTGTCTCTGCTGAGGGGTGAGTTTGCCCTTGGATGTGCATGTGCTGCTGATTTACTTCCACAAAGGGAAGTAGGGACCTAAATGCTCCCTCTAAAAAGACCCTCAGGGACTGGAAAACTTAACTTTCAGACATGTTAGTGCCTAGAAAAATCCTTTGTCCTTAAGTAGAAGCTCAGGCTTCCTTGAATGAGGGTACTTTTGGCATTAGACTGGACATGGTGTTCATGGTTGGGGTGAACAAAGTTCCTTTTCTGTTTTTGTTTCCTATTTTTATTGGTGAATTCCATTCTCAAGTTTGGTGCTTAAATCACACCACTCTTTTCAGGTTAATAAACAGGGCCATTTTTTGGATCCCTTTTGTGACTGCTGGCTTTGGCTATTACTCTGATTTCTGGGAGGGGAAATGTGAGTGCCCTCAGTACCTCTGAGCAGTAGGGGAAGTAGACATTAAAATGAGGAACAGCTTTGATATGAACTGTTGAAGGGAGTACACAGCTTCCTTCCTAGGATTCTGTAATTTTAGGGACCTAACTTTTAGTTAATTCTTGTTATCAAGGAGATGAGAATGCTGAAAATAGGTCTCTTGCCTCTTGTTCCCCCAGGTATAGCAAACCACAAACTTTCTAGATCCTTGTGCTGGAAGAACCTGCAATTTTTCTGCAAGTTGCCACAATCATCTAGGATGAACTCTCTCTGCGGGGTAGATCCTTCTCTTCTGTCTGAGAACAGCATGCGGAGTTCTTGTCTTTGTTTTCTTATTTTGGCCCCAGTCCTCCTCAGCTGGGAAACAATAACTGTTTTAAAGTGTTGTTTTGTTTTTTTTTTCCTGAGGTAGTCATTGACTGATTGACTGAAAACTGGAGCTGAGTGACTGGTGTAAGCACTAGCCTATTGCACAGATTATTTTCTCCAGCACTTGGGCCAACATCTGTTAAGACAAATTATATAAAGTGGAACAAATAGACTGGGAGTATCGCAATCATACAGCCTTGCTGATATTTCCATTACATGGTTGGAAAGGCAGGAAGAAATCTTCCCAGCATTTGGTGCTTCACGAAAGGAGAATTTGTTTGGAGGGGAGAGTAGCCCCCTCCCTTGTACATCCTCTCAAGAGAGAGCAAGACTGCTGGTAGCAGACTAGAGGTCAGTCTTACCTTTCTCCATCAAGCCCCTGTTGTGCAGTTCAGGCAGCTCCCTGCTCGGCATGTGGGTTTTCACAGTTCCTACTTTTAGTCCTATGTAAGATCCAGCCCTCTTTGCTTTCCACTATCTGGTTTTGTTTCTGTTCTTGAATGGAAGACTTAGAAATCCCAGTTTCCCCATCTTCCCCCCATTTTTGTCATCTTCCTCCAGCAAACCTTAGGGGCAACTTGCTGGCAACGTGCTGTGCAAGTCAGCAGGCTGTTGAAGGAAACTGTATTATTTTTCTCCTTAAGAGTTTGACTGCTAGGAAAAACAAAATGGAATAAAAAATCTCTTTTATAGACACCCGAAGGCAAGACACTCCTGGAAGGACACATTCTGTGATTGTGAGGTTCTGGGGATTATATCCCTAACAGGAGAAACCTGACAATCATGTCCATTATTTCTTTGACACATCCCTACTTAGCTATTTGTGAATTGTGTTCTGTCCTGTTGGTGCTGGCCAGACATGGGGGTGGGAAGCATTGCCTTCACCAACTGTGCTCAGGGAATTGTCCATAACTGGAATAGGGTAAAGCAGAGGCTTTAGCAGGGGAGAATGATAACTTAGGCACTTTTTTTCTCACTTTCTAAAGGCTCAAGAAAAATAGCCTTCACTGAGTAGTCTTTGTTCCTGCAACATTTCTATTTTAAAAACTTCCACTAGGAATTTGAGCTGGTGTTTTCCAAGTGCATACAACAGCTGCTGGCTTACTGTGCTGTGTGTCACTCTTCAAAAAACCAAAATAAGACCAGCCAGGAAACACTGAATTCTCCCCCATCTCTTACCCTAGGCAAATTCTTCTCCAAAAACAAAATTTCAGACAAGTAAATATGAATATTGTGCATTGCCAGTTCTTACTGAGGTAAGTAGTTTGAGGTCATCTTTTCTGTATTTACAATATATGGTTTAAAATACAAACACCCTTTGTGCTTTGTTATTGTTTGCACAACTGAGTGCTTTCATAGATATATGCTGCAATAAAGGATGGCTTGGAAATTAAATATAAAAAGGCAGGCATTGCCACTGGGGAATAGAGTACTCTACCAATCAAGACAGCCTCCACTGACCAGGCTCACAATATAATGCTCTTTTTAAAATGTATTTAATGCAGGGCTGGAATTTATGCATCATAAAAGGGTGAGCCAAAACCCAGCATCCAGTCCTTTTCAGCCTTTGGTAGAAACTTTGATCATTAATATAATAATATATTTAGTTGCCTTAACTTGTAAAGTCTGTTGCAATTTTGCCTGAATTTGAAAAGAGAGACCTTTCTGGGCACCATGTTCTTACTTTTTTTTCTGAATAAGAATGTCATGACATTTGAAAACCTGTAGGCACTTCCTTTTCTTCTGCTCCTTAATTGAACGGCAGGATACATTTTTAACTGCTCCCTCATTGTGGTTCTGCAACATGCACAACACCAGTGTCCTTCTTTTGTCATTTCTTTTCCTTCCTCCTTAGAAATTTTATCTCCTGGAAAATCAGGTGTAGCTCAAAAGGGTTTTTCTTCAAAGAAGATTTTAATTCTTGTGTCCATGTTTGCCAATTGCAAAAGGTAATAAATGTGTTTGCCTTTGGGCCTGACAATAAGCCTCAGATATTAATTCTGGAACAAGCACTTTCAGAGTTTCTAGGCTGCAATTATGGTTGTGTTAACAGGTGTGAATTATTTAGTTGAAGGCAGAAACCAGTCTTATTTAGAATAAGCAGGTTTCAGATGCAGTTTGGCCATTCAAAATGTTGTTAATTGCTTTACAGAGTAGGTTATCTCATTATGGATTGGATTAAATTTTGCTGAAATGAGTAGATCTTTCATTTAAGATAGGTTTGTGAAGATCATGGGCATACATTTCAGCCTCGAGTAGAGGCAGTCAAGGCAGCTTGGAAATGTAGGTGTAGATGATCTGGGTCTATTATTTTGGCAGTACAGGGTATGTGGATGAGAGAATAACACTAAATGTAAAGGATAAAATCACAGTGAATATTGTATGGCATGTGTGTGTGGTCACGACAGGAGTGTACAGTGTCTGAGATGTTGGATTGGAGGAGTGGGAAAAAACCTGCGTTTGGTCCATCTGACTTTTGTGGAAGTTTGATGATGTACATCACTGTGAATGTACAAAATTACAAAATAACCCAGAGTTCTGTAACATAATCACCAAGTTTGCATGAAGTAGAACATCACATCTGTTCAACAGGATCCTGGTGATCTTGGCCCTTTTTATTCGAGGCTCAAATGCTTTTTTATAACCTGTATATTTTTTGTAGCTCAGTTTTTCATGCATGTAATGCCCATGTCTCTTTTAATATTCAGTGTGTATCCAAACTGGCCTGGTCCCAGAAAAGCAGAAAACAACCCAGAATGATTAAGACCAGATGTAAGCGTGGGAGTGATGGGGTTTGAGGGTACAGAGCACCACATATCATGACATGAGCAGGCAGAAGTTTTGTAGCTGGCTGAAATTATTTTGCACAGCTCTCTTCTGCTTTAGGACAAAAACTCTGCTCACCCATGGCCATGTCCCTTTTACCTGGGTATTTGGTAAATACCTAGCAGATGAATTTGCTGAGAGAATTTTACTGAAGGAAGAGCGAAGGAAGAGACAAACACTGAACAGGCAAATATTGGAATTCGAACCTAAAACATCTTCAGAACTTACCCTGGCAACAGCATCCTGAAGTTCAGGGATGGAGAGGGAGAGAGAGACGATGTCCTGAGGCTGAATCAGTGAGTTGCCTAATCTGGGATAACCAGCATCAGGGAAGCTGTTTGAGGATGGATTGTCCTCTGAACCTGCTGCTGTGAAGCTTAACTGTTGCACATTATTCATTGCTCAACTGTTTCACAAATAATTTTCAGTAGCCCAAGAAGGGCTCTAATCAGGTTCAGTGGAAATCTTTCCACAGATTTTGCCTCTCTGCAAGGATAAGGTCCTTGAATCATACACTGCTGGCTGGTAATTCTCAGAAGAAAGAAGCTGAACTAGTTCTTCTAGTTCTTGCAGCTAGCAGAGTGGAAACACTTTCTGTCATCTTCTTTGGACCTTGAAATGGGAAAGGTAAAACAAGAGCAGGATGCAAGTAGCAGTATGAATTATAAGGGAAGAGTATTTAGGGTGTAATATAGTCACCTCCACGTTACTTATGTAAGGTGGAAAGACAAAACCAGAAACCTAGAATTTTTCTTTCTGTCTGGGAATTCTTCTAAATAAAAAGTTATATCAGTGATGGTAACTGTTTCACTGGCTACTCTTTACTGGAATTACTTATAAAACCCCAGCTCTTGGTTTGTCACACATGAGGCCAGAAGGTGTAACTGCCTGCATAAAGGGAAAGAAAAAAGGGAAATGCAAGTAAAAAAGTGAATGAACTTTTCCTGCAGTGGAACTAACTTGATATCTCTATTCTATTCCCTTTAATATATCCAGAACCACAGCAGCTCTGTGCAGGTGCTCCAAAATCAAGGTCACCAGGCTCATATGGTCTCCATGAGAGGCACTGTCTGTGTACCCCCATGTAGGATATACACCAGCAGCTGGTGGCTATATGGCTCTTTGATCCATTTACCAGGTACTTGGCTGAGACTCAGGAAAGTACTGATGAGGGAGTTTGCTTTTCCTCAGCAGACCAAAGCATTTTGCTATTTTGTTTTGTAGAGCCTGTTGAGGTAGACTGTTAAGGGTGCCATGAAAAATAAACTACCCCCCTAAACATTACAGCCAAGAGAGCTACACACTCTCAGCTTCTTGGATATGATGCAGGGATTGTTGCTAAATGATGTTGTAACTGAAGGAACTTAGGAGCTTTGTGGTTTCAAAGTCAGTCCTAGTCAGCACTAACAACCAGTTACCTGCAACCACCTGGTGGCTGTTTCAGTTTATTCCTTATGAAAGACATATTCACAAGCGTGAGATGAGAGAGGGAAAACGCTTTCCTGGTGCCATCTCTAATAAAGCAGTAAACATTATTGAATACCAGAATAAAGAGTATGAATTTGATTTGTCCTTCAGGAGCTTTCTGATGCAGAAGCAAATCTGTCTGGTGGCTGAATTATTGATGAAGGTTGTTGTTTTTAACCCTAGTGTATTGCCTGTGATGTGGTAAACATAACTTCTCCACAGTTCTCATCTTGATTTCTGGCCATATCTTATTCTTGATTGTCCATCTGTGGCTGCTATTAACTTAGATTAGAGTCACTGCCAGGGCTCCACAGGTAGTAATTGGGCACAATTTATTTTTGTCCTAGATACATCCTCAGTCATAAGTATTAAAATTTGCATAGAATAATTTTTCATCCTTAAATGTCCATTCTTCCCATACTTTATAACCAAAGATTGTGGCTTGCACACTGCCCATGCACACAGAAACAACAAAGGATAAGAGTAAGTCTTCCTGCCTTCCCTGTCTTCTTACCCTTTGATGCAGTTATTTGTTGTGCGGGTACATCAGAAGCACATCTCGTGTCTGCCGTCTCTAGTCCTTGCCTATACAACTGAGTAAGTATGTCAGGGGTAATTGCAAAGCTATGGATTTATTGCACACATAGGACAGAAGTAATCAAAATACCAATATGCCATTAGTGGGCCTTGAGAAACAAGCCAGCTGTGACTGCCTAAGACACTTTTCTTAGGTGTTTAGCTGCGCCTTCAGATCAGAGATCCATTCTTGAGCATTCAGACTAGTAAAGATGAGATGTTCTCTCTCACTGCTGCATTTCTTGGTGTTTTATTTTAAAATTGCATAAAGTCTATATTTTTTTTGTTTGACCCACCACGGTACACTTAACAAAACAACTTGTAGTGATAATGCCAAAAGGGAGTTATTTTCCAATGATGCTTTTTCCACAGCAGCCTTTGGACACATTCATAAGAGGAGGAAACCCAAGTGTATATAGTCATATAATACTGTGGGGTACAAGATGAAATGAATGTGGGTGTGGAGAACATAAATTGAAAATCAGAGCATGTTTACAGAGAAGATTCCTAGTTTGGTAGGAAAAGCTGCATCCTCTGCGGCAGAAAGCATTGCCATTTCCATCCTGTTTCTGATGACAGGATTCATCAGAAACAGGTTTGCAGCAGCTTTCTGATACAATGTCTACATGGACTTCTATGAAGATGTGCTTATCCAAGCCAAGGTATTTCCTCTGAGCTGCAGTTTATTAAGCAAATGATTGACATAAAGGGTCTTCTTGATGTTTTAAACAGGTGGGAAGAATTTTTTTAAGAAGTCAGGCTTGTGGTTGATGAATAATAAAACATGGCTCGATGTGATGCTATTCAGCAAGGGAAGATGTGGAATAATTTAAATTTTTGCACATATGGATTTTTGTATACTGGTAAGGACTTGAGGTTTCATTGTGGTAAGCACTGAAATCTATTATAAAGTTATGAGTATAACAGGGCACATAAGAAGTAACTATCATTAAAAATGAGAGTGAATTATTCCTGTTAGAGACACATGAGCATGGTTATTAGGAATACCTTCTGCCTGTGGGAGATTTTTTTCTCTCTTTTTCCCTCCCCAAGCTCATCAAAGGATAAAAGCAGAAAAACATGAGTGTATTTGGTTTATTCTTTCTTTGTGCAGTGTCTGTGGAAGTTAACAGCAGTAAAAACCCTTTGTAGGCTAAAGTAATAGTTCTTTAAAAAGCATTCAAAGAGACGTACATGGACAGCATTAGAAAAAAAAGAAGGCTGCATGTCATTTATAGGTTGGTTGGATTCCAGTGAGCTCCTAGTGTGCTCCAGAAACATATGTTTAATCTGCCACATACATACCCTCAACTGATAGCAAGATAGAAGACTATTCTAAGAAGAATAGCTGTTTCAAGCGAAATGCCTTAGATATTCATCAGAGTCACATTATTCACTATTGTTTTCAATTTTACAGAAGTGATGGACAGTACCTCATTGTCTGGGAGGGCAGTCTACACTGTGCCACTACTTTGATGAGCTGGTTACTTGACCACTGCTGCTAAAGGTACCCTGCAAACATTTTTTCCCCACAAAATTAGGTCAGTTGTAGAACTGCATTGAACAGGTTGAGAGGTGATGTAAGCACATGCTTAAAACTAGTGATGGCCTTGAGTTGAGTGGTTAGCCTTGTGTGCTCATCCAGGCGTAGCCAAAATAATTCATGTTAAATAATGTTGCTTTCTTCTCCTTCTTCCTTTTTTTTTTTAAGTACCTCTGCCTTAAACTTGCTCATTCCACCATTTAAATATATTCTTTGAATCACAATCAACCCAGGAGACACTCAGTATGTTCATTATTTAGTTGAGGTGGTTTATGATTTTTTTTCTGGACAATAGAATATTTGGAAAATTATTTATGAATTTATCTAGACCCCACCTATAAATTGAATGGACACCTGCACATAGCTATTCAAAACTTTTCAAAAATATGCTAATGAAAAGCAAGATCAAATAATCAATGAAAAATAAAGAAATGGCAAAATTCGATATTGTAATTTTTAAAGAGCCGTGTGTCTGGCAACAAGACACAGTATTCATGGCTTTGTGAACACTGAGTAAAGCTGAGGACAGTGCTGTTGGTTTTAAGTAGTATAATTTATTCTGGTTGAAGTGCTTGCATGATAGGACCTGTGGGATTTTTGTAAGTGAAAGAAGACTTCCTAGATAAGGTCAAGTTGTGTCTGGTCTTTCCAAAGCAGTTAGCATATGTGATGGCTCCAAAGAGTCCTGACAATTGCCTCGGGCTCTACATGAGCTTTTTTTGCCTATTTGATCTATGGATCCTTATCTGGTCTCAGACTACTCATCACATTGAAATTTATTATTTAATGTCTAATATAAATGGCCAGAAGCATTAAGTAGATTTCCATTATGTTTAAGTTTCAGTCCCAAGTAATTTACCACAAGTTTAGTATTACTTTCCCCTGTGGTGCTTTGACCCTGTCTGGATGCCAGGTGCCCACCAAAGCCACTCTATCACTCCCTGCCTCAGCTGGGCATAGGAAATATAATATAATGGAGGGCTTGTGGGTTGAGACAAGGAAGAGGGAGCAATCACTCACCAGTTATCATCATGGGATCCTCCAGAGGTTGCAGGTGGGTCTGTGCTCCACTGTGGACTTCCCTGGGCTGCAGAGGCACAGCTGCCCCTCACTGTGGGCTCCACCATAGGCTAAAGGGGAACCTCTGCTCCAGTTCCCGGAGCACCTCCTCCCCTTCCTTCTTCACTGATCTTGGTGTCTGCAGGGCTACTGCTCTCACATACACTCACTCCTCTCTCTGTTTGCAGTTGGTGTTTTGCTGTAACTTTTGCCTTTCTCAAAATCTGGTNTATCCCAGAGGTGCTATCACGGTCTCTGGTGGGCTCGGCCTTAGCCAGCAGCAGGTCTGTCTTGGAGCTGACTGGCATTGGCTCCATTGGACATGGGGGAAGCTTCTGACAACTTCTTACAGAAGCCACCCCTGTATTTCCCAGCTATCAAAACCTGGCCTCTTCTCCCAGGCAGCCAGCAACAGGAGAAGAGGATGTAGACTTAAGCAGTACTGGGGCGGGGGTAGGTTGGACATTAAGAAGGAGTTCTTCACAGAAGGGGTGATTAGACATCGGAATGGGCTGTTCAGGGTGGTGTCACTGGAGTCACTGTCCCTGGAGGCGTTTAAGGAAAGGCTGGACATTGCACTCAGTGCCATGGTCGTGTTGACATGGGAGTGTTCGGTCATAAGCTGGAGTCAGTGTTCTCAGAGATATTTTCCAGCCTCATTGATTCTGTGATTCCGTCCCATCTTTGATCCTCTCCAATTCACTTTCTATCTCTCACACACTGCTAAAACAGCTCCTGACAAAACATCTCATGAATAAGTCTTTTTAGCTGAAGGCTGGAGCACCAACTTCTCTAACTGACTCCAAACAATCCCACCATTCCTGAACCAGCTTGTCACTGGGAGGGGGCATGAATATTTTATAATTACCTGCAGCCCTTTCTCCACTTAAGGAGTCTGTCTTACCTGAGATAATTGTAGGTTGCTGACTTAAATGGTAGGTCTACATGGCTGTGTTAATTCATTGCTGTTTGGCCTGTGGAAATTTAGGGGAGAGTGGCTTTATGGGGAGCTGAGAAAGATCTTGTTTCTTCATGAGAAATGCATGGTCTTTGTCAAACCTTTGGTCTTCATCAGGCTCTGAGTTTGTTTATTGCTACTTCACAGAAAGGAAGTAGTATATGTTCTGTGAGAATATGGCCACAGGTAGTGCCTGGATGTTGGTTTGGCTTAGAAAGCTGGAGAAGAAAAACAAAGTAGGTGAGAAAATCAGGGTATATTGGTGTTTGGAGAAGAGAGAATCAGGAGCAGTGATTTACTTCTGTACTGATTGACTGTATGTGAGAATGCTTTCAAGAAGAGACAAACAGTGTATTGCCTGCCACTGTGTGTTTTGTATTTAAGGGGTTTTATTTGGTGTAAAGCAATGACAACATGGCTGGGCAAAAAGAAAGACAATTTGTCTGTTACTAAGAAATGAAATCAGACTGATGATTTAGCATTGAAAAATGCTAAACCAATGAATGAGAATATGATTGTAAAAGATCAACCCCTCTAGGAGGCACCTAATTTCTGGCTCCTGAAAGATGCTGTTCTTTCCACAGAGTTTAATTTGCAAATCATCTTTCTTTTTCTGCTAATGTCCTGCAGTGTAACCCCCAGCCCCATCAATAAAAGATGTGGTGATGAGTCACACATTTGTTGCAGTCATCTCATCCACAATAACAATTCAGTCCTCTGACAGTTCACAATATACAAATCATATCAGCGTGCAGTTAAGGTTGAGGCTACAGAGCAGTAATTTAGGGGGGAAAAAAAAGACATTAGATGGTGTAATAGTCTTGAAATCAAGCATTAGACACAGATAAAATTCAGATTTTGGTTTATAAACAAAAGACATTTGGGTGTGGTAAGCCTGGGAGTGTTGGCTCTGCCCTGCTGCAACAGNAATATAAATGGCCAGAAGCATTAAGTAGATTTCCATTATGTTTAAGTTTCAGTCCCAAGTAATTTACCACAAGTTTAGTATTACTTTCCCCTGTGGTGCTTTGACCCTGTCTGGATGCCAGGTGCCCACCAAAGCCACTCTATCACTCCCTGCCTCAGCTGGGCATAGGAAATATAATATAATGGAGGGCTTGTGGGTTGAGACAAGGAAGAGGGAGCAATCACTCACCAGTTATCATCATGGGATCCTCCAGAGGCTGCAGGTGGGTCTGTGCTCCACTGTGGACTTCCCTGGGCTGCAGAGGCACAGCTGCCCCTCACTGTGGGCTCCACCATAGGCTAAAGGGGAACNCTAAAGCGTAACCTCTGCTCCAGTGCCCGGAGCACCTCCTCCCCTTCCTTCTTCACTGATCTTGGTGTCTGCAGGGCTACTGCTCTCACATACACTCACTCCTCTCTCTGTTTGCAGTTGGTGTTTTGCTGTAACTTTTGCCTTTCTCAAAATCTGGTATCCCAGAGGTGCTATCACTGTCTCTGTGTGGCTCGGCCTTAGCCAGCAGCAGGTCTGTCTTGGAGCTGACTGGCATTGGCTCCATTGGACATGGGGGAAGCTTCTGACAACTTCTTACAGAAGCCACCCCTGTATTTCCCAGCTATCAAAACCTGGCCTCTTCTCCCAGGCAGCCAGCAACAGGAGAAGAGGATGTAGACTTAAGCAGTACTGGGGCGGGGGTAGGTTGGAAATTAAGAAGGAGTTCTTCACAGAAGGGGTGATTAGACATCGGAATGGGCTGTTCAGGGTGGTGTCACTGGAGTCACTGTCCCTGGAGGCGTTTAAGGAAAGGCTGGACATTGCACTCAGTGCCATGGTCGTGTTGACATGGGAGTGTTCGGTCATAAGCTGGAGTCAGTGTTCTCAGAGATATTTTCCAGCCTCATTGATTCTGTGATTCCGTCCCATCTTTGATCCTCTCCAATTCACTTTCTATCTCTCACACACTGCTAAAACAGCTCCTGACAAAACATCTCATGAATAAGTCTTTTTAGCTGAAGGCTGGAGCACCAACTTCTCTAACTGACTCCAAACAATCCCACCATTCCTGAACCAGCTTGTCACTGGGAGGGGGCATGAATATTTTATAATTACCTGCAGCCCTTTCTCCACTTAAGGAGTCTGTCTTACCTGAGATAATTGTAGGTTGCTGACTTAAATGGTAGGTCTACATGGCTGTGTTAATTCATTGCTGTTTGGCCTGTGGAAATTTAGGGGAGAGTGGCTTTATGGGGAGCTGAGAAAGATCTTGTTTCTTCATGAGAAATGCATGGTCTTTGTCAAACCTTTGGTCTTCATCAGGCTCTGAGTTTGTTTATTGCTACTTCACAGAAAGGAAGTAGTATATGTTCTGTGAGAATATGGCCACAGGTAGTGCCTGGATGTTGGTTTGGCTTAGAAAGCTGGAGAAGAAAAACAAAGTAGGTGAGAAAATCAGGGTATATTGGTGTTTGGAGAAGAGAGAATCAGGAGCAGTGATTTACTTCTGTACTGATTGACTGTATGTGAGAATGCTTTCAAGAAGAGACAAACAGTGTATTGCCTGCCACTGTGTGTTTTGTATTTAAGGGGTTTTATTTGGTGTAAAGCAATGACAACATGGCTGGGCAAAAAGAAAGACAATTTGTCTGTTACTAAGAAATGAAATCAGACTGATGATTTAGCATTGAAAAATGCTAAACCAATGAATGAGAATATGATTGTAAAAGATCAACCCCTCTAGGAGGCACCTAATTTCTGGCTCCTGAAAGATGCTGTTCTTTCCACAGAGTTTAATTTGCAAATCATCTTTCTTTTTCTGCTAATGTCCTGCAGTGTAACCCCCAGCCCCATCAATAAAAGATGTGGTGATGAGTCACACATTTGTTGCAGTCATCTCATCCACAATAACAATTCAGTCCTCTGACAGTTCACAATATACAAATCATATCAGCGTGCAGTTAAGGTTGAGGCTACAGAGCAGTAATTTAGGGGGGAAAAAAAAGACATTAGATGGTGTAATAGTCTTGAAATCAAGCATTAGACACAGATAAAATTCAGATTTTGGTTTATAAACAAAAGACATTTGGGTGTGGTAAGCCTGGGAGTGTTGGCTCTGCCCTGCTGCAACAGCAAGCAGCAAAAGCAGAGTGTAAATGGGGAAGCCAATTAGGCTGTGTTCAAGGTCTCTCCATTTAGGGCTGAAATTAATAGCTGGGTATTTTTTCAACAGCATATTCTGTTTCCAAGAAGCAGATTCTGTTAGGACATGAAGCAAACTGATAATGACTTTCAATAAACCTTTCCCTTGTCCTACTTGTTACCTTTGACATGTAAAAGATTAAACTCTCATTTGTAAACTGATTGTCAAACAGCCCTGGTTAACTTTGCCCACAGAAATCTTAAAGATGATTTATGCCATTTTTGCTTGTGTGTCATGCAGTAGAAAGAGGCTGCTTTGCTATTTATTTTATTTATGCTGTTTAGTTTCTGAGAGGGAAATAAGAAAAAGCATTCACCAGAATTTCTTATTCAAGCTCTCTGCAAGCCTCAAAATGTTCTGAGAGAAAGAAATATGCAAAGCTATATGTTTATTTCAGTTTTGTATACGAAAAAGTTTTATATTTTTTCTGCCTGTAAAAATGCTGTAGACAGGCCAAACCTTTTAAAATGCTAGATATTGAAAAATAAAAGGAAGTGTTCTATGGGGAGATGAGTAGCTTGCATACATGTTGTGGATACCTGTAAATATCTTTTTTTCTGGGAAAAAAAAAGTGATATATACATAGAAGAGACTGTCATTATTGTAGGTTTCTTGAATTAAGACTGTCTTTTCTTCTGCCCCAAAGCTAGTATTCCTGTGAACACTAAAATAGCAGCAGACATGTGTCATACTGCATGCACAGATATCAGCACTGGTGGACGCAGGAACAGTTTTGCTTTTCATGTTTTGGGTCCCATACGGACACAGCAAAAGGGATGGCAGGAGTCTACTATGGCAGAGATACCATGAATGTACCATGTATGTACCATCTGTGTACCACGGCATGGGGAGATTCTGAGTCCTAATCAGCTCCAGACTGAAACACTTATATTTAGATACAGGCAAGCAGTTTTCCACATATGAACCAAGGGCATAGTTCTGTTGTCTAAGTGTTGGTGAGAAGCTCTAGTTATTCTGCTGGCCTCTGGGGGCTGCCCTGGAGGGGCCTGGGCCTCTGGCAAGTCCTGTGCCTGCTGTATTTGCCAGCCCTGCCAGGGAGATCCCAATGGCAAGGCTTTGTAACAGGCATGGTGTTTTGGCAGCTGGATTAAGTTCAAGGTCTCCACCTACTCAAAGAGCACCTGCTCTACTTCCTGGCTCATATGAATACATTTACATACAAATGCCTAAATTTAGGTGTCTGCATCTTAAACTGAACTCTACCCCTAGTCTGGCTCCAGGCGATCTAACCTGGCCAAGCTCTCTGGGTAGCCAGTCATAGCAGCTGCTGTATCTCACTTCGCTGCGTTACAAACACATGCTTGGAAACTTCTGTCTCCATTTTGTTCAGGATCTTTCTTCCTAATGCCAGGTATCTCCCTCCTCTGCAAATATTTCCCCTGAAATCAGTAAAACTCCTTGCTGGAGGAGATACTTCTCCATGTTCAGAAAAGTTTGTTTCCTGTTTCCTGGGAAGTACCACCAGTGTGAGGGATTTTGGCTAGTTGGAAAGAGCAGTAGTTGCTGCAGAAAGGTAAATATTTATCAAGCAATCCCAAATTTTCATGTTCTACACACCCTGATTTTTTAATTAGGAGCTGCTGTGAGCCCAGGCAGCCTGTGCCACTTGTTCCCAGCCAAGGGAGGGACCCTTCTGGTTTTGAGTTTATGCATGGGTTCAAATGAGTTTCATAAGCAGGCACAGGATGACCTTTTCAAGTAAAGCACTCATGCCTGGTTTAAGTGAATCTATGCTGAACAGAGTGACATAAAATTAATTGCTTTATTAGTTTGCGGAAAACCTATAATTTGATTTAAAGGTAACAGTTTGAAAGGCACTGGATTGAGACTTCATAAAATGTAGTTGTTGTATTTCATACATTTAAACACACATACACATATATATAAAAATATAAATATATATGTTAATAGCAAAAAAGTAGTACAGAGATAACATCAGCCCATTATAGAATGAAGATGGTCACCTAATAAGGACATAGACAAGGCAGAGGTGATCAGTACTTGCTTTGTCTTCCACACTGGTGATGGGCTAAGGAGATCCCAGGGCCCTGAGCTGGAGTATCATTGCTGTGAGAATGATAAACTCCCCTGAACTTGTGCAAGATCTGCTACTACAGCTGGATCCCTATGAAAATTTCAAATCCCTTTTTGAGTGTGTATAAAGTGTCAAATTATTGGTAATTAAAAAGTCTGAAGAATACTTTTTTTACTAGTGCATGAACCTAAGGAATTAATGGTTGAAGTAGCCTTGAGAAGTCCAAATACTCATCACATAACGTGGGATGACCACTCATCTTTTCTCATTCATTGCTTTCAGTGTGGGGAAAGCTTATACTGAACTTTCCCATCCACACTGAGACCCTGAGTCAGACCCCTTGCAATATCCCCATGTTTGAGTAGAAATGATGCTTCTGTAAAGCATTTCCAAACTAAATGGCCATTAGCAGCATCTTTTTTGTTGTGCCGTTTAGAAAGTTTTCCTTGGCCAATTAAATGAAACAATAAATACAAGAGAGATATTCTGTTCTTACAGATGGACTTCAGCTCCAGCTCCTACTGACAATCATACTGTGTCTCCAATGAAAGACAGCGTTGAGATTTGGTAACTGTAATGGGCAGGTAAACAGTGGCATTTACTGATAAATATGCATTTGTTAGAAGGTCTCTGTTTCATCCCATGTAGGTGCATTGAAAGCCAAAGGTATTTCACTGGCATGCTGAGGTTTTTTTCATTCTTCAGTAACAGCATGTTAGCATTTGTTGAAGCATATTTATTTATTGATGGTTTGAGGGTACTTTTGCCTATCAAATATCCAAATCTCTTTGTGTGCATATATTATGAAGCCATACTTGCTGTATTTTCATATTCAGGAGATTGTGTTGTATTATTTTAAATCAATTAGTGCTTTTTGGTAGCAAACGGTGTAGGAAATACAATTCCAATTGCTAGACAGAACCAAAAATGTTTAAAAGCTCATAAATTACCTGTTGTGAGCCATCATAATTTATCTTTTTGCTTAGATCAAAGGAAGGGGGTTGCAGATTGTCCCAGTCAGTGTGTTAGTGTGCAGAAGAAAGGATTATTATTAGATGTCATTTTCAGGGGGTCACAGCTTGGATTGGGAAGGATGTCCTAGGGGAGCATTGGGTGCTGAGCTCCTAAAATGGTCATTGGCCCTCAGTTTGAACAGTGACCACCTCTGTGCAGGGCATAGGGGTCCTGAATAACCCCACAAGGGGGAGCCTTGCAAGCAGCCTGCTGAGCCAGTATATTCTCTGCCTCAGAAAAGTGCCTTTCTCCACTGGAGACTCCTTGAACAGAACTCATGAAAGTAACTCATTTTTATTCCAAATACAGTGGGGGATCATGGCTGTATAATGCTACCAGAGGAAGCATGTTTCCTCCTCCCTAGCAATAAGCTCAGTGTTCAGGGCAGTCATCTGTGATGTGATAGACAGAATTTCAGTCCTCTCTCCTGTCTGATGGGAATTCTAAACCACGTCCTCCATCTTTAAGGAAAGTCCCCGCATAGCCCATTGGCTGTACCAATCGCTGCCATAAAAACATTTTGTATCTCTTGTATAAAGACTGTTCATTATAATATCAAGATGTGCCTAACCAAGCCTCAGAGGAGGGCGAGTGCTCTGTTTGGCATAATGCTTGCTTCTTTTCTCTGTGCTGTTTTTTTCCAAAGGAGAAGCGGTAAAATTTTCTGTCTTCTGAAATGGCTTCTATGTTAGTAATAAGCAAGGAATGGGGAATGAAAGTTTGAACCTGTTTATGTCATTGAATAAATGTTTATATTTATTTTTCTATATCCTAGATGAATGCTTTGGTTACTAAGACTGTAAGGAATTTGTGTTGTTTCTGCATTGGGTGTCATGAAATTAGTATTTTTTAAGTGTACTTTTTTGCTCAAATCCATCAGAGATGGAGAAGAACCTGAAGAACACACAGAATGCTGTGGCCTGGGCTGTGAGCTTGGTCTCTCATAATTCCATCTCCCCAGGCTCCCAGCTGTCCAGAGTGGCCTGTGTTAGGGGTATTGGAGAGTACCCCTGCTCTCAGGGTCCATTTTCGGATCTCATATCTTTGGAACACACAATACTGTCTGCCTTTGCCACTCTCTGTGGCCGCACGTTGCAGAAATCCTCTTCCGAGCATTTGACAGCCTTTTCTTGAATTCAGACTGATCTACACACTGCTTGAATGGAGCTCTGCCTGGCTGTGACAACTGCTGCCTGTGAGCCTATGTGGACATTGGGCTCCTGGGTGCACGGATTTCAGCAGGTAAAGCACAGACAGAATCACCATGATGTGATAGCAGCTGTGGGCTGGTGGCTGGGCTGAAATTTATCTTTTTGAAGTCTGATTTCCAAACCAGTTCTGGATCTCTCTTTGAGTTTCTCCCTGGTCCCTCTCCTCTCTCAAAGAGTGATGCCATGTTTCCAACTCTTCTTTCAGCAAGGGGGCAATTACACACTCCAAACAAAGCTGATGAATAAATGTGTGGGGTTTTCTAGCATGGACCATCTTGTGAGGGAGAGAGGAGAAGTAGCTGTAATCAACACATTGTGAATTAGACCTTGCTCCCCAGTCAGCCTCATGTGTCTGTCCCATACTGCCCCATGGGCTTATGGGCAGCAGGAAACAGGAGGGAGAACGTAAATGAAACATTTGATTAACTGTTCCTTTCTTTCTGACTCTAACAGAATCAGCATGCAAATGCCTTTCCGTGTTTTATTTTTTTGCATTGACAGTGTAGCTACACAAAAAATATTATGATCTTCTGCTGCCAAATGCAACTGAATGAATTATTCTGAAGCATTCTGATGCCTGTCTTTGTCACAGTCTCCTATTTCAGTCCCTGTCATGCACTGTGCCTATCATTCATTATACTTGATGGGTTGAGGGCAGAAAGGTGTCTCTTGCCTTGTTCTCTGGAGAATTTTGTCTTGTCTGTCTCACCTTCAATCACTGCTAATAGCTTTGCTGGAACAAATTCCTCTGCTGGAACAAATTCAAGAAGGGGCTGTGAGGAGATGATGAAAATATTTCACAGGGCAGTTTATATTTTAATAGCTAGTTTTAAAAATGAATTTGCTGGAGCAGACCAAAATGAAGATTGCTTAGAGAGATTTTTCCTACAAGCCTTTTAATTAATTTTTTAATTGTTATTAATCTTTAAGCCCTTCACATTCTTTTTACAGTCTTCCTGTGAATTGCCATGAAGGATTAGGTTTCACTTTGGTTGACCAATGACCATTTATCTTATGAATTCATTAGGATGAGTTACTATTCAGCAAACACTCTGTTGGAGGAGAGAACAAAATAGCACTGCAGCTTTAGTATTGTGTTTTTGTAGGATGTTTTCACAAGCTTTCAACTGCTGCCTCTACCTTGTTTTTTAAGCACATTATGGCTGTGTTTGTAGCAGGTCTCCTGTCCTTGTTCTGATGCACTGCAAAGGTCATAGTGGGGGAGTGTGACAGAGCTCACCATTTTGGCACCATTTAGGAGCTCAGTGGCTCACAAGTGGAATTGGTGGACTGTTCGTAAGTGGGAATAATTGTCCATCAATTTTTAGATTGTATTTACTATTGTTTTCTTGCAGGATTTTCTGACCTCTCTGTTCCACTAGAATATCTGTCTGAAAATACAGAATTAAAAATCTTCTCTGAGAATTTAAGAAACACCATAATGTGTAAAAGTTCCTAATTATTCCTGTGAGTATTATTTCAACAACTGTAAGTAACTGCATGAGGTAAGAGATATATTTGGGCCTCCTTAGGAGAGGTTTATGTTTCAGTCAGCTGTATAAATAATTATCAAGTGATCAAGTATCAATAAAAGGAGAGACCTCTTGACATCAGTAGTTTGAATTACTATTTGCTTTTATGTTGGCCTCATTTCTATAAGCATACTGGATACAAGCTTTTAGATAGCAAGAAGGGCTTATAACTCATTTCTGGAAGAAAGGCAGACATCTCTGTTGATATTAGTATAACCTGTGATTTAATTTGACTTTGTGTCTCCATCCCACAATTTTTTCACAAATAGTAAAATGTGATTGTGCAAGGGCTAGACCAGAAGGATGGTATTAAAACCTAGGAGTGGGACTGAGAGAAACAGGCTTCATACCTGGCTCTACTGTAGCTGTCTTTGGCAAGGTGGGAAAATCATCCTACATGGCTTTTGCAAGAGATACCCTTTTAGAGTATATATCCTTTGGGATACCAAACAGATTGAAGACTCATTTCTCCTGTCCCTCTCTTTTCATAGTCTCAACCTGAGATGCCTGTGGCTCAGTCTGATTGTCTTCACAATACAGGAGACAGAATGACAACAAAATATGAATATGTACATACTTTCCGGAGTGGTATGAAGAAATTAAATCTGATTTGGAGAAATTAAAGGTACTAAAGATGATTTTTCAGAAGACATCAGTGACAAAAGTCGGTCTTTCATTGTTTGCTGTGATTTTTTAGAATTTAATTACTTTGACAAAAACACGGTATGTTGAAGCCTTTTTAAATTCACTGATTTAAGTGCTACCTTTTCACACTCTTTTTTCCTCTGAGATTAGAAGATTAGGATTTGTTTGAGAAGAAAATAGAGCATTTTGGTGCTAGACTTCATGAAATCATTGTCTGCAACTGTCAAGACACAAATGACTTGAAGACAGATCATCTTGTTAGAGGAGGCTTGCTTCAGCAGTCTGGAACTTACAACCAATTTAGTTATGTCAAGGCATTAAACCACCTTTTCAGTCAAGACCAGGTATGAAGTAGTAAATTAAGCATGTTTTACCAGATTTTAATGAGGACTATTTTTAATTAGTAGCAGAAACATGCAGTAATTATGTTAAACATTGTAGTTGAAGAGTTCAGAGATTAAACTATTCACTTCACGTCTAATGGAAATGCTAACTGAACCTTTGTCCCCTGTGTCACTAATTTTCAAGGATCTATTAAAGTTGCAGTCCTTTTGCTGGCCTGTAACAGAAAGTTGTGCTGCAGGGGCACACCCAGTGAGCTCTGCTGGTGGGTTTTTGGGTTCTGGAGCTGTGAAAATATGAGGTAGCTCTTCCAAATAATTGCCTTTTAACAGTGTGTAACATACAATGATTTCTTTTCTTATGTTGTCTAAGTAAAACTCCATCTCTGTTACATCCAGCTGACACAGAAAACAAGGCTACTCTTTGATTAGCACAAAAAAACGTGGATTCTGCCCTGTATGAGTAATGGAAGTGGTGCCCAAGTCGATGTTTATCTAGACTTAGCAATCATTAAATTGTTTTATCTTGTCATGCAAACTTATCTGAGAGAATTTCATTCAGAGTGACATAGGCAGAGGTTCAATCTCTGGAAAGCACCAGACCATCACTTCTAGCATCTTCCACCCCTCACCCCACATTTCTAATCTCACTAATGGTATTGTGACCATTCCAGCTCCTGTTCAGCTCAGAGCTGGAAGACTGCAGAAATTCATATTTCAGGTATGGGAAATGCTCCTTCTATTCTGATTCCATGGGAAGAGACTTAAAGTGAGTTATTCTTCTCCTTTTCCATTAAGCATTCCTCTGCTTAGTAGCATAAATGTAATTAAGATTGTGGGCCTCATGACTCTTTTTAATGGAATTAAACCTCATGACTCACTGGGGCATTATCTGAAGAACGTCTCCCCATACAAAATGACTCAATCACTAAGATTGCTATCTGGCAGTGTGCCAAGATATTAGGACCCAAAAAGCGAGCACTTAATCTGATTCAGGGACATCTTTAATATTTTTTGAACATACATGCAAGCATATTCCAAATATCTTTCCCTCCAAAACAGAATTCAAGAATTTATTTCGGGCACACTCTTCACTCTGAGATGTCTTACAACATTATTGATCCTTTTAAAGTAATTGAATTTAATTCTGAAATGTTTTGCAAAATTTCAGATGAAAAAATAGTGCATACAAATCAGGACAAAGTTCAGGGCCACAAGGAGGTCACTGAGCACTGAATGCTGCAACTACCGGCACTTTCATTTGTTTGGCCATTTTTCCTTTTTTTACTCTCTTGATCTGAAGATTGAGTAAAAAAATTTGAGTCACACTAAATATCCCGTTATTAAATCCCCACCATTACATTCAGTCAAAAATGATTAGGAAAATGTGGTGAAAAAAGCAAGCTTTCTTGGTTGATGGCAAGTTGAACATGAGCCAGCAGTGCCCTGGCAGCCAGAAGGGCCAACTCTGTCCTGGGGACATCAGGCACAGCATGGCCAGCCGGGCAAGGGAGGGAATTGTCCCCTCTGCTCGGCACTGGGGCAGCCTCTCCTCGAGTGCTGGGGGCAGCTCTGGGTGCCACAATATAAAAAAGGCATAAAGCTATTAGAGTGTGTCTAAATGAGGGGAATAAAAATGGTGAAGGGCCTTGAGGAGCAGCCACATGAAGATGAGCTGAGGTCACTTGGTCTGCTCAGCCTGGAGAAGAGGAGACTGAGGGGAGAGCTCAGTCTTCAGTATCCCCATGAGGGAAAGTGCAGGGGAAGCCACTCCCCTTCTACTGCAGGGGAAGTCTTCTCTGTGGTGACCATTGATAGGCCCCAAGGAAAAGGCATGAAGCTGAGTCAGGGGAGATTTAGGTGGGATATCAGGAAAAGTTTCCTCATCAGAGGGTGCTTGGACACTTCAACAGGCTGGCAGAGTTCAAGAAGTGTTTTCACAATGCTTCCAGACAATGGTGTGACTTCTGGGGCTGCCCAGGAGTTGGACTCAATGATCCTTGTGGGTCCCTTCCAACTCAAAATATTCTAGGATTCTATGATTCTTGTAGTATCTTTTTCACATTCTGAGCATAGGTAATAGTGGGAAATAGTACTTGGTCTGAAGGCTGTTTATATTTAAAATCTCCCATTGGATTAATCTTCCCCAAACCAGTTCAACCATTTTTGCTCCCACTTTAATCTTCTTTGGCATGCAAAATACATTTATGTACTGTGCCAAATTCTAACCTATTTCTTAGTTTAAATCTTATCTTCCAGTGAAAGGAGAAGAATTATGCTATAGCCATATTCTTAAAATCAGTCTTTCACATCTGAGATGATACTTGCATAACAAAAGGCCTAATTTTCAAGCACGATGATTTGTTACCAAAAGCCAGTGGAGAAAAGAGGAAGTGCAGGTTCTACCTGTACCTCTGCAGAGGTGTTAGATATGACTTTATCCAGTTGTAGGTATCTGGACTTAGGTATGCTAGCCAAGATTTTAGTGTCTTCTTCTTATTTGAATTATTGCCCCAATTTATTATTTCTCTGTTCATTGCCAGAAAGCTGATATTTTCTCCTTATAAAAGTAAGAGGGAATAATTATTAAATTAATGCAATGAATCATTATCAAAATAGTTTTTATCAAGTATAAAATTTCTCATGGTGATAAATGGTGAGCAATGTCATTCTTTATATTTGTTCTAACCTGACAGAGGTCAACTCATCTTCATTTATGGTAAGTGGCCTAATGCCATATGGTGTTAATATCAGAATGGGGTGTTTTCAGTCATCTAAAATGAAGTTGTGTGGCATGACACAGAACTTTGTGAAACCTCAGTAGATATACAAGAATCTAATGAAATTCCTTCAATGATCATGCAAGATCCTTTTAATTGCTGGCAGAGTTTTCCCACAGAGTTTTCCCACATGCTGGTGCTGAAAATATACCACAGTCTACAAAGATATAAAAACAGTGGGAGAACTTTCTAGAAGAGATACTTTCTGAGGGTTTAGTGTAAGCAGCAACTGCATGCATACAACTTCAATACGTCAGTTCAAGAAAACACTGTCTGCTGCCTGTTACATCTGTTCTAGGATGTGTGATCAATGTGCTGCACCAACAGACACTCACCTACAGACCCACCTGAAACCTGAGACTTGAAACAGAGTCTGCTGTAGGTGTTAAGCCTATGCTTATCCACTGCTGAGATAGAATTGACATGGCAAGTTGTTTTGTGCTTCAAGTAAATACCAATAGAGTTTAAAAGAGCAATAATTGTTAAATTCTGTCTTATCAACAGGGCCTGATCTGTTGTTCAAGTCAGTGAATGAAAAATATGTCCTTTCTGAAATAGACAGAAACTTTCCATGGACCTCAGTGGGGCCAGGCTACAATATATGGTTTGTAGAATTAGTTGCCTGAAGATAAGGCCCATAATATTTAAAATGTTTCAGAAAAAGATGATGGTATTATTATTTCTGATTTATAAAGCAGAGAACTAGAGCCACCAAGGTGAATGATTGATAATTCTCACAGTCTTAGACATGAACTTTTCTGGCTACCTAGATGAAGAGTCACAGGCATGGTTGCTCAAAATAATGTGAGAAGCAATACACAAATATAAAATATTTGGAAACTCCACCACTTGGCCCCAAAAATGCAAGGAGCCAGTTATCTAACACAAGGTCATTTGTTCTTTTATTTCATGACTTTACAAAATGCTCTAGATACCTGTGGATAAACAGTGTAATTAGTGAAAACTATTGAATGCTTTGAATGCAGCAGCCATCTGAACACACTAAAATGAGTGAGTGGTAAAATACTTACTGATGCAGTCACCCACAAATGTCTTTGCCTAAAAGCTATGGTTAATTTTGTTTTCAACCTGTATTTTGACTTAAATCCTTTCTTTGGGTGCTCATAATAACTGTTAGTATGAACATTTCTTAGAATAAGTGTTTAATTTTCTGAACCAATGGGGTTGTCATAAGGAAAACAGAATCTTGGTTAAGAAGGGGGCAGCTACACATGTGATAAGGGATATTTCCATCAACCTTCGACAACCTTTTTGGTATTGTTCCTTACCAAAGGGGTGGAAGATGGGAAAAGTCAAAGTCCTACTGTTGGAATGCTGGACCTCCAAGTTATGACTTGACCTTTCTTTAGGGCCGGTCATGGTGTAGCAAAGCTTCCCATGAACTGTGCTGAGGGATACTGCTGAGTGCTCCGTCTGTCCTCCTTTACTCTTTGCTGCCAGTAAAGCAATAGCAAAGAAATATTGTATGCTTTCAGGTAAGAGGAAGAGATGTATTAGGATAAAAAAAATGAAACAAACAAAGAGAAAAAGGAAATACATCTTTCAATTATGAGGACGTTTTATAGATATGGAAGAGAAAATAAATTTCCCTCACTGTAATGTCCTCTCACAGTCAATTTTTTTCCTTCTTAAAATATTTATGAATAATAATTTCTTTTTTTCCCTTCTTCTTCTGTGCAGCATGTGGTTTTCAGTTGGAGAAATTAGTCTGGTGTATCTTCAAAAGCTGGACTTATCTGAACAATGTCCATCAATCTGACAGATACACTGCTTTATTAAGTTTCTTAATGACATTGACAAAGCCCATAACTATGAATCTTAATCTTAAGGATCTCAATTCTAATTTGTACAATGTCTTCCACTAGATTAGCACAGAGAAAAAATAAAGTGAAAAACTGACTCTGTGTACAAACTAGACAGAGCACAGCAAAGCCCAAAATCAATAAAAGCAGCAGAAAGTCTGCTACTCTCCTTTAGACATTTAGTCATGGAGTGAAGGCATTTTTATCATCAAGTTACCTCGATTACAGAGCAGACTTTATTTTATATGGGATTTTTCCCTTTCAAGGAAGAATAATTTTATTTTGGAAACAGTAATTTTCTTCTTCTTAGCAGAAAAAAGGCACAATCCATTTATAAATATAATAATAAATTCTTGTGATGCATTTTGAACCTTCTTAAGAGAAATTCCCCTGATGGAAAGAGGGAATATGTGGTTTTTAGGCCAGAAAACAACCCCTCTCATGTGGGAATTTCAAGACCTCTTTGTCATTAGGGCATTCAAACATGGTATTCTGCGTAGTGACTGAAAGCTTGAAGTACCATTGTGGGTTTTTTTCCTTATAACTGGTTGGATCTTCCTCTGTTTCAATTAGAGACTACTCTGAGTTGTTCTTCCACATTCCCTCACGAAAGAACCTGGCTCTGTCTCTTCTCTTAACTATTGGAAAATTGCTGTTTCATTCCCCCCAGGATGTCTCTTCTCCAGACAAGAAAGTCACAGGGCTGTATTTGAGACATAATACATATTTGTGACTCAAGTCTAACACCAAATTGTTTGTCTGTTCTATTGTTATCTTTACAAAAAGACATCAGTGAAAATGAAGTGTCATTTTGCTGAATTAAAGTGCCAACATGGAAAGTCAAAGCAGCATTAATGCGTTACTCCCCCCCCCNTTTATATAAATATATTCTTGGGAAGAACTCGATAACCAATGCTAAATTGAGGCTTAAACACACCTTAAAACGACTTAGTCTTTAGTAAAAATTATGGCTTTTTAAAGTAACAGTAATTTTATTCTTTCTACATCTGCACAAAGAACTCCTACCTAAATGAGAAGTCAAACATTACTAAATTTATATTCCCTTGAAGAGGGAATTTGCCTTTTCAATAGTAGCCTTCACAATGAAGGCACTTTTGTAGTGACTGCCCCTGCTATGTCAGTTAATGTGTGCAGGACACCTCCAGGCTCATCAGCTGGTTTATTCATTTTAGACGTACAGCTTTTTCTGTATCTCTTCACTACCCAAGGAAGCTCTGACTCCTGTAAATGGAAAGAAACAAAAATCTCTAAAGAAGACTACTTTTCAAACTCTGTGTGTTGGTTTTCCTTGGGGTAGAGTTAATTTTCTTCATAGTAGCTATGAAGGGGTTGTATTTTGGATTCCTGCTGGAAGCAGTGTTGATAACAAAAAAGATGTTTTAGCTATGGCTGAGCAGGGTTTCACAGGTGTCAAGGTCTTTTCTGCCTCTCACCCCACCAGTAACAGTGGTATGACAATCCCTGTGTTTGCACCATGAGAAATAAAAGAATTTAGGTTTAAGTTACTTAGTACTGAATTGCCTCTTCGTAAAAAAAAATCTCAGCCACATATGTATTTTCTGCCCCTATACATTTAGATGTATATTGATATTGTTTGGTAAAAAGCTTCCATAGATACACAGACATTATGCTTTTTGTACGGTTTCTTCTCTAATTTACAAGTCAGTATGAATTTCCTTTTTCCATTTTTGACATCAAGACATGACTCAAAGTCACCTGCAGGTTCAGAAGATACTCCATATACTTGGATACTCTTGTAGTGCAGGAGTTGTTATGGAACTTTTTGTGATAAATTACATTACAGAATGAGCTTGGTTTATTTGATTACATTGCCATTGTGGGGCAAACACGAGCAATTTAGGGCATTAAACTGAAGCTGCACAGAAATGTGAGAAGTCTATTTTGGGCCCTTAAAGTTTGATTCTTTTGATAAGAGAGTGACTTGTGCCAAATGAACATTGGAGTGGCCTTCTGATTACTTCGAATGTACCCTGTAATTTCATTATGGCGACCTTGAATGCAGAGTTGTAGAGTTCCCTACAGGCTGACTCATCTCTGCTACACTCTGTTACTCCATAAAGGCTCAAATTTCCACTTCTTAGTTATTCATCCCCTACACAGAATTCCCATGGGTATCTAAACCTCATATGGTTTTGAGACACAACAGATTTTGGGCAATACCTTTATGAAGTATTCAATGGCCAAATTACAAGATGCAATGTCTCTAAATTCATTGTTTTGGATTTACCTCTGCATACAATAGCCTGGAGGGAAATGCTATATTGGAAGACTCCTGTTTGATTTCACAGAGTGAAGAGAGGGTACAGATGCTATTTCAGGTACTCTGCAATACTCTTGTTAGGCTACAAAGTATATGACCTTGCTGGTGCACTGAGTGCCATGACTGTAGCACGTTTCTGAGCACAAGATAAGGCATTTAAGAACTCCTGTTATGTCTATGAGCCATGACTTAATCGTGAGTCATATCTTGTACTTTTGTATAGACTGAAGAAAGGTGCCATTGTGCTTGCCATTTATGAATAAATCTCCAGTTTGCACCTAAATGTTGTACTAATGAAAGTTTGAGCAACAGTAACCTTTTTCAATTAGATTGGAAATGTACTGCATGAAATGTTTAGATATTAAATAAAAGTAGAAAGGGAAAAGTGGCTAGAGCTGTAATCCATTACCTGTGTGCAAATCAATCTGAAGTAATTATGTAGCACATCTTAGACAATGAGGGTGTAACAGGCAGAGGACTGCCTATCATCTTGATGCTTTGAGGGAAGGGTCGCAGTTTAAAAAAGGTATCTCTTTGGGAAGATTTGATAAGTCAGTCACAGTATTGAACACTTCATCTGCTTGACTATGGCTAGAGCTGGGGTCATCGCTCTCTTTTCCATGTACATGAAAGTTTAACTGAGACTTAGCACTTCCTGTGCCTTGTTACTAGTATCAAGGGATGTCACACAGGTTGCCTGTGTGACAGTGTGGTGTCCAGAGCTCTCACAGTGCCCTTAGTGCAGTCAGTGGCTTCTTCAGGGGTTTCCACCTCTCAGTAAGAGTGGAGTGATAGTCAGTGCTAAAACATGCAGATCAATGCCATAGATAGTCTCACTTTCTAGCCAGCAGTCTACACCTGCTCATATAATGATCTGCCCCCATTCCTTGGAGGAGCCAGGGTTGCCTCCCTTGCCTTGTGTAGTGGTTATCACATTCGCCTAATTTTCATTTTAGTGGAATAGGATTAAAAGAAAAGCAAAACAGGTTCAATTTAAAAATAGAAACAGTTAGATTTATTAACATACACTAAAGGTGAACAAACAAAAAAACCAACCACGAAACCCTCCCAAAAACAACCCCCCTCCTCCCCAGCAACAATCTAATTTTCCACGAAAACAATGCAAAGAGACAAAACATCAGAACTCTNTCTTCTCTCTTTGAGGAGGGGTAGAGTTTGAAAACAGTCTCAGTCGGTGTTAAGAAAGAGTTAATGTTCAGGAACTTGCCCGGGCATGCACACGCCACGTGGTCTCGGCCCTGAGCTGCAGCATCTCCGAAATCCTCAGATCCATAAGCTGCGGAAAAAGCTCAGAAACGGCAGCCCGGGTCTTCTCTCCTTTTCCACCCCTCGGTCTTATGGGGTGCGTTTTTAACCCAGCCTGGGCTCGGTGCTGTTCTCCGGGGGCCCGGGGGCTGGAGGAGGAGGCCGGGGCCATCTCCCCCTCTCTGCGGCATCCGCCGAGCTCAGGTGCCCTAGATCGCCCGGCTCTCTGGAGGGCTGGCCCTGATCCCCGCCCCTCGGCACGGCCGCCCTGGCCCAGCCCGACTCCTGGGGCCTCCCGGGGCCCTGAGGCCCGGGCCCCCTCCCGGGCCGGCCGCGATGTTACCTCATGGCAGGGGTCCGTGGAAAGAGCGCGGGTCTCCCAAGATTCCTGTTTTTAAGCGGTGTCCCAAGGGGTGTACACTTTTTTACCTGATTGGCCAGCTTAGCTGTCAGTTCCAAAATGGATCAACAATTGGTTTTTTCCTACTATTTATGCTAAACCAATACACCTTGGAAGCCAGAGGGTTGATATTTGCTTGCAGAGAGCTGCCTTGGTGGTATGTCATTATGAGGCCTCATCCTGTTGTGAAGGTTGTGTTTGTTACTGCTTTACTTGACAATTCTTTGAGCTTGGACAATACAAATTATACTGAGGAGTGACTATCAGTTTGTATTAGGAAAAAGTAAACAATGTACTTGACTTTTCTAATTGTTCTAGACAGTTTTGTTGCTTATTTATTTATTTTTTTAAGACTGTGCTGTTTTTAATATGCTACCCTCTGGTCATTTTTCTGCTTTCAGAGAGCAAATTTCAAAGAATCATCCATCTTGTCCCAAATGTACCAGAACGCTGTAGACAGCTATGCTACCTGATGTTTATAGGGCAAGATTGAACCATTGATTTTTTACTTGAAACTCCCCATTGCCCTGAACAAATTGTAGTGAGGTAAAGCTAATGGCAAAACTGCAGACCTTACAGATGAACAAGACCTGGTTCATCTGGCATTCTGTTTTATTTTACAATCTCTGATTAAAGCATCTCTCTGTTAGTATGCATTTCTTTAACTTCCTTTCAAACTGTTTGTAGTAAAGCAGTTGAGAGAAGAGTGTCCCAGCTGTACAAAATGCAGCAAATGGGTTACTGCTATTCTCACCGAAGACAAATTAATAAATGAAAAAATTACTTAATGAATTTTTTTTTCTGTGCCAGCTCAAACCTCTGACACTTGTAATTTCTGTAATACCTTTGAGAAAGAAACTCAGGCTGGAAACAGAGTTGCTTCAGAGTGATATTGTAAACAGCTGCTCCCACCTCTCTCTGCAAAAATGTTTCTTAATCACTGGTGAATTCTCAGAGTTGAGTAAGGGAGACGAGGTTGGCTACTGAATCCTATGCTTGATATACAAATGGAGTTCCCACAATTCCCACTCTGATTTGCAAAAAAAATTATCTCTAGGAGAAATGGAGGAATGCATGCTGAGGGTGAAGTTCTGTGCTTTATGTTTAGAACAGCTGGTGATCCTAGCAACTCAACTAATGAGAAATTACATCTCCTGCTCTGTGGGTCCATGAATAGATTTAACCATCCTTCTCACAAACAACATGGCAGTTTCCTAGCACTTCTGGGCACAGATGTGATAGCAAAATAAGTCTACTGAAGACCAGAGCTATCATGTATCACAGAGAGAAGCCGGTGTAAAGTAACAGGCCCCCAAATATGCAAATCCACCCCCCACTTTTCACTCCAAATACAAATCTACAATTAATGCCAGGAGACCAGAAATATAAGACAATATAAATTAATTATTTACTTTAAATAAAGAATTTCAAAATAGAGAGCTATCAACCATGAATGAAACATTGTCTTGGAAAAGAGAAAGCTTGCAATGTGTGTTTGACCTTCCCAGCACCTTGCAACAGAAACACAAGGTACTTTGAGACCACATTCAGCTTGGAGGAGATTGAACTCTTCCCCCTTAAGGTTTTGTTGCAGATATTCCAAATTTTGTACCCACAAAATGATAGATACCCTCAATTATTATCAGGGAATGTTTTCTCAGTAATCTGCAAATGGCTTCATTATTATGTGTGCTACTGGGAGTCTTTTTCACTGCTTAATCTTATTATTTCCTTCTGTTTCCCAGTGTTCTAGCAATTTTTGTGTTCTGTCTTCATTCTAATTTCCCTGCTACTCACTGCAGAGATTCATTTCACTATTTTATTTAATTAAAATATTTCTATAATTTTTGTGGTTTTCCCCAGATCATTTGTGACTATTGATGCAAAATTCAGATGGGGGAAAGAGAGTGGTTTGAATCCTTTCAGCTCAGGGCAGGGGATTAAAATACATAACCATGCTGGCTTTTGATGGATTAGCTGATTTCTTTCCATGTGAATAATACGGTGATGTGATTCTGCTGTGTAGTGTAGAGTATATTCTCCTAGCAGAATATACTCCTAGGGTCTCATGAATTATCCCTTAGTGGCACTGAACATATACTGAGGTTTCTTTTGATCCCCTTGTTTCTCTTATTGCAAGCCCATAAGAGAAGCAGCTTTTTGCTTGTTTTATGAGATTGAAGTCTGATTTCTCCTTTCAGGGAAGAACCATGTGTTTCTGCATCAGCATGCCTGAATAATTGCCATGTTTTTGTTTTACTTTCAGGATAACCTCACCGAGGCTGGCTTGTGCCATGGACAAATGTGGAGGGTGGAAGACTGAAAGATGATTTCTTCAAGGGCTGATCACTTTTGGGCTAATCACTATTGGGCTGCAAATGGTCAGCATGGTTAGCATGTGTCTGGGAGTGGATGGTGACAATTACTTGTCGCTTTCAAAGCTGACCTGTTTGAGCTAATCAAATGCTTTTCAAGCTTTCTGTGTACTAGCTGAACACAACAGAAAAAATGACAAAGAAAGATTATCTGCCTTTGAATCTGCCTGGACAGTTTTCCTGCTTTAAGCTTGTGAAAAGTCTCAGGACCTCTGTCTTGGACCAGAGATATCAAAATGGTCCTGCTTAAACAATCAACTTTGAAATTTAGTACACACTTTATAAATACACGTTTGGAAAATTACAATAAAGAGTAAGGATCTCATTAATCTCATCCTGTGTCTAATGCACTATCTGGAAAGTTTCCATTGTGTTTAAAGAAGATGGAATTGTGTTGTTGCTTTGAAACTGGATTCTCTCACTTAAATAAAGGGTAAGAATATGTAGTTTATGAAGGCAAAAAGCTATTTCTGAATGAGGAACTGTGGTAGAGGAGTTATGCATGGTGGGTGGAGGGACTGGGAATTTAAATGTTTTATTGCCTGAAGTATCTGAATTGGATTGTCTGTAAAGAGTAAAAGCAAAAGGGTGTGCTTTATTCTGTGTTGGTCCTCTCTCTTTTGCACTGAACATCAAAATACTAGTTTGGATTACAGGCAGATGTCAGTCTTTTTTTTTTCCTGCTAATCTTCCCTGTAAATATGCTTTTTCTTATCAAATGAGTACCTTGTGAGTAAATTAAAGGCATTCTTAATACCTTCATTGATACTTACATCAATCATCTGGGAGAAAATAGAAAATTATCAGTTGCAAAATTCTCAGATGACCTCAAGCTACTGGGTAAGTAAACAAAAAGAGGGACAAGCTAGGCATATGGAATGAGTTGGATTATTCTGTGAGTGGGTTGGTCTAAGTTGTGGGCCTTTGAAGACAGCTGAAGACTGGATTTCTAAAGGAAGAATGTAGATCCCACTTTTGAGATAGGACACTGTTTTGCTGACACTGAAAAGGTCTTAAGAGGAAGGTACAATTAGCAGGATAGGCATTTCCATTGAGGTAGTCAGCCAAAGAGCTAATGTGACCTTGGGAGCTATCAGCAAAGGCAGAGGCAGGAGGAAAGGCAGGGTGTCTGTGTCATGGCAAGGCCATCACTGGAACCCTTCAGCTCTGAGATCCTGCTTTTGAAATTCTTCTGAAAAGCTAAAAAGGTTTTGAAAGAATTTAAGCTGTAGTCTGGAGAACAGGTAGAAACCTGAACAGATTACCTTAAATTATTCAAGTTGCACATGTGATTTCCTCATTGTCTACAGATACCTACATGTAGGAAAAGCTTCAGAAAAACAATAGCTCTTTAATGCAACACGAGAAACCTCAGGACTGGGATCCTTGCTAGGCAAATACCATTTTTAAACAAGTTGCAGATATTTTAAAAGGTGAATATGCCTATCTCCTGGAGCAATTCAAGGTAGATATGGTGTATTCCCACTGCCAGAATTTTGAGAAACCTGGCTGAACATATTTCTGAAATATTCGATTTGTCTTCAGCTAGAATTCAGGAATAATATGGAATAATAATTCACAATAGGTGAATTTCTGGTCCCAGGATTTAGACTAAAAATCAATGATTCCTTCTGAATCAAGGATTGATGAAATGTTTAAAGATGTCCTGTTTTAGTGAAAAGGGACACTGTCATCATCACCGACTGTGCTGAGAATGGTATTATCACACACTGGTTAATATTTCAATATTATTGGACCTTTTAATCAAGAAATCTACTCATTTTTAGATTTGTGACTTGGGACATGAACCTTTCCCCTTTTTTGGGTCTCTGTCACTCCTCTCTCTCATTTGGATGACAAGAGGGGCATAGCCATTACCTGATAGAAGCTTCACTCCATGGTGGAGCGGAATGCCATCCGGAGTGTGTCCACCTTCCCTGAAGCACGGGAATTGCTGTACCTGCATTAGCTGTCCCCCTCACCCACCCATACATTCCCATAAGGCCCTGCTTGTTCACCACCTCTGCTCCGATGGCTTCATGAGGAAAAGGAAGATTGCTGCCACTTGAGGTTGGGAAGGGGAAAAGAAGCAAACTGTAGTGAAAAGACTGCGTAGGGCTTGGTCCTGCTCTGGTGAGGGGGAATGGGGAGGAAGCACAGGTGGAAGCACAAGAGAACGGTGCAGCCGAGGCCTGGGCTACTCTGTGCAGCACTCGTGGATCTTGAATGCAAACCAGCTTGTTTAGCACCTCATAACTCTCTTATTATTCAGTAATTGTAGTGGGGAGACAAGACCTAGCAAATGAAGTGGAAACATTCCTAAACCTCAACAAGTCCTGGAGGAAGATGCATGCATATGAAACAGTCTGGAAGGAGGAAGACCTTTAAATCAGGTTGGAATGAGTTGTGGCGCTTTCAGGAATAGCCTGCTTGAATACAGCACTCAAAGCTTCTCTGCTGGGTTCGTGTGCAGCCTGCTAACCTGACTCACAATCTTAGCTTAGATCTTGATGCAGCTGAGAAGATCTGAACAGTGACAGGGACCAGGGATCTTAGATATGGGAACAGCTTGGTCACAACTGATGTGCAATGGTTGCAAGGAGAATGACAGTAGTACCCAAAGCTTTACAGAGTTAATTAAACACAGAGGCAAACTTTTCTGAACTTGGTCAGAGATCTCTAAACACCAGGGTTACTCAAGGTTGTAAATACATCTCAATACAGAGTCTGAATGCCTTGATTCAAGGAGCTTCCCAGTAAAGCAGAATGTAGAAATTATGTCCGTACCCAGAAACAAATTATGTTCACCTTGTAATTTGATTTTGATGATATGTTTTGCAGTTATCTCCTTTGGCTCTGAGTCATTACTCGTAGTGGAAATACTGACGTGTGTAATGGCTCAAAACAGCATGTGGAAACTTTCTATTCTTCCCTCTGTCTCAGCTCACCAGGACTCATTCACTCACTCATTGTCTTTTAGCAGCAGAAAAACATTAGACTGCTTATAACCATGGGGTATTAGTGGGCACCTGGAAAATGTTGATTAAGTTCTTCTCATAGAAGTAATGGTGTTTCTTAGCCAGGCTGAACCTCATCTATGTCAAGCATCTAAAAGGATGAAAGGCTTCTGAATGAAGGCTGAGGCTTTTCAGCAGTGTTTTTCTGATGACCTTATAGGTTTTGTTTTACTTATTCCACCCTCTCTGAATTCCTACTCTAACTTCTCTGCAGGTAATGCAGATTGTTAGCAGGGATCTCACTGGGGCTGTAGATATAATGCAATCTGAAAACCTGGAAGAATACATAAGGGTCCCTAGTACTTTCTTGCAAAGCAGACAAGGAGAAAAGAAATGGATTCAGTGGAAAAGCCCCAACACCTCAAAAAAGGTGTTGTTGTAAATCAAGCTGCAGCCATTCTGCTACCTCTGTAGGCAGAACCAACTTTAAAAATTGACCAAACCGCAAAAAAATGATAACTAAGCACCACTTTTTTTTCTGATTTAGAGAAGCTGCCTTCCTTAACTTCCGAGTTGTAGATGCACAGTTGATGCTTACTTTTAGTGTTGAATTTGATCTATATGTTACTCTTCAGTATCAAAACTAACTAGACTACAGTAAAGGCTAGCCCTGTTTATCAGCATCTTACTAAGACATAGAAAATAAAGCTCCTCTCTAAACTTACATGATCTCCAAGAAGCGACGTTTTTGTCCAAGTTTGTTGCTGTGACTGCACATGGCAAGTAGTCCTATGTATTGAGAATTATGTAGTTCTGTAAAAACAAAGAAAATACTGACTCCTGAAAACATTCCAATAATAGTATTAAGATTTAAAATTCTAATTATCTAATTATTCTAAATTCTGACATCCAGGAGCAGTACTGGAAGCAATATTCATAAAAATACTTCTGACTCATTGCCAAGAAAGGCTATTGCAGTACAGCGACCTTTTCTTCTGCTGAGTAGAGGGAGATTGAGAAGGCATTTAGATCCAGAAAATCCTGCTCCCCTACCTAATGATTTGCTATGGCTGCTGTGCTGACTGACAATTCTTCACATCTGTATTACTGCCTGGTCTCAGCAGGAAAGAGACTTCACTGGTGACCATTGGGGAGATGGTAAAGGGTTGTTTTCTGCCTACATTCCTCCAAAGGAGTTGATTTCATAAGCCTTTTTATGAAACTCATAGCATGCTGTCCCAGACATTTTAAAAATGCAGCCTTGACTACAATTTTTTTCTTTTTATAACATACAAGACATAGGTATGGTGTTTCTTTTAATTAAATTGCCAGTGATGGAAGCATTTGCTAACAGATAGGAGGATTTCTGCCTTTTGAGCACTTCCTCTTCAAGCCAGAGAAGGTTTACACTTATATATCCTATCTCCCAGGAGAACATCTGATTATAAGATTAGGCTAGGTTATGCCATTGCTGACTCTTCACCTACTGGAACCAGGTCACTTCACTAAAAAACCCTCTGCAAGATCCACTTGGTGAAGAGAAAGAGGCTCTGTGGCTGCGTTTAGGAGAAACACCAGACTTGGTGGACAGCTCCTAGGCTTGGATGAAACAGCAAAGACTAAGGACTTGAATTTTAGAGGGAACTGGGATAGCACTACTGCTTGTCTATATTTTGATTGGCTTCAGCAGGAACTGGAGCCTTTTTTAGTTTGTCTGTTTAATATTGTTGCTTTACACGCCAATAGACTCGATAAGTACCATTTGTACTTTGCAGTTTAGAAGGAACTGTCTGAGTTAACAGCTGGAGTACACAGTAAATCATTAGGACTTTAAAAGCATCTTTGAATGAGGTCAAAAGCCCAAAGGGGAAAAGTAACAAACCTTTGACTCTGTGTACCAAAAAAAATGTACCTTGATGAAATAAAGATCTGGGGAAACACACAGGGGCAGGGAATTAAATGGGGGAGGTGGAAATGCTGAAGATTAAAATGAGAAACTGGAAAAGCAGAAAGGGAGAGAGTAAGGGGGTAGATGATACTAAACAGACTGATAGTGCAGACTTCCTTTTGAAAAAGGCTTTTTTAATTGTCAAAGCTGTAGCAAGCATCTTTTTTATTTATCCTCTAGATACTTTACCCTAGAAGTCTTATTTAACACCATAATTACATAATTTTGTGCTCAGTTAGCTTTATAAGCCTCAGTGGAGGATCATGAGCATCCCTTCACACAACCCTGCATTTTTCTGCTGTTAATTTAATGCTTATGAAGAGCCCATAAATTTGTATTGATCTTTTTTTTCTCCTTGCAGACTTCAACCACATTAGTATATGGAACAGATGGGAGTCTTTAACTCATTAGAGGGAACCAGTTTAATACTGATCCCATCAATCTGTTCTGTTTTTGCCCTGGAGACAGAAGTTTTTCTGTGCAGAGTGTAGTTATATGCATCTGCTGTTGTGTGTGTACCTAGATGACAGGTTCTGAAGCTACTGAGGCAGAACAGAAGGAAGCAGGAACATTGCAGAGTAGATGAAGAAGGGACCTTTTGGCATGCTACCAAGCAGAAGGCATAATTAGAATGAATTTATAATCACAGTGCAGCTACTTAAGGAAAAACAGGAATACACAAGCACAAGCTTGATATGGTTCAGAGTTTGACCTGTTCATGTTTAAAAAAACCTCATTAATTCAACTGATAAAGGCTCCACCTCCTTTACATTTAATCACTCTTGGACTTAAAATGCTCTGGAGTGTTTTCTACTTTAGTGCTCCTCTGAAATTGTAACATCTGGATGGCTTTAAGAACTGATTTGAATCAATAAAACAGAAAAATATGTGCTTCTGTGATTAACAGATTCCTTCCATCAGATTAGCTTTCTTGTTCTTTTGCTTTCATTGCTGAGTCTGGACTTCTGAAAGGTTCGTGTATGAACAAGTAGGGAAAGTGTCACCTGAAAGTGTCACAAATAACGCACACATAAATCAGAAAAGAGTGAGAAATGGAAAAAAGATGACAATAATTTATTAAACAAATCCAGTTTTTGCAATGACAGTACTCCAATTCTGGTAATTAGCATGGTGTACAACATAGTAATATTTATTTCTGCTGAATTTGGGAAACTGTCTTGGAAAGATGGCTGAAATGTGGGGAAACTGCATATATTGAGAAAAACAGAGACTGGATTTTACAACTTTACCTCAAATCAAGACCATGGTCCTCAAAACACTGAAAACACATCCCATGATTGCTAATCTGAGCAGCAAGTAAAACTTTAATTACACTAGTGGTATTGGATGTGCATAGGAATGTAGAATGCAAACAAAAACATGACTAGAGTGTACATTTGGTTTGTTTTTAAGAGATTGTATAGGCTCAGAAAAACAGTAAGAAAGAAAGTAGATATCATCCAAGATAGAGGCATTTATAAACCGGACAAAGATACATTGTGTGGTTTTCTTCCTGTGTTTCTAGTTGGTCGGAGCAGGCCCAGAAAAACAGATCTTCTTTCTTCTAGAAATTTGTCTTCTGTTACTTATTACGTAACATGACACCACAATAATGTCAGTAGTTTCCAACACCAGCCAGATGTTAATTAATTTCATACCAGCAACTAAATGTGATGCCTTAAGCTGCAGCTCCATCTCTTTTTCCTTTTGTCCTCCCAAAGAGCTGTCCTACTATTTCCTGAAAGTTCAGTTTGTTTCCTTTTAGGCAAATTACCAATAAAGATAAATGTAATTTGAGATTATAGACTGAAGTGAAGAATGAACTACAAGATCAGATAAATTCCTCTTCTAGATTTCATAAAATAAATAAATGTATAAGAATGATGCAAATATTTTCTAAATGTGTTTGATGAAAAGAATGTATGTAAATCAGTGGTTTCAGACTAATTGCTTAGTAAAAAGACCTTACAGAACATAAAAATTCTACAAATATCAGTTTCAGCTTCTTTCAAACTGAAATTTATTAGTAAATTGTTATTTATATTGTTTTCTTTAAAGAAAATAAAGCAACAGGTGAAAAAATGAGACTATTAATAATTTTAACAATGGGGTTTGTAACTGGCCATTACAAATCCAATGTTTTTGTCCTCAAAAGGGAAAAATAAAGCACAACACAAAACTTAGTCAAGGATTGACTAGCAGACAGCCTAATTTTTTTTTTTTTTGCATCTGTCAATGCAGCAGATAATCAGTAAAACACAGTATTGTCAAACTATGTTGATTATACCATTGAGTTTTCCTGTTGTGATGCTTTTAAAGGGAAAGTTTGATTAACAATGACGCTTGAATTACAATTTTCTTAAAACTTAGCATAATCTGTCCAGATATAGCCATGTACACTTTGCATCTCAGACCACAAGCCTGAACCTCAGCTAACTGGCATAATTGTCATTTGCCGTGATAATCCTTGGTATATGCTGAAATAACAGAAATCTCCTGGGGCCAGTTGCAACTGCAAATGTGGGCCACGACTAAACCCCTTGGCTACAAACACAGCTGAGCCTCTGTTGAGCTGGTAGCAAGTTAAAACTTTCCAGAAGTGCCAGTGTCCACAGTTAGGGGGTTGTTTTGTGTGGGGATGTTCTCAACTTGCTCTCTGGAGAAGGGCCTGTGTGTACTTTAATAATCAGCTGAAAGGAGAAATAAGGTTGGGAGGAACAAAACACTCTGTAGTATGGTGGCGAGTACAGCAGGCAGGCATGAAAAACTGAGTCCAGTCCTTGCTCCAGACATAGTTTGTGTATTTAGATAGATACTGGCTGATGTGGCTGGTGCTCAGGATTGCCTGCTTTCTCATCAAGTGTCCTAGGACAACCTGGCTGGTGCAGAGTCAGAGTGTGGCCACAGCACAGAAGCACAGCTTCAACACCCCACCTTCATAGATAGCTGACTTGATTTTGAACCAGTTCAAGTAAACAAAGAATTCAGGTCCCACAAGTCTTAGGCTTCAGTGCTTAAGCTGTATTTTAAAAAGTCCAAAACAACCAAACAATCAAGCAAAGTGAAATTTGTGAGTTTTGGAGAAACCAGGACTAGTTTTGGACAAAAAGTGGCCTTAACTCCAGCTGGTCGGCTGACAGGAGGAAGCTTCAGAGCTGAGCTGTGGAGAGACCTCGGTCTGAGATCTGAATCAGTCTGCCAAAGTGGGATTAAGCCTGAACTGGGACTTTGGCAATCTACATCTCTTTGGTACAGGACAAAAGCACAAATGCAGTGCGACAGCTGTACAGTAAGCAGTTCCTAGCACTGGCAAACAGAGGTCTCTGAATGGCATTTCTAGATGGTGACGATGTTCTCTGTTGTCCATATTCCTTCCCCTTTGGCTCTAGGCTGCATTTGGCTCTGAGCAGTTAAAATGTACCTGAATGAAAACCAAGGCTAACCCCTCCACTAACTTCATCTGAGAGAGTGATTCAGGTGTTTGGGTTTTATCGTACATTTAATGTTCTATCTGGAAAGTTTAATTCTCTTTGAGGTGATTTCAACCTTGTTGGAAAAGAAAGTTTGCCTAAAATACAAAACCATAGTGTAAGTCTAATATACCAACACATGTAATTTTAAATGTTCATAATGTATAGAATTTTTTATTTGTCTTCTTAGACATACCTTACAAATGAGAAATCACAGACTTTCCCCCAGGTAGACTTTGAGGTCTGATATCAAAGGGTGAATATGTGTGTATGAATCTATAGATAATATTCTGTCACAGATTACCTTAGGCAATGAGGTTTTTATGATTTTAAATGCACATAGCCCTGTTTATAGCCCACATAATGCAGTGATATCTTGGCAATTATAATATTTTAACTAATAAGTTTTTTTTAGAAAATGTTGTCTAAAAAATCTTTGGAGATCTACTTGATTTAGAAATTAAACTGAAGCCCAGATTCTTATATATATTAAGGTCCAAGAACCTGATGAATTGCTGCTGTCAGCTACATGCAAATTATGCCTTGAAGCAGAGCTTTTGCCTTCACTTCCGAGACAGCATAAAGTTAATGAGGCAAACATATGAAATATTCTTACACAACCAAAATAGAAGGGAAAATAAAATTTTGGACTGGCAGTTGTTCAGAAATACTGAAATTGCTTATAAATATGACCCAAAAATGAACAAAAGCCAGATTCTACTAAAAAATGAGAATTTGTTGTCAGTGGGAGCACTTTCTAGTGCTAACAAGTTAAGGGCAGCATTTGTGAAAGATGCCGTGGTTTTGATTTAATTTGCCATCTATCAGTTCATGTGACTGGTTTCCTGTAGTGACTGAACCTACTTTGAAGGAAGCACAAGAGGAACTGGGAACTTGCTGGAGTTCAACTCGGTTAGAAATTCTCATGTTTCTATGTATATCTGCTCTGTAACCATGTCCTCTCAGAGATTCAAGAGCCCTACCTTGAGTTCTCTGCAGAGTGAGAGCAGCATCTGTTTCTCACTTATTTTGGCATGTTTGTGATACACTGGGGATGTGTGGGAATAGAGCAGCAATTTACTAATTTTTTTTCTCAGGGGTTGTTTTTTTGAACAAAATAACTCTTTATGGATCTACTGTCTCTGTTTCCCTGATACAGAGCCTCCCAGCTATCACTCGCCTATGATAAGGACTTCATACAAAGAATTATATGAAAAGTGTCTACAAAGCTGTTAAATAGCTAATAAAAGACACCAGTTTCATGAAGAATATCATAAAGAAGGATGTGGGAAGGACAGAAGTTTGACTCTTCCACTACAATGGCAGCTCTAAGCAAAGGAGGCCTCAAAGATGGGACAGCTATGGGATCTACTAAAGGAAAATGACTGTCATGGAAGAAAAGGAGTATATGTATCTCTGCTTACAATATAGAAGGTGTGTTGGTATTTTTCCCTGAAAATTTTAAGTTTTGCAAATGATGAATCCAAACATAAGGACAGAATAATAAAATAATTTAAATCCAGATTTGGACTTTGATGGCAATGGAAAATGAGTGGAGAGACTATAATTTTGAATTAGTAAGCTTGATCATCAGTCAATAAGTATCCAGAAAAGAAGGACCATCAAGACATAGTCAAGTTATCTATTTTCAAGTGTGATCCTTTCACATTAGGGTTGTGGACAGCTCTGTTTCAAGTGGGAAATGGTTTATTGTTGGCGGTGTTTCCTGTGCTATCCATGGTGCATGGATAACTCTGTGGCCAAGGCTGTCTATTTGTTACCTGTCATAAACAATAGATTATACTTGCTTGTTCGTTAATTCCATATAAGTCTAGTTTCTGGGGTCACCCTCTTAAAACATACACAGTCTTTCTCCAGGCTGTGTTGTGCTTATAAATGATACAGCTCCAGCTTTGATGGTTTTGGTATCATTCTTCTCTAACTTCTACTTGTCACATTGTTTCTCCCACTGAGTTTGGCAGTTTTAGTTATTGAATCAAAACTTTATATAATTATACTATCACCTGCTCAAAAAAGAAAATCAGAAAAGAAAGCCCCTTCTTTGTTAATGTATCAAGATGAGGACCAATTTAAATCAGCCTGGAGCTTTTCCGCTTCAACATTAATCATGAACTGCAGAAAAGCCATGTGTATTAGCACTTAAAAACTTATCATGGTGGTAAAATTCAGTGGTTTAGTAATTTATCCTGGAACTAAGCTGTAAGCACCAAAAATAATCATGTGCCCTTTGCAATTTGCTGGTTTTTGCCTAAAGGGTTAGAACTGAGTGCACAAATACATATTTTCCAAACTGTGGCCATTGTTGACAAGACTTGCACTGCTGAAGATTCCTGTGTATCATCATGGTGTGGGTAAGGCAGGCACGATCTCCTGAGGGCAAGGAGATGGCATCTAACTCTCCTCCCAGAGTGATCTGAAAGCACTTTATCAATTAGGAGAATAACCATCCTTCATGCCTGATCTTGCCTAAGAAAAAAATGGAGAATGACCAGTTAGAATTGCATGTAATCATGTCTCTCTAATGACTTTGGTGGAACTCTTCCAAGATATACCAAGGATAGAATGGTCTTATGTTCATGTGGAAAAAACCCACTTTTAATGTGTTTGAAAATGCATACTGAAGTGCTCAACACTGTGGGTGGGATGCACTCTGTCTAACTTCAGATGCAGACAGCATAGGAATCCTAAAAACAGGATGTCACCTAGCAGCCGAAGGTCATCTGAACCCCAGTTAGAAAGTCTACACTACATCTGCAAAGTAGCTTAGGTCAGTCTGCTTTGTAGTGACCTTGTCAAATTAGGCTTTTCTAACTCTCCAAGCAGCTCTTATGGAACTTGGCCCACTCTCTGCTTTAGCAACTCCTGCCAAGAGTGAAAACACAAGGGACTCACAGATTCACAGATGTCCTTCCTACTAACATCTGAGTTTCAGTGCACTCTGCTGCTCGTTATCCCTGCATTATTTCCCTTTCTAGGGAAAAGAGGCCAAACCAAGGCAAAATGGCCTGGATCTTGTAAGTTTTCCAGTCCCTGAGGCAACTTCACAATTACTTTTGTTTCGGTTACAACAGGTGCCTGTTTAATGACCTTGTCATTAAGTCAACCTTCTCTGCCCGCAAAAGAGGTAGCTTGTTGTCTGGATCCACTTCTTTCAAATACTGAAGGATTTCAGCCAAAAGCCTACTATGAGACAATTTATACTGAGGAGTAAGGGAAGATACACCAGAGTAGGTCATGTTTTCAGTAAATGTAGTAGAACCTGAGCATTTCAAAGTTCCCTGCACCTGGCTCAAAAGGGAAGAAGCTTCTGTGGATATGAAGGTCCTGCATTAGATTCCCATCACAGACCGCTGTGAAATACTGTCTTTCAAAAAGCAAAACTCACTTCATAGGCTCCCTAGAAATGGAACTGCTTTACTCTGGAGGTGCTTGCTGCTTCATTCCTGGCTCCCTGACTTCCCACCATATTGGTCATGGCAGAGATGAGGGGACAAAGGAGACGAGGTCACACGGGCCAGTGACAGAGGAGATTTCCATGGGAACATCCTTGAGTTGGATGTTTTGTCAACATATTTCCTGGAACATTTCAGTTCTGAAGAGTCTGGCATTTTCTGTCAGAGAAATGCCAAGTCTAGAAAAACTTCTGCCATGTCAGCTGTATTTTCAAATACATGCCTATTTACATTAAAGCTTTGTCTTTGACACACTGTTGCTTTTCAGTTGGAATTAACTGAGATATTTGAAAAAGCTGCTTAGAACAAGTAGCCTTGAAAGGCGCACGTATTTATGTCAACCATAACAAAAGGACTTGGGGCGATGGGGGAGTAAGACTGTCACTAAATAGTACTTAGCAATGGCTGGGAGCACTTTTGAGTCCTGACAGCTGGGCACCACTTTGCAAGTGAACAGACTTACATGAGAAGAGGGTATCAGGAGGGTCCAGCATCTTAGCACTTCCCTCCTGAAACCACCAAGACCTGAGGGGAGTGGGGATGTCTGTGCTAGGACCCTCACCCTGGGTGTGGTGAGTTGTGCCACTTCAGCAGCCCTACAGAGAGCGAAGCTGCACTGGAGGGATGGTGTGTGAACAGTACAGTAGCTGGCATGTATGGATCATTTAAATTGGTTTACTGCTGCGTAAAAATGCTGTGTATGATGACTGATGTGAAAACAGAAGAGGAAGCTTAGGTATGAGCTATGATACTTGGGTTTCACCAGAGAAAATTGGTTTATCTTCCACTGGTTCATAAATTCAATTTGCCTCCTTGACTTCCTGTATTGATACAAATGGCGTAAATCAGATGACGGCTTAAGCAGACATGTTGAGGTAAGCATTTTTCATTCCCTTTTTTCAATTAAATGAGCTGCAATTGCATTACGGGCAACTCTGCTCATCCAACTCATAAATATCCTTAATGCATTCTGTCTAGTGAAACCTATGGTGAAGCAAACAACTGGCCCTCTGACCTGTCCTCTCCATTCTTTGGCATATGCTTGGGGAGCTGCATTTTGAATTGGAGCTTTTCCTTGCTGAGATATAGAAATACTGAGAGTTCTTTGTATATCTGCTTTCTTTCATATGTGGGTACAGAGTGTCTAATTGTCAGATGGCCATTAGACTTCAGCAAATTGTAGCTGGAAGCAGGATTTTATAGTAAAGGCTTGCTTTTAAGAGCCATTCTGGTACTAGTTCAAAATTAACTTTCAAAACATTATATAGGCCATTTTCTTGCCTGAGAGAAGAATGCACTGGAATGAAGAGGAGTGCTTTCCTGGAAACTAAGGAGTGATGATGTTTTTGCAAAACCAGACAGAAAAAATAAAAGAGTGTCCTGCATCATGCTGCTAGTATGCCCATCAAAAATCAATGATGGTTTCAGAGAAAAGGAAAGAAATAGGCATCATTATTTTTGTGATTTTGAATTAATGTAGATTTACGTATACTGAAACATGCTGCTTTATTAGCCTCTGTAGAGGTAATTTAAAACATGTTCTACAGCCTACATGTAAACCAGTTATTCATTGCACTTGGAAACAAAGACAACATCAGGTCTTTCAACAGTGTTGTGGGTTTTTTTGTTTCTTTTTTAAAAATCTTTTTAAGTGCTTTGGCTGAAGGCTTATCAAATGAGGACGTTTAATTTAAGCAAAACAATAATGCAATCCTGCTTACCAAAAGAATGCAACAGACTTAATCAAGGGCTAATTTAACGCAAGAGTTTTGGAGCTACTGTGAAAACCAGTTATTGCTTTCTAATTTTAGGTTTTCTTCCTGGCAGTATAATAAATTGCCACTGTCCAAATATCCATCTTTCTCCTCACATCTGATTAGTATGAGAGTAATATAGGTATTTAATTTTTTATGTAATATCTCAAGCAAGTATTTCAGTTTGTAAAGCCTATTGCAGCACTGCTTTGGTAAAGAGATATAGAAGTAATATTTTTATGCAGCCTTAGCAACACACCATAATATTTGCACCGTAATGATGATGAAGTTTACTTTTCCATAGTGGGATATCACTGAATTCTAAGGTATTTTCAGAGCATCAGAGGTAGCTTAGAGTTGCAGAAAAATTTCCTACTGGTGTTGTGAAATCCACAGAACTCTTCTTTTTAACAAGGCATGTATAGTCCAGACACTCTGAGATTATTTGGCAAGACCACTAGGAATCAGTCACCCTGGAAACTGGAGCCCAAGCTTTCCATCCTTCAGGTTAATGTTATAATCTGCAGGCTACAAAGTAAGATATTTACATTTCTCTCCTCAGCCTTGAAAGCACTGATCTTGGCTGCTGAGCTGCAGGGAATTAATGGGTGTTTTTTATATTCAGAATATTGTAGAGATATAGGGGGCGGACCTATTCCTCAGAAACAAATATTTTTAACACAGTTCAGGACCTAAATCTTCTTCCTGAGAGCATCTCAAGGTACTTTCTGCTAGGAGAGGGTACCTCAGTCAAGCCTGAAAGGGCCCATGTCTAATCTCTAGGATGGAGGTGAAACTTTTAATTAACTAAAATTTCTTGGCTGCTTTTTGTATTAGGCATGTGATATTTTCATATTGCCCTTCGGATCTGTGCCTAATGCTCTCAATTATTATCTAAAGATGCCAAGATGTCTGACCTTGTTCTTCTAAGTTACACTGCACAAGTTAGAAGTGCTTAAACTTGTACTGTGGATCTAATCTTCAACTTGTAACACAGAGTTTGTTAAAAATGTAGAAAGCCATCTTTTAAAATCAAACATAAATAAGGCTGAGTTCAAGGCAAGTCCCACAGTAAACTGTGTGTGCTATGTCCTCACTTCAAGAAATTCTTGTTCAGATTGACATGACATCAACAAAACGTAGAGTTGACAAAGAGTACAGGAAATGAAATACTGGCATTTGAGAAAGCAAAGTCAAGTTTGGAGGCACAGTGCAATCCACCTCTCAAAGAGGGGAAGTATCCCCCTGATTTTTCAGCCTTCTCTTCTGTTTCACAGTTTTCATGGTTTAGGTTGTTTCTCATGCACAGGTGTTATAAACAGAAGCAATATTTTCATAAAATCAAGGAAAGTTTACATTCCTCTTCTTAGAGATATGGACAGCTGATTGTATTGGTTTAGCATAAATAGTAGGAAAAACCAATTGTTAATCCATTTTGGAACTAACAGCTAAGCTGGCCAATCAGGTAAAAGGTGTACACCCTCTGGGACACCACTTAAAAACAAGAATCTTGGGAGACCCGCGCTCTTTTCGCGGACCCCTGCCATGAGGTAATATCGCGGCCGGGCTGGGAGGGCCCCGGGCCCAGGGGCCGGCTGGCCCCGGGAGGCCCCGGGAGTCCCCGGGAGCCGCGGCCGGGCCGGGAGGGGGCCCGGACTCCCA
>WBMY01001684.1:369959-397925 GCA_013397315.1 Donacobius atricapilla
ATCTTTAAAAGGTGAAACCCCGTGTTTTAAAATCCACAAGCCCTTATGTAGTCATATAAAAAGCTACATTTTAAGAGGCTCACATGATGCAGTGTCGGGCGGGCTGCGTTAGTGGAGCTAGAAGTCACAAACAGACTGTGTCTCTTGTGAAAAGTTACCAGAAGAATCAGGAGGGACTTGTCTCTCTCAAAAGACTGAATGAAAGACTATTTTATTAAGTGATGCTGACTTAAGAGTTCTGATGTTTTGTCCCTTTGCATTGTTTTTTCGTAGAAAAGTAGATTGTTGCTAGGGAGGAAGAGGGGTTGTTTTTGAGAGGGTTTCGTAGCTGGTTTTTGTTTGTTTACCTTTACTGTATGTTAATAAATCTAACTGTTTCTATTTTTGAATTGAACCTGTTTTGCTTTTTCTTTTAATCCTATTCCACTAAAATGAAAATTAGGCGAATGTGATAACCACTACATATTTTTGGTGTTTCCGCCCGGTTGTTGAATTTTAACCCATTACACTGATGGACAGTTGTCTTGACCAGTGGGATGGAAAGAGGTGTCAACCTTCTCCCCCAGTCCCCGGCCTTTGTAGAAATACTATAAAATGGAGTCAGATCTTCGTAATAAGCAGTTCATACCTTCTCACCAAAGTGTGTGTGTTTGTCTGTGTGTCTGTGTGACAAACAATGTCAGGGACACTTCTGGAAACTTCTCATTGCATGGTGCTACTGGGCCAAGATCTGCGCCGCCTCTCAAGCTTCTGTAGCCCCTATCCCTGCTGAGAGGAGCTTGGCATACTGAACTTTCCTGAGGCTGCACATCTGTGCTGGGAGACTCCAGTGGGTTGTCAAGCAGAAAGCTGCTGATATGACAGGATGATTTGCAGGGGCTGGACACAGGAGAGGCCTAGATGAGAAAAGCTTTATAGCTGAGCTGAAGGTGCTGGTCCCAGATAATGGGAAGGAAATGCAGTCCACTCAAAATTGTTTGCAGCAGTCCTGGCTCATGTTTCTGCCACTTAGTGTTTTCTGAAGGAGTTTTTGTACTTTAAAAGGAAGAAGGTGAGTGTCTTGGTGCCATCATTCCTATATAAAGATCATAAAAAAAGTTTGCATTTATCAAACAATGCATTTACAGTGGGTCCTACAGATGCTGTTTAATTGCAAATGGGAGATGTAGTGGACAATGTACACAGTGTGCTGTGGGAATACCGAGCAGAGATTAATTGTCATTGCATTTCACTAAGAAGCTGTAGCCCAGGCTGTGAATGAGAAAGTACATTCTGCCACTGTGAAGTTCTAGAAATCATCTGCTGAGTTGTATTAACAGATTATTTCTTTCTTCCAAAGCCTGCAGATTCTAACAGTTCTTATAATGCTTTAACTCTGTGAAGGATTGTTTAAAAAAATTAAAATAACTTCACAGATACTATTTAATGCTCTTAATGTAGGTCATGACTGTAATAATAAACAGTTACTGTCTTGTTTTCTAGATAAAATATTAATGCATAACATCAATTTCAGCTCACTATATTAAAAAACCCCATGAATTATAGGAGGTTTGACAGGTACTAAGAGTAAAGAGCAAGTTCCCAGAAAGCAATGCCTAAATCATACTTGAAATTCTAGTTAGTCTCAGATTATTCACAGCCCATAAGACTATGACATCAGCTGCTGAAGAACACAGCTTGAGTTATGCTGCTGTGAGAAGAAGCACAGAGCAGCATGTGGTCTCCTTGGACACTGTCCCCACACAGGGTGCAAGGAAAGCTTACTGGTTTAAAGCAGCCAAAGTGAACAAGTGTCTTTTTAATAATGGTATGGGGCTGTATGATCTCCTTGCAAGGGGCAGGAGTGGCACTGGCAACCTCTGTGCTCAAAAGCCACATCCTTCTCAGATTTCAACAGAAAGCAAATGCTCTTTGCAGTTTAAAGCAAAGCTCATGGTCACACTGACAGTGAGAATTTAGGGACTTTTCAGAGTGTTTCTGAAAAGCAGCACAGTGGGGTTTTTTATATAGCTTGAATATGAACATGGTCATTGGCAGCTAACTTGCACTGATGACAAGCAGCTTAGTCCTGTGTGCCTCAACTAGCCAACAGATGCCAGCTGTTTTTGTCTGAAAAGAAAAGCTGAAACACGTTGCCTTCCATCAGAATCAGAGCATGCCTTGGAACTTGATCAGAACCTAATTCAATGTTCATCAGGGGTGTATTCTAGGAAGCTTGTACGGGGAGAAATCTGAAGTGCCTCCTTGGCTCCTACTTGAATTTCATCAGTGCAATAAGGGAGGCACTCAGAGTTGTGTCTTTCATATTCTATACACTTTCATTATTATGTTTGTCTACCTAATCTGTTTATGATATGTTAACAGTCTAACATCAGAGCATATTTTTATTTGTTTCTATGGGTTTTTTTTTTTTCAGTCAAAGGCATTCTAAAACCCTTTAGCATAAACGAGTCTTTATGTAGTTCTTTGGATTAAAAGCAGGGGTAAATTCAGTCCACCAATAGCCAGATACTGTGTACCATAGAGAGAACATCCATCATACACTGAGACAAAGGTTTAGTGCTTTTATATTATGATAGAATACACTCTTTTTCTTGATATCTGTCTGTAAAAAACAGTCATCTGATCCCTGCAACATTTATTTCTTCATATACATGAGTATTAATTCCTTCTTTGTTGTACAGTATCTGGACATTGCTGTGAACATGCTGATGAGCTTTGCAAAGGTATCACACAGCATTCAACCAAAGACAACAAAAATTTCATTTACACTTAAGGTGACATAAGGTAGCAGATGCCTTGATTTATACCCTGCTCTCTGCTGGCTTGTTTACAAGATTAATTATTCTTCCTAGGTGCATCCAATAGCTTTACCCATAATATTTCTTTCTATCTGACTGCAAAAGGCATTAATAAATATACTTAATAAGTTAGGCTCATTTAGGACCACACATGTCAGATGTTCTGTGGATTTGCTAATTAGCAATGCTGCACACTCCAAATAGGAACCTACAGAACCTGTTACAAGCAGTCTGGTATTCAGGAAGATTAATCACCAGGCTGCAGAGCTCAGATGCTGAATGAGAATGTTCAGTGGAGAAATTAAATCCCTCCAGGCAAACTGCAACTTGCATACACTTTTTCCACAGTCATCACTCAGCTACATGTTTATTTAAGATAGCAAATTACCACTCATGCCTCATTGTAAATGACTTACTGAGAGATGAAAGAGCGCCATCCAGCTCTACCTACAGATGCTGAGCTTGGGTCCTAATAAAATGTATACAGGAGAAACCACTTATCTGGTGTTTTTTCCACAGTGAAGGGAATAAAAACCTGTGTGTGACTAAAAGCACGTATTAGATTTGTGAATATTATGAGAGTCCTGTGCCTCCTGTGTCAATTTTTGTCTTGTTTCTATGTTGGTTTTCATGTATATGTGGAGGACAAAGGTGAACAGTAGACAGTCATGTACAGTTGCCTAAAATACCAGCTTTGCAGAGAAGGGCCTGGGAGTCCTGCAGGGCAGAGAAGTTGGTTGTGCTCCAGCAATGTGCTCTTGTGGCAAAGAAAGTTGATGGTACCTTGGGCTGCTTTAGCAAGAGCATGGCCAGTAGGTGAGGGAGGGCACCCTTAGCGCTAGTGAGAGCACACATGGAGTGCTGTCTCCATTTTGAGAGAGACATGAACATACTGAAATTAGTCCATCAAAGAGGTTTAAAGGATTGGAGCAACATTTCTATGATGAGAGGCTGAGAGACCTGGAAATGTTCATCCTGGAGAAGACAAGGCAGAAGAGAGGGAAAACAACCACGTTAGAGAAAGCAGCCTTTTCTGACCTTCTGATAAAATTAACAAATTCAGGATGCAAGCCAGTATCTCCTGTCAGCTTGTGTTATGCAGCAGAAAATATGTATACTTTTTGATTTTGTTGCACAATCTATAACTGATCTTTTTCCCTTTCCAGAAAGAAATGCATCAGTGACTAATGACTTCAGTCACATTATATGGCAAAATTAAACACACAATAGTATTAGGAAAAGCTATTTTTCTTCTCTTCTTCTGATGTTTATGACAAATGCTTCTGCATCTAGCTGTAAATAGTTGATGACTAATTCACTAAATTAATGGCAGCAATTTAAGATGCACTATAGCAATATCAACCAAGCAGAAGATACGCTTGTGAAAAAAATTACAGTGGGTTCATTCCTCCTCTGTATTTTAAGGTCTTACCTAGGATCATATGTCTCTAGGATTTCCTTTAACAGCCTTATGTCCTTAAGCTTTTATATACAAGAGCTGTTGTGGAAAAAGGCAGGGCATCTGGACTCTGTCTGACATAATGTAATTTTGTTTTTCTTCTAAGGTCAGCCAAGTTCACTGCTGAAAGCCAGCCCAGCTGGGAAGATTATTCTGTGACCCTTATTCTTTCAGGAAATCATGAAACCAGATTTCAGTTTCTGGAAATGCAATGGGTTAAAACACAGTATTTTTTATTCGCACTTTTTATAAAATAATGGAGCTTATATGCAAAAAAATTTCTACATTCTCAGGAAGGGCAGCAGCACAGTCAGATTTGTCATGTCGGTTTTCTCTGAGATGTGCAGCTTCCAGTAAATTTAATGTGCCATCAGTGTGGAGGAAAATGTGTCCCTGAAAGGATAGGTATTGTAGAGCTGAAGAGATTCTCCTCCCAGAAGCATAAAAATCACACTGAGTTCAAGATAATGTAAAGTTTTTAAATGTACAAATTTTCTTGAGGGAATTATTAGGCAGAAAAATGAAAAGGCCTCTAGTAATATTTTTTAAGTTAAAAAACTTACTGAAATACAGAATTCCCTTGGCATAGGAGGTTAAGCCTTGTGGCTTGGGCAAAGTCAGCTTTAGAAGTAACTCTGAACAGGCATTAAAGAGAGAGCTGGCAAAGAATAATACTCCTAATTTGCCTCTAAGGCTTTACATATGTTTTTAACTGAATAGTAATACCTGGAAGAGATCTATTCCCTTTATTCCCAAAGGGAGTAAGTAAGAAACCAGAATTTTCATGTTGTTTTTGGTGTAAAACCAAAGCACTTCTCAGCCAACCCAAAAGATCCCTTTTGCAATGATGGGACTAGATTCAGCCTGATGAGATGGGCAAGAAAAGTGTGCATTTCACCATAAAACTTCATAGCTGATTCTAAAAATCAGGGACACTGACATGCCTCCATCATATCCTAATTCCTGCCGTCCCCAAATTAAGATGTTGAGTCTTGCTTGTGCCTATATGCATGCTTTATGTTCCAGCCATGTGTTCTTTCTTGTAGTCTTGCCAGTATGTGCCAGACCTCTGTGCCTGTGTTCTTATCTCAAATTATTTGAACCAGTAAATAATTTTTTGTTCATGCCTTTGGAGGCCATGTGTTGGTATTTAATAAACTGTATGAGACATTGTCAGGCAGTCTGCAACCTGACTGAACTAGTAAAATTGTCTACATGTTTCCATACATGGGCTCTTACTGCAAGTAAGCTAGACACTGGAGGCAACCTATGACCTTTAAAATGTAAACCTAATTTCCATTTGGTGTAAATAAAAACTACAGAGACAGCATGGGATAAGCTGGCCTATGCAATTTTCATAAAGATCCGTCGTCCTTCTAATTACAAGAGATTAAAAGAGATTGAGAAGCACTGTGCTAGGTGATACTTAGGCAATCAGAACAAATAAATCAGTTCTCTTGATGTAATTTATATTTTCAGTTAATGTGAGTGTCTGTGAATAGCCTGCAATGTGTTTTTAAGACATGATATTTGGATAGGCTCTTGCTGAAAAAAAAATCCAGCCATTAATGTTGTGAGTGGAATCTGTAGTGAGAATATGCTGAGCAGCAGGATGAGAAGACTGGAGATTTGAGACTTTTGGGGATCCTAGCTTCAGAGAAAAAATGACTGTATTTTGTTTATTATGAATAGAGTACAAAAATCAGAAACAAAGCAGTAGCCTCTTGTAGTGGAAGTGAACAATGCCCGTGGAGAGATGTGAGAAGGCTGTATTTTCACTGGTTTGGCCCAGGGTTTTTTGTGTTCAATATGAATGATCTTGCCCTGAAGTACAAGTTTTCAGGCCAACAAGTCATTATAAATCCTGCAAAACACTTGTGGCTCACTGATTGGGAGCTGACAAGTTGCTACACCACACTACTCAGTACACCTGGTTAGTAGTCCTTGGACTACCAATCATCTGACCAGAGTGTAGCCATTACTGTTCATCACTTTCAGGAGGGTTGAGAAAATTTTAGGTTAAATGGATATTTTGGATGTTTCCACACATGCAAGGGTGAAAGGAGATATGATATCAACAGTTGTTGATGTTTGTTCTGTAATGGCCAAACTTAGAGTACATGAACTGTATTTATGGGCTTCTGTGATGTGTAGTCATGAAACAGTTACTGTTTGAGGTGATCAGTGTGTGCAGACAGGGTGAGAACATGCTTTTCCTTTTAGATATATATATATATATTTAAGAAAATAGATATTTATTTAATTAAGAATAGCTTTAAGAATTTTTGATTCTTCGCAAAACCCACAAGAATTAAGAAGTTAATAATAGATTTTCTTATAGGAAGTTTAGCAATCAAAAAATAACATTCCATATACAGAGCACTTGTTCACATCATCAGCCATGTAATTCTCTCCGCAAAGTCTGAACTGGAGTGGGTATAAATAATGGGCTGCAGCAGATAACTTGATGAACAATCAATAGCAATTTTTTGCAGGAAGCAAAATCTTAACAGCACAAAAAAATCACCACATTCAGTTCTGCTGTTGTTGCCGTCATTATCATCACAAGCCCTGTTTCAGCAAAAGAAGTGGATAGGAAAATGAAAAAACAGAGGACAAGAAAATAAGAAACAGTCCCCAAATTGTCCCTCAGGATAATCAGAAAGAAAAAAACAGTGGAAAACAGCTCACCCAGACACTAAATATTGGCAGAAACTGTGAATTCTTTTGTAGGGGTTTGCTGGAAGAGGCACAAGTTGTCACAGTGACATCTGCACTTGGCTGGGGGGTTGCAGGGCCTGCTTGCTCATCCAGGTGTCTTTAAGCACAGAATATTTAGGAACCAGACATTTAAGTGCTAACCAAAATCACTTGAATGTCTTTTACTTTGGTAACTGAGTTTGTCACAGCTTCCTGTATGGGTTACTTCAGGAAAGGAATTTGAAAAAAGACCTACTTGGTATGGAGAATGTGTTAAATTTCCCTTGAGGATGAGAATATATTTTTTAATATCGTTTGTATCTTATCAAATTGCTTTACTTTCCACTTGGTCGTTTCAAATTCAGCCCCGATTAAGAGACAAATGAGGCCATGGGATGGCAACAGAGGGATTTTATTCAACAACCCAAACTGGATTGCATTAGAAGTGTGAGGTAGGGAGAGAGAAAGAAAGAGGCAACACCTGTCAGAGAGAGTGAGACAGAGCAGGAGATAATCAGCTGGAACTGTATGAGCTGTAAGGTCCCTGCCAACCCCAACCATTCTGTCGGGGTAGAATTTGTACCAGAAGTGACTCCACTGCTGCTCTCTACTGAGCACACCCTGAGCAAGGACAGGAGAGTAGAGGATGCAAGGCTTTAACCACAAGGTCAGACGCAAGTTCCTTCTGGTGGATGTTTTGTGTGCAAAATAGAAGTGAAAATGGTGAGAAGAGCATCTGCAGCACCTTTACAGCAAGCTTGGGAAGGGGCAGCTGTTGCTCCTTGCCCATGCCAAACTCACGGCGCCTTTTTAACCCAGCCTGGCTCCCCGGCCGTGGGCAGCGTCGCAGAGGTCAGAGACAGTTCTCCGGCTGTCTCGGCCGCAGAGCCCCGCTGTATGGCCCCGCTGCAGGGCCCCGCTGCAGAGCCCCGCTGTATGGCCCTGCTGTATGGCCCCGCTGCAGGGCCCCGCTGTATGGCCCCGCTGTATGGCCCCGCTGTATGGCCCCGCTGTATGGCCCCGCTGCAGGGCCCCGCTGTATGGCCCCGCTGTATGGCCCCGCTGCAGGGCCCCGCTGCAGAGCCCCGCTGCATGGCCCCGCTGTACGGCCCTGCTGTATGTATGGCCCCACCGCAGGGCCCCGCTGCAGAACGCTTCCCTGCACGGCTCTCTGCGCCGGGCTCAGCGTGCGCCGGCAGGTTGCCCTGGGAGAGCAGGGCCAGCCCTGCCCCGCCGCCCCGCCGGGAGCGGGGCTGAGCAGCCACCGCTCACTGGGCACTCCCTGGCACTGAGGGTGGAAGTACATCGCCACCTCTGAGAGACGGGAAATGGAACCCGGCGACTCTTTTCTTGTGCCTTACAAACTTTATTAGGAAATACACAAATTCTTCAGTAATTGGAACAGTTCTGCCTCTCTTGGGTTATTTTCTGGGAAATTGTATTGTATCATAATTACAACATATTGTATATTCATGTTTTTATCTCATAGACTGTAATATAAATATACAATGTGTAATTAAAATGAACTTGCTGGTTTTACTTATTCATTAAATTTTATCTTCTTTTTTTTATTCTTAAATTATTCTTCTTTTTCTTATTCTCCTTGTTCTAACGACTCTTCTTTGCTATTCTAACTACTGTTCTTCTCTGTTTCTTCTATGTGTTTCTAAATTCATATTCTTATTCCTATTACTTTTCTTCTATGCATTTTTAAATTCTTATTCTTATTACTCTTCCATCTTTAAATGCTTATTACTGTTCTTCTTATACGTATTTTTAAATTATTCTTCTTAGTCTTCTCCATCTTCTTAGTCTTCATTATTGTTGTCTTCATCTTCATCTGCTTTGTCATCATCATCTTATTCTTCTTTGTCATCTTTGCCTTCATCTTCTCTGTAGTCTTTGTCTTCATCTGCTTCATTGTCATCATCTTCGTCTTCATCATCTTTGTCTTCTTCTTCATTGTTTTTTTCTTCATCGTTGTCTTGGAGTCATTTATGCTGAGAGTGTGCTCCAGGAACCTCTGCTTTATGGCCAAGAAATAGTTGCTGTATCTTCCAGACCTGGGGCAGGGTGTGTGCCCATGTGTGTTATCCTCAGCTTTTTGATGCTGTGGGTTTGTACAACAGGGCCAGCTGTTGGCTGTGCTGGCACCCTGAACACCATGCCAGGTGACAGCAGAGGGGTTGCCATGTGACACTGTCCTGTTCTCCCTGCTGTGGTGCCTGCACCTTGCACAGTTCTGTGCTCTCCCAGGCAGTGGAATGCCCAGCCAGTGCCCTGGTCTCTAATTAATCCAGAACTTCATATAGAGTGCTATTCCTTGTAACTTCACCTGCCATGTACAGCAGACCACTCCGTGCTGAAGTTTTTAAGTGAGAGCCTGAAATGTTAAAAGCAGGAAACACCCAGCTAAATTTGCTCTTCAGGCATCAGCCCAGCTGCTGACTGACTCTTGCTGCTTGTTCTCATGGGACGGTGCCTTTGCCATCCGTGAGTGACAGGTTTTGTTCCTCATCTTCAGTGGAGTCACTCTGTAAATACAAAACTCTGTAATATGCATATATTGTACAAACAAGGGACTGTAGTCCAATAGCTGTAATGACAGACATGAATCCATAATTTAAGTACAGAATAAAGCCAAGTAGAAGCACAGGGCTTCTGTTCAAGACCATTAACTCTAACAAAAATGCACATTTTTCATTAGGCTCTAATGGCCTGCTGCAAAATAGGGCAACTGCTGTGCAGTGTTTGTAGAAACAAATTGCTAATCAGTCAATAAGGATCTTTACTGTGCACTCTGCTACAGCCAGCGTTTACCCATTTTCTACTACACTGAATTATTTTAACTCCTTGAATTGTTACTTAGTGAAAAAGAAAATATGTTTTATTTATACAGCATTCACTGGGGCCATGCACAGTGAATTTTGTGTCTTGTGTCCATTTTGTTAACATTTATACAGGTGATTTATTATCACTTGGATTTGCCTCATGACTTTTTTTTCTAAGGTTCAGAAAATTTTTATTGTATACTGAAAGCTGGTAATGAATTGAATCAATCATTCTTTTAGAAATAGATTTTATAATTCCATTACAAGTGCCCCATGCAACTTAAATCTTAATGACAGGAACTGTTGCTACTGGAGCACAAAAGCCTGCTGATCAGTGTGGAGTATATTATTCACACAGAGGAAAATTACAGGCCATACATCATATGTGTGTGTCTATATATATATATATATAATATATATGAAACCACCACCACCATTGACTTTTTTACCATTAAGAAATAAACTTTAATAATTTTTTTCTACATATGATCAGATTTACTCATGTTAATGATACTAGACACAAAAACCAGAAGTGTATTGTCTCTCTTGCAATCTAGAATATGGAAGAGTTGACACATTTCTTTTAACAATAAAATAGAGCAACTATAGTGCTCCTTTCTAGGTATGAATTTATGAAATCCCGTGGTTTTATGACAATAGAGAATATGATATAATATAAAATTGTGTGTTGATTATGAATGAAATATGTATAAATCCTTATTTCTCTAACTAGTGATAACAATAACATTTTGGATTGAAATGCTGAGTGTAGTATTTTAGTGGAATTGAAGTTTCTTGTTGTGGACAAGAAATACTGATTTTAAGGGCAAGCCAGAGAGTTAAACATGGGTATGTTGGAAAATAATAGGCTGGGAGAAATGTAATAATTATCTGTAATATTTAAATGTTATCAGGATTAAATATTAGTTTTGTTTTTAATGATTGACCTTCAGATAAGCTGACATGAGAGACAAATTGCTAGTTGGAAATGTGGTAAATCATCAAACATGAAAAATATCCCTGTAAGATGAATGCAAGAAATCTTAGACATCTTTATTTTCAAGGAAAATCCCAGCTGTATCTCTGACATGTATTTGATCCCAAGGATGAAAGATCGCCTCATGATTATTTTGGGAGACAGGTATTTGTTTATGAAATAATTTCACTATTACGACTGAACAGAAACCTGAATTTTAGCAGGATAAGCTTGAGAAATATTGTATTTTCCATATTATGATAGTGTTGTACGTTGGTGTTGTGTGTTGGATTATATTATTTATTACAAAGATACATGTGCATAGTTCTCTATGAACAAGGGTATAAACTTTAGTGTAAAGGAAATGGAGAGCAGACTGCAAGAGGAAAAAGTGAAATACTTTAACACATTTTTTGCTTGTGAGTTGCAACTGTATTCTGAAGTAATTTGGGAGCTTTGTACTGCAGAATTAAAAATGGCATTATTATATTGACTGGATGGATGTTATCAAATGAGTGTATCATATCCCCTCTGCTCAATCTGACAGAGCTGTGGGATGCACACATATGCCATTTCAGTAAGGTGGCTCATATCAGCTTTTGGAAAAGTATTTTGCTTTTGTACACTGACAATGAAGTTAATCCTGATGTTCTGAGAAGCACACATGCAATAAGGTGTAACTGTGAAATGCCTGCTTATTTTGAAGTGAGTGGTTGAAGTGAATGCAGGCTACTTAATGGTTCAGGAGCTTAAGCCTGGGGGGTAACAAGATGGGATGATGTGAAAGCCTGGTAGGTGACACCTCATTGTACTAAGGAGTCTGGAAACCAGTTACTAACACAGTCTTAAACTAATCCCTTTTCCTTTCATTCATCTTCTCATACATTCAAGAATGGACCCAGTTATGAGAAATCTGTCCAAGGAGGAACAAATCTAAGATTAGTTAGACAATTTTTATGCCCTATTTGTGGTGTTTCAGAAGAGTATCTGTTTGAAGCACTTGTTAGACCCTCTGAGATTTGTATTCCTTTCACTCAGCTGTGTGTGTCCATGGCAATGGTGCCATCCATGAATTTAGGGTGATGAACTGCAGATACCACGTGAGTGTGGTAGCAGCCATAGTCTGCTGAAGTGTAAATATTCCCACTGACCGATCATAATTGCAACTTTCTATGTTTTTAAATAGATTTGCTCTACTCTAAACATTGAGTTTTATCATAATGTTAATAACATTAACCCTTTATAAGGGTTAATTTTTCAACTTTAATGTTTTCATCCTTCAGGGTTTTTACTCTGAGCTGATGATTCTGAGGTGTAATGTCAGTGTAATGAGTGATGTATTGTGTCCAACAGAATGAATCACAGAGACAATAACATTTAGAATTCCAGCCTTTGGGAGATGAGCTTTAGTGCATAGAGGTTAACCCTCAACTTATTGAAACAGCCTCTTCCTCAACTGGATTTGAAAGAAATCCAAGGGACTAGATACAAGGAAGAAATTTTTTATGATGAAATTTTTTATGAAACCCTAGAACAGGTTACCCACAGATGTGGTGGTTGTCCCATCCCTGGCAACATTCAAGGTCAGACAGGATGAGGCTTTGAGCAGCCTGATGGAGTTGAAGATGTCCCTGCTCACTGCAGAGGTTTGGATTAGCTGGCCTTTAAAGGTCCCTGCCAACCCGAACCATTCTATGAATCTACGGCGTTATGACCTGTTTGGTATATCTTCATTTTACATCTCAGTATTGCAGAGAAACACTTGGAGTTCTCATGAGGTTCATTTTTACCTACTGCACGTGTGCAAGCTCTACTGCTCCACTCGACCATCTGGTCCATCCCATTGTTTCTTCTGAGGGTCCTTGTCGCCTGCCTGGTCTTGATTCTTGGGTAACAGCACTTGGTTTACCTCTAGGGATAACAGAGGGATATTAGATTTAGAGGTAGCAAGACTGCTGAAAGCAACCTTAACCCAGCATCAGGTTTAGTTAGCTTAGGCTATGATTCTGAAGATACATCTGCATTGCTTCTGTTGTCATACCTGTTTGTTTAGACTATCTGAAATATCTCTACATGTCATCACATTGTCCAAAACAGGCTTATTCAAAGTTGATGAAGATTTGTTAGAGCTCTGAAACATGAAGATGATCTCATATTTGCAGCAATACAGGACAAATGAAGGGCTATTTCCAGACTCATGTCTAGACTCCTCCTTGGGAGTAATGCCAACAGTTTGGAAGTCAGATGAGTGGAAAAAAAATTTACCCAAGAATATAATTATTTTTATTTATTTGGTACAAACACTAAAACATTTTAAGGTTCTCCTAGCTTGTGACTATCTGTGTAAAATAAATCTAGGCATAGAAAGGTAAGTAAAAAGAAGAGGAACACTTCTGTTGCTCATTTTTTCCAGGTATTTCACCTATGGAGCTGCATGAAGGGGTGACAGCTTTCCTTGGAGCAAATTGTGTTCCTCTTTGAGACCTGAGGCAAAACAAGTGACTGCTGTAGTGACACTGCTATGCTTTGGAAACATGTTGTGCTCAGTGCAGCATCCATAACTTTTCTGGTTATCTAGGGTGAGTTAATGGGATACTCCTCTCTGCTGGCTCTGCTTCAGTGTGATCTCACATTGACCCTAAGTCTCTCAGGGCAGCATTTACATTCTAACTGTACAGAATCTATGCTGATTTCTCTCACATTGAAGCAGCCTCTGGGTTGCTCTTTTTTCTGCTTCACAACGGAAAATAACAGCTTTTCTAAGCTGCTCTCTACATCTATACAGAGTCCCTCTGAAACTCCATGCCACAGAGATCCAAACCTCAGAGCACTCTCTTCCCCCTCAGGTGCTTTCTCTTCTGCAGGACGCACAATGGGAACAACAGACTTGTGTTCTTCGAAGGGCCCTTTGTACTTCTAAGTAGACTTGGGCCTATTTAATTGCAAAACCTGTATGTGACAGCTCATAGAGTCAACATTATCTTCTGCTGACAGGTTCTGCACTGTGGTAAAGGACTGTCCCTGTCAGACTTGACAGGCCTAACAGAAACCAGAGCCCCTCAGCATCCCTCAAATCACATCTGCGAATTTCCATGAAAATACTTGTAAGTGGGCAGAATAACAAATATCTAGAAGGACATTTGTCCAGCAGATGTGTGAAGATTTTTATATTTCTGTGACAATCTCACAGACAAACACTTAAACTAATTAGTGAACACATTAGACCTTTTTTCTTTTTGTGGTAGAAAACAGATTTTGTATTGTTAATCTTTGATTCCAGTGGCATCCCACTAGTTTGGATAAAAATATACCAATGCTTTGCTGCTCACCAGCTGCTTGTAGCTTTGGTTGGAAAGTTACAAGGTAGTTCTGGTATGGAGTGAAACCTGTGGTTATGATGGTCAAGGAGCCACAGCTGGCAGGGGCAACCCAAGCAAGGGCAATGTTCTTTCATCCTTTAGTTTGCTGAGAGTGGTTTTGCTATGATCTGAGAGTTAGAGAGGTACTGGACATACCTGGCCCTTTCGGTTGAGTAAGAAGAAATGATTTAAAGCCAATGGAAGGCCTGGCATGGTTTTGGAGCTGACCCTCCAAAAGCTTTGGGCGGATGTAGAATGGCTACAGGTTCTTAAGGAAAACAAATCCCCCACACTTCAAAGGACAGACTGTTTAAGGATATGCTGTTTGCATTAAAGCCAATGAACACATCCTTTTTGTCACCACAACTGAGGGGTGGGTATGTGCTGAACTACATCTCAGAGGACAGCATCCTCAGCCATCTGGAATGGGACTAGGACAAGGGTATGTCATCCTTGTCTATCCTGAGCAATTTTCTTTTCTCTCTATGGAAACCATGCTCAGTGGTGGGCAGGAAGGTTGTGTGCCTGAGTCTTGCTTTTAAAGATATGCAGGAGTCAACGACGGCATGGGCAGCAGAGTACAGATACTCGGAAGAGTTTCCAAGTCCATCAGGTAAGACAGGACCAGAACCTTAAATATTAAGAGCAATAAGCTTTAATACCTTATTAGACTGTTTGTGATACATAGTAAAACATGGAACAAAAGACAAATGCAAGTTTCAAACTTTTATAGTATGTGTTATTTACAGAGTGAAGAAGTGAGCTAGAGGAAAGAGCACAGTGGAGTAAAGCTATCCAGATTCTGCCTCCCTAGGCACAACACTGAGCTCAGCCCTGGATTTTCACTGAAAATACGCTTGCATACTTTCATCCCAAGGGAACCTGTAAACCAGTGAAAATACAGATTATTGATTCTGTCCTCTCTCAATTTCTCATGCTTTGAGCAATAAAGATTGCTAATGAAGCCAGAGCAATTCCTTTTGCTCTTTCAGTCTGACTGGCATTAAAAGCCAGTAAAATCTTTGATGTTACTTTTTGCATTCTGAGTAAACGGGTCACCAAAACCACTGTCTTCCATGCAATTTATTGCTAAAGTAATTTTTTTGCTGTGAGGGAAAAAAGATATCCATCCACATCATGCAGCTTAAGATTAGAACTCTTTTATTAAACTCAGTAACACAAGGAAAAACAAATGATTCACTGCTATAAAACACTGTAAATGTTCTAGGAAGTAATCTACTGTCACCACAGATCAGAGAGGCATTTAATATCTTGCAGATCCAGTTTATCCATAGTTTCACTATGTCATGCTCTTGTATTAGACAATGCTCAAAGCAGAAAGCACCTAATTCTCTTTATTCATTTGATTGCCAATTCAAACAAAGCCTTACTGCTTGCTTGATCTTTCAGCGCTTGACTGTTAGTGTTCTCTCGGGTTTCTTAGTCAAAGCATCTCTTATGTTTTAGAATAAGTGCTGCTGGGACCCCTCTTTCTGTGGTCTTGCTCAATGGCTGCTCAGCATTTTTCTGGGACATGAAGATACCTCACGAGCTTCTGTGCCTAAAATGGCATCTCTCCAAAAGGAAAGCATGATGGAAGAGGATAGATTCATAGTTTTATTCCTGTTTCCACAACAAACAGTAATAGTGCTGTAAAATCACATTCTTTTTCTTATTTTTCCTTCATACCCTTCCTAGCAATAGTGGTTTGTACTGTACCATCAGCCTGAACTGGGATAATTTGAGCTGTACACACTGATGACTTACTGCAGTAAGCAACACTGTCATTCACCGGCTTCACTGTTTGCCCCAGCTCCCTTTTAGAAACTAATATGAGATATGCTGACTTGAACAGTTAATTAAATTTGAGAGGCTGTGCAATTTGCTCAGCAATATTTTAGGAAGGTCTGTAAGCACTGGTTGTTGAGGGAAGAGGCATCTTTATAGAACATAAAGCAGAGATGAAGTCAGAAGTAATCCAAGGTCTCTGGTGTATTATATCATGGTATATTGGATCAGCAAACAGATATCAAGAACTCATTGTGGAAAAAACAGCTGCAATTGCAAAGTAATGGTCAAATATTTCTCAAAACTGGGAGACTGCGACAGACCTGTTATTCCTATATCAGAAATGCAAAAGAGGGGAAGCAGGACAACCCTCAGGTTTGTTTCATGGACCCACTTTGAGAGCTGTATTTCTCTCCCACTATTATCCCCAAAAGTCTCTATTTTAATGCTTGTTGTAATACCTTTCCAATGAAAGGCAGAAAAAGAGAGAAGGAAGCTAATGCTTTCTTCACAGAGACTTACCTGCTACTTATGCTTTTTGTACACCTTCCTGCTGAAATTATCTGAAACCTGCAGGCTGATGGAGGCTTTGTACTACCGAGGGTCTCCTTGTACTGAGAGGATTTGCTTTTGTGATAGCTGTGATGTTCCCTGTCTTTGCAGCCAGGATTTCTGTCTTTAAAAAGGGAGCACTGGCACTGGTAAAAAGCTGTGGAAGATCTTTAGGTGCACCCTTGTTGACAAGAACTTCCAAAACTGGTGAAAATGTGGGTTTCTGTTCTGGTATTTAGATAGTGTTCCTTGTGACAATAAGCTTATGCATTAGATACCTTCAAATCAGACACCTTTAGTAAAAGAAAGCTAAACTATAATTGCAATCCCAGTCACATTTTTCCTTAATACTTTTGAGACAGAGGTTTTGTTTGTACATGGTATACTTTAAGTTTGCATTGGTACTCCTCCACGATGATGTCAGGAGAATGGTTTTTAAAAAAATCCTTGAATAAAAACTATAAAAATTTCCAGAAGTACTTTAAATCAACTGCTCACTGTTAGCCAAATTAATTAAATAAAAGCAAAGCAAACCAAACCTCTCTGTTTCCAAAGAACCCAAAACCAAATATTTTTGCATACCTGAATAGGGAGTGTTTTACTGGATGGTGACAAAACGAAAGTCATCCCCAGTTTGTAGTGTGTAGAAAGCTGAAATATTCTGTCTGTACTACTTGGGAGAATCTGACATGTTCAGCTCAGTGGCTCAACAAAATATGTTGTTATTTTGAAGGTGATATCTATACGAAGCCAGGAGTTGCTTAATCTGCTTTCCCAGAAGTTCATCACATTAAATGGTTCCAAGAAGACTCTTCTATTGCACGCTAAGTCATCAAGTCTTTGCTCTGCTTATGCTATTTTGCTTTTTCTTCCAGTACTGGGAGGTCTTCCATGCTATGTTTCAGCCAGCATAGGTATGCTTGGCATCTGCACAGCAGGATTTTAACTCTGGGTACACACAAGAGAGGAGAGGAAGAACACAAATCACCCTCTAGCTTTCCCAGAGCTAACTTTGGAGAATATGAAGGCATAAGAAAGTAGTATTTCAAATAAAATATCCAGGTTTTTCCCATGGATGTTCTTCCATCACAGTCCTGATAATAGGGCAGGAATAATAAGGTTGCTTTAGGTTCTGAATTTATTTGCCTGATTTGAGAGACCTGGACTTGGGTGATTTCACTGAGGAAGTCATCTGTGTATTTGCACCATATGTGCTGTGAAATATATTATTTAAGGAGTTTATGTAAGAAGAGTTATTATTAAGAAATATAGTCAGGGTATCCTTGTTTTTCATTAGTATCATAGTCTTCAACAAGCCTTGTTAGTCCCATTTCATCACCAGAAAATCAAAGCAGACACTCATATTTAGGAAAATCTGGCCCTGAATAGTCACTTGTCTGTCCAAGTGTGAACACTGATAGCCCTGCATGCATAGCGCTCCTCTGTATTTCCCTTTTATCTTTATTGGTATTGGTGTTAAATGGGCAGTTTGGGGATATGAATCTGCAGAACAGATTCATTGCAGCAACTGCCTACCTCAGGCAGCAGCAGCTTGAATTTAAAGGCTATTTCCCCTCCCCCAAAGCAGAATGCATATATGAAGACAGATCAATGTCCACATCTCCCATTTGCAATAATTCATTTAGTTACATTAATAAGAGCTATCTATTTGATTTGTCAAATTGCATTACAAAGCCCGCTGGAGCTAACTGGAATTATCTTGTCTCCTGCCCTAGTGCCTGGCTGCCAAATCAGGGGGGTGGAGGTTAAGATCAGTTTTGCTATGGCTCATTTACTCCAGCTCTGCTGGTTTATTCCATTTAGCTCTAAGTAAGATGAAGGGAGACAAGTTTCAGCTGATCTGTCCTGTGCTGGAGTACAGCCTTCAGCCCCATAATAACTGGAGTGCTGTAGGTACAAGTAGTAGAGCCACAGCAAGCCCCTGCAGGTCATGAACTCTGGCAGAACGACTGCTTCTGAGTCACATGCTGGACTTTTGCCTAGTTCATGTGAAATCAGCTCCTATGGTTGTTAGTCATTGATAGCTCAGGTCTCCAGCTGGAGCACATAATTGAAATAGTAAAAGTTGTTTGAAGGCTAAGAGAATAGGAAAGATGAGGGTAAAAAAATTTTAAAAGGCTGCATGCAACACTGCTGTAAATCCAAGAAGTCACAAAGAAAGCAGCTGGAGAAACAGACCACAGCACTAATATAAAAAATGCTTTTATTCTCTTGGATTTTTTTCTCTGACATGCATATTTGGTCCCTACAGTGGTGTCCATGTGCCCATTTGGTAGATTGCACTGTCCCATTTATCTTTTTCTTTTCTGTCTTTTTTGATCAGCAGATGTGGTTCTTTTTGTAGACAGAGTCCAGTTTAAAATTATACCATATAACCCCACAGAAATGTTGTGAAAACCCCAGACTGTTTATGTCTCTGCATGACACTTGACCATAATTATGAGTTCTAGGCTAGCCATGCCATAGCACTCTTGCTCCTGCAGCACTCAGCCAAACCTGGGGAGCCAGTGACCATCTGTTTGCTCCTAGATGCCTGCAGTATCTGTAGGATGCTGACTGTATGGTGATGTAACCACGGGATGAGACATCTGCTTTTTTGGCCGATGTCAGCCCCCAGGGAGGGTAGGTATCACACAGTGAGGCTGAGCAGTGGTGAGATGCCTAACTAGTGCTTTACCAGTGATAAGAGGCCAGTAGACAGCAGGAAAATATGTAGCATGAAAATAAAAGTGATTTTGGTCTCTGAATCCTGAGCTGAGGGTCTGTCATTGTTTTGCTGCTACCCACAGGTAAGTGATGTGGGGGAAGGAAAACAGCCAGGCACACACTTAGGCTGCAATTTTACCATGCAGCTAGCCATAAGAGGTTTCTCCAAGATGTATTCTGTGCAGTCACATTTCTTTCATTAATGCATAGCAGGTTGGGCAAGGGTGAATCCCCCTTTTTTTGGCCTGGCTTAGAGGCTGAACACAGCAAGGAATTGACATTTAAGTCATAAGACCTTTACCTCCTTTCTGTAGGAGACAGCCTTCCTTTCCCTGAGTTTCTTCAATAGGAAGATTCCTTCCCTCACATCTCAATTATGATTGCACTGTCCTGAACATCTCATGGAAAAAGGGACTTACTGAGTCCCCAGACAGCTGAACAGAAACTAAAAAGAAAACAAAAGCAGTTCACATCATGCCGGCTAAACTGGCTCTTGGAGGAACTTCTATCCAAGTCCTTCAATGTTTTAGCTCGATGCTCATAGAAAAGCTATAAAACATATCCCATTTATAAGGATAAATGGATTTGTAAGGAAGACTGGAAGACAGCTGAAATATTCCAGATTAAAACAGTTTTTGTCACAGACATTTAGTAAGTTGTTTAACTGGGAAACACACATATGTATTTTTAGTTTTATATGTGTAAGGGCTTATAAATACTTCCCAGAAGCCACTAAGAAAAGAATAATCTGATTTTGGTGAAGAATCAAACTCCAAACTGACAGTATTCTGCATTTATAGGTTTTGAGAGGTGATAAAAGTCAGTGTTTTAGTGGATGTTGTATTTCTGATCAGGCATGATTAAATGTTACAAACCAAACTCTACCCACTCATTTAGCTCCTGCAGAAGCACCTAGGTTTGATTTCTAAAAGCCGTATTTGCAGTTAAAGACTAAGTAGGGTAAACAACTGCAAAAGAAGAAAACCTGTTTTGTTTGAGGAGGGTTCATTCTCATCCTTTACAGGAATGACTAGAAAACAAAATATCACCTTGGGTTAATATAACCTATATAGCTGAGTCTTGCTTCAGTGCACGGTGCATTGTGCAAGAGCAGACAGACAGAAGATGAACTTAGCTGGATGCCAAGCTTGAAGAGAAACATAACTACATGATTCCTCTACCATTCAGATTGTCTGTCCCCAGGCAGACATTCAGTTTTTGTAAGTGATGAGCTCATTAAGATTTCTGCTTCTTAAAAGCCCCTCAGGGACATTTGTCTGTTTGCCATTCTGTATTTAAAATCTGCAACTGTAAAAAATTTCTTGCAATATCGTCATTCAGCTATCAGAATAATATCAATACGTTGGACTTGTAACACAAATATCTTCCTAAGGATGGTTAATATATGTTAGCCAATCAGCTTTTGAAATCAAACAAATAGTTTCAGAACTTTTAGCAACATAACCACTTTTGTTTGTGTGACAGTTTATTTGCTTTAATATAATTGTACTTTCAGCTGTCTACTCGTGGAATTTCCTTGCAAGCGACGGGAATGTCAATGTCTATGTTTGCGTATGCAGATCACCCATGAGGAGCAGTTCAAGGAGGGATGGACAGTGGCTTAGAAAATTTGACTCATGAGAATAAAATAACCAAAATCAGAAATCCCTTGGAAAATGCAAGCTTTGGGAAAGATGCTTTTTAGAAGCAAATCAAAATTTCTGGCTGCAATAGAAGTTCTGGACACAAGTCTGTCATCATTTTAAACTGGCCCAAGGCTTATAAATGCCAATTATATTGTGTCATGATAGTGCATCCTAATAGTTCTCTTATTCTAACTCCCTAATTAGAGCAGTCCCCTGTATCAGATGATATTTTCATTCAGAGAATACACATTTTTCTAAGAAACACAGAAAGCTAACTTAAAAATATAAAAAAGACAACTTTATACAAGAAGCATTAAATCTTCCTATTACTAATAGTAGAGAATGTGTCCAGGTCTTTTTTATGTTAAGGGATTTAAAAGCACCATAAAAAGGATTTGAAAGCATCCTGACACAGACTTGGAACAGAGCAACTGTTTAAAGTGAGAAATACATCTAGGCTTGTAGAGCTCCAGAAGATACAGATGCAGGGACCTGTATTAAGGAAGGTTGTGAGAGTGCAACTATTCTGAATGTGAATGAAGGATTTAACTAATGTTAAAATAGCCATGCCAAAGTTTTAGGCAGCTTGCCTTTGGTCCCTACAGGACTTCTCTAGGAAGCTACCTCTAGAGGAATTCCCTGATGGGGAAAACTAAGCTGCAGTAAATGCATGCTACAAATAATAACTTTTTTTTTTTTTTTAATGCAACATGATGACCCCAGTCTAGTCACTGAGTTCCTGATAACACACATTCTCCATACCGTATTTTGTAGTTCTGCAGTTGTGCTTCAGAGTGTCTTCACTGAGCACTCCAAAAGCTCACTTTTGCAGCCCTGTCTGTGGAAAGACAATGAATCATTCCATTCCATTCCATTCCATTCCATTCCATTCCATTCCATTCCATTCCATTCCATTCCATTCCATTCTCCCTAATAAATAAGTCTTTTGAAGCAGAACTTCACTGTTCGTATTGTTCTATGTTTAAATTTAGACTAATTCAGAAGCCGTATTTCAGATCTGAGATGAAACTCTGTGCAAGATATCTAAATATCAGAGCATGCAGAGAAGGATGGATCTGTACATTGCTTTATTTATTCTGTGTACTGATATCTATGCATTGTCTCAGGGTCTTGTTAGTTCTTTAAAAAACCAAGACATTAAATATCCTTCCAGCTTCAGCTAACAAGCAATTTATGGTGTCTGCTGAGAAGCTGTCATAGCTGAGTGTACCTTGGATCAGGCAGACTGACAAACGGCAAAGTTTTAGCTGCATTAAATGATTTTTCTTTTGTTAAAACAAAACAAAAAAACCCTTTAAAATATACTGCCAGCTTTAGACTGGGAAAAGCTGAGTGACAATGACAACTCTTATAATTCTCATCTGATTTATTACTACTTAGCTATATGAATGTGATGTGATCTTATATGTGTGTTTCTGTCCTACATAATTACTGACATCACAGTACTTTTACAGTTTAGGACCAAAAAAGGTACTGGGCAATATGATACTTGTGCCAAGACAGCCCTTAACCTTGAAAGACTTCATTCTCTTTACCCATTCAGTACAGGGCAGCTCGTAACATGGCTTCACCATTCCTCAGTGCTTTATTCAAACACACAATCCTATCTTCATTAAATAGTAGATTGCTGTATTGTTTTAACTTCCTTATGATCTATTTCACAGAATCATAGAATCATTAAGCATAAGGTTGTAGAGTCCAACTGTTATCATGGTACAGTGCACAGTTAACATGGCACAGTCCACTACCAAACCATGCCCCAAAGTGACACAGCTACCTTCAGGGATGGTATCCTTCACCACTTCCCTGGGCAGCCTCTTCCAGTGCTTTCAGAGAAGGAGTTTTTCCCAATGTCCAATTTAAACCTCCCCTGGTGTGACTGGAAACCATTTCCTCTTATCCTGTCACATGTCACTTTTGAGAGGAGACTGACCCCCACCTGATTACAGCCTCCTTTAAGGTAGTAGTAGAGAGTTTTAATGTCCTTGCTGAGCCTCCTTTTCTTCAGGCTAAACAACCCCAGCTCCCATTCTCCAACTCCCTGCTCCTCATAAGATTTGTACTCCATATTCTTCATGAGCTTTGCTGTCCTTTTCTGGACACTCTCCAGCATTTCAACGTCCTTCTTGCAGTGGGGGCCCAGAACTGAACACAGGATTTGAGTTCTGGCCTCACTAGTGCTAAGTACAGGGGGACAATCCCTGCCCTGCTCCTGCTGGCCACACAATTGCTGGTACAGGCCAGGATGCCCTTGGCCTTCTTGGGCACCTGGGCACACACTGGCTCATGTTCAGCCACTGTCACCAGCACCCCCAGGTCCTTTTCCACCAGGCAGCATTCTCAGCCACTCAGCCCCCAGCCTGTAACTCTGCATCACTTCATCAAAGCAAATGCCTTTATCATAGAAGGAGATCAGGTTGGTTCAGCAGGACCTGCCTTTGACAAACCCATGTTTGTGCTGGCTGGGCCTGATCCCCCTGGCTGTGCTGTACGTGCTGCATGACAGCACTCAAGACGATCTGCTCCATGACCTTCCCCAGCACTGAGGTCAGGCTGGCAGAACTCTAGTTACCCAGATCCTCCTTAAAGCCCTGCTTGCGGATGGTCAACATGTTTGCCAACTTCCAAACACCTGGGATTTCCCTGGTTAGCCAAGACTGCTGATAAATGAGGGAAAGTGTCTTAGTGAGCATTTCCACCAGCTCCCTAAGCATCCATGTGTGGATGCCATCTGGTCCCAAGGGCTTGTGTGTTGTCACTATGGTTCCAATAATGGACGAAGATTCTCTTTAGGCCTCCTTTGGTTATTAATGTATTTATAGACATACTTTTTGTCATCTTTTCTGGCAGTAGCAGACTAAATTCTAACAGGGCTTTGGCCCCTCTAATTTTCTCCCTGCATAATTTCATGACACCCTTGCAGTCATCCTCAGTTGTCTGCTGCTTCTTCCAAAGGCTGTAAACTTTCCCAAGTTCCAGACAAAGCTCTCTGTTCAGCCAGGCTGATCTTCCTTTCTGGCTTGTCTTCCAGTGCATGGGGGTGGGCTGCTCTGGTGCTTATAAAATTTTCTTCTTGGAGAATGTCCAGCCTTACGGGACTCATTTACTCTTCAGGACTGCCTCCCAAGGTAGGGACTCACTCAATCAGCATCTCAAGCAAGACAAAGTTTTCCTGTACAAGTCACATGTAGCCTTTCTGCTGACACCCCTCCTTACTTCAATGGCCCTTTCAATGATCACTGTTTTGCTCAGAATGATTTTGAATTTTTTTTGCTTAACTTTACTTGCCCAAGAGGCTAGGATTTGAAGAGCTGGTTAATATTAGTATGGTCAGACAAAAGCACTGCAGAAACTAAACTATCCCTCAAAATCTTTCATGGATCGCTGGTGGCAGACCCCTAACAGGCCAGTCATTACATGTTAAAGTAGAAAGGGGCCAATATGCATCTGGGAATTTTATTTATTGGAAGCAAGACCTTCAGCATCTAAAGTTTTTCATTTCCCCCAGTAATGACCTTGCACTGGGGGCTTTGACTGCAACAAGATCAGAATTGATGGTGGTGATTTACACTTCACTCTACTTCTTGATTTCACTTTGGTGTCTGCACAAAATGATTGACTTGCAAAGTGTTTCTTCTTCAGCTGGGCCTTGGAGACTGAAAACAAATAATTGCTCTTTTTGCTTTAAGCTTTTAATTTAAGGGCTTTTGCTTTGAAAAGAATATCTGCATATGATTCATACAATTTCAGACGAAGAGAATACTGCAAAAATGAAATACAATGTTTGAAGTGAGCAATATATCCTGTTGGAGTCCAGGGTAAAAACCCCATCCATATCCTATATATNTCTTTGAATGCAGCACATTTACTATGGAATTCTGGCCAGTTGTTGTGAAGGTCCCTCTGAAGTTTCACATACACTTACACTGCTCTTTAGATAATTCAAAAAAGTCTACAAGAAATGGAACTATGGTGTGAAATGACTGTGAATTAAATGTTTTTCTTTGTTATTGCAAGTCTGTGTATTTCAAAGATTCCATGCTTCAGGTCTCTTAAAGATGACTTAATATATATAAGTTCCAGTTGTTCTGATTAAGTTCTTTCCCTGTATATGTACTTGCAAACTTACATGTATGCATGCAGTTAATTTTTACCACTCGCTCCGCACTTTTATTAAAATAACTTCAGTGTTTTAGATATTATATTGCCATTCATCTGCAAAACTCAAGCAAAGTCTACCAAGAGGAGACAGTAAATCTTAGCTAGTTGGATAACTAATCTGTCAACCATGCAGAAATGGTATTGCTTAAAGGGTTTGGGGTCTTTTAGAAATATTTGGCCAAGAACAGGAGACAAGGATAAACATAAGTCCTGGCTTAATGAGCTTATAGTTTAAAGCTCTTCAGAAAATTACTTACATAGGCATGAAAAATTCATTTACCATATGGGTTTTGTGCTATGAAATCCAAGGAATGATTGTTTTCTAACACAGGATTAGTATAAATATATGACACTGGCAGTATATGTTTGACAGGCTGTCTAGGGCATGTGCTATTACTCCAGGATTTCTTCAATAATTGGCTTCAAAGAGATATTTCGGTATTTGAAAGAGCAGAGAGTTGTTCTGAAATGGAATGGAACTCAAATATCTTCTAGATCAGGTGTAAAACCTTGAGTCTTAGATAATAAAAGTACAAATAAATTATAAAAGCCATAGCACAGACCTTAAAAACAGGCTGGAGAAATGAACAACTATGATGCTCATAACCTTCTAATCCTTCAGGATTCACATTTCATTAAAGAAGAGATGATGTAGGCATTGAGACAGAGCACTGAATTTATAAACCTCCAAGGTGTTTCTAATTTTCCTATCAACTACAGGGATGTTGGAAAAAGGTAGGGAGATCGTATGAAATGAAATGACTCTTTAAACAATAATATTATCGTAACCAATTAGCAATTGCTAATTTAGCAGCAAATACTGTGCCAAACACAGTGTTTGACTGGAAGAGAATGTCTTTGCACAGCAACATGACAGTTTTATAAATCCTCTACTATAGGAGATAGTTCTGCACGTCAAATTGTTAACAACACACTGCATGCACCACAAGGTCATAGAAAACCTGCCAGACATTACTCAGAACAAATGAGAGTCAAAGAACAGCCAGCTTTTGAATTAATTTTGCTAATATATACTGGGGAAATGGCTGTTGAAGCAGAAGGCTAGGGATGTATTCATTATTTCTATCATTATTTATAATATAACAGCATATAAGTATTCTAGACAACTTTAAGCCTTCTTGGGCACATTGCAGAGACATAGGAAGAGATGTTGCCTTAGAGACCTTAAGGCAAAATAAAATAAACAAGTGGAGGACAAGCAAAAGCAAAGAGGTGCAGTGACCTGAGGTGCAGTGGCTTCTGACCAGGCAACATGTGAGAGATAGGAGGACACCCTACTTCACCTCCTCTGCTCTGCTGCTTGCCCAGCTGGCCTGAACTAGAACAGTAACATCAAACCCATTTTGTAAAAGTGTCCAAGATGGTCTGAGACACCCAAGAAGACATTTTAGATGGATCTGCCATCCTTCCAATTTGCTGATTCTACAGACAATGACATTCCCTTCCTGGTCCCACTACTCAGATTACAAGACAGGACACTTAAGAGGCATATAGCTTAATTTGGCATTTATTATTTTATTTTTAATAGAAAAACTATAAGCTGAACCTCAGGTGTTGTGTGCCCTCCCAGTTTGTATGAATGTTTGCCCTTGCCCTCCCATTTAATCCCTCATAGATTTACATATGTCCTCTTCAGCTGTATGGGAATAACTCCCCAGAACATGGACTGTCTCCCTAGATATTTGTGGTTTTCTTCAGTGCAGTGAAACTGCAACCATTTGACCTTTGCAAAAATTGTAAAAATCTACATAAATTCATGAGGAGAAATTATATAAGGAGAAATTAGACAAACACAGAGGAATAGTCTTTGAGGTGCAAACCTTTGTTATGATAGAACAAATAAATCCAGCCAACAGATCCAAACCTTTTCATTATCGCATGCCCTTAGTGACAGATTGGGAAGAAAAAGATGGGGAAGAAGCAGTATGAAGACTTTGAAGAGATTCCATGCTTTCAAGGCCTGCTTCAGCTTCCTCCAATATATCATCAAGTGAAATCTAAATTATACCACCTGTGTGAGTCCTATTCTTGTCCTCCTTGTCACAGATCCTCAGTTCCAGCTGCATATACATGATGTAGTGGACCTGCATTTAGAAAAGCAATTTCTTGGTGCCTTAATGAGTGTTAATTACAAAGACTCTGCTACTTATCTAGAAGTTTAGTTCCTCTCCTTACAAAATATTTGTGTCCAGTTCATGGCTGGCTACAGCATAGGTTAAATGAGGTGCAGGACAAACACTGCTAATCCATCCATTCCCATCCTAATTTGCTGGTGGTGTCTTAATTTAGAAGCAAATGTTAGCTTGCTATTAGTAGCCATCCTTATTCCCAACTTGCTTTGTCTCCATACATAAATTGTTTAGTAAAGCACCATATTTTTTATTTGGTCTTGTTACTCTACAGTGTTCTGTGTGGCTGAAAACCATCCCAGACATTTCAAGTGGGTTTGTAAACAAGAATTTCCTCACAGATAATGCCTGTCACAATGGCTCATGGTGTGATTAACAAGAATCTATTACTAATGTGACTTTTACTTTTGAATATTCAGTTATAGTTGGTAATTCTTCAATTGCATCCCCACTGTTTGTTTCCAGGATTACTCTGTGTATTGGTTTAGCATAAATGGTAAGAAAAACCAATTGTTAATCCATTTTGGAACTAACAGCTAAGCTGGCCAATCAGGTAAAAGGTGTACGTACACCCTCTGGGACACCGCTTAAAAACAGGAATCTTGGGAGACCCGCCCTTCTTTCCGGGACTCCGCGCCATGAGGTAATATCGCAGCCGGGCTGGGAGGGCCCCGGGCCCAGGGGCCGGCTGGCCCCGGGAGGCCCCGGGAGTCCCCGGGAGCCGTGGCCGGGCCGAGGGGCCGAGATCAGGGCCAGCCCTCCGGAGAGCCGGGCGATCTAGGGCATCTGAGCTCG
>WBMY01001684.1:398405-429896 GCA_013397315.1 Donacobius atricapilla
ATGTTAATAAATCTAACTGTTTCTATTTTGAATTGAACCTGTTTTGCTTTTCTTTTAATCCTATTCCACTAAAATGAAAATTAGGCGAATGTGATAACCACTACATTCTTTTGGTGTTTCCGCCCGGTTGTTGAATTTTAACCCATTACACTCTGGCATATAGTGACAGCAGAGACAAGACCATTAACCTTCATTACTAAACTGAGTAATGAAAATGCTCTGCATTGTCCTGGTATTGCTATTCAGTGTCATATTGCCAAATGCCTATTTTCTCTGACATTTCTTCTCATGACTATAGATACTGTAATAGCTGTGAGACCTCTGCATTTTTATGTCCCTATTTTTAAACTAGAAACTTGTTGTTAAATAAATCTTTCTACTGGCAGTTTCTCTAGATTCATTAAAAACCTTTGCTGTATTCCTTAGGTTGTTGGAAAGAGACATAAATCTACAGGAGATGTTGAGAGGGAAATGGATGAGCAGTGCAGCTGCAAATGCTTTACTAGGTTAAGTAAAAGGGAATGACATGAGAAATCCCTCAGACAAAGCCTTTCTTTCTGAACATATGGGCTACAAGACAACTAATTTCTGGCTTTGCCTTGCTCTGGTACATGTATTTTCTCATAGTACACCTGAATAGAAACTGCTTGTGAATGAAAATTAATTATAAAAAGACAGTGTCAAGTTTCCCAAATTTTGATGCAAGCATTCATGCAAGATAAGATAAACATAAATTTTAGTCAGTTCATCACACATGGGACTGAACTGTTTGTACAACCCAGGTTTTCTTAAGTTTGTATTTCTGTTTTGAGCGCATTTAGTGTTCAAGAAGCAAACATCCAACTCTTTTTAAATATGAGGTCCTCTTAAAATTTTAGCATTGAAATCCTGTGAGAGGTCCTGTTCAGGAATGAAGGCTTCATCTTTCCTTTTTTAGGAAGGCAAATACGCTCCCTATGAAAATATATCTAGTTAATTTTCCTTTTTCAAACAATATGTTATGCTGCTAAAATGACATTTCCCTTATACTATAAGCAGCCTTGATTAAGTGAATCCCTAAGGATACTTCACCAGAAGTAGAAAACTTGATTTTAAACTGATGGAAAATACAAATTTTATTTTCAGTCCTAAAACTTGGTAACTGTGCTTGTTCCTCAACACGGACACCTTTGTGCATAGCTGCTGCAATGAGTGCATACACAAATATCAGACAATATGCAAATATCATATTAACTTACACAGTAGAATACCAATCAGTCTCTGTCAGCAACGACTACATGATTGCTGCATAATTAGAGGTTTGACTCATTGAGTCCAAATATTGCTTTCCTTGTCTCTTGTGATAAGTGTTTCTACACCTTCTGCCTTCACACAGCTGATCCTGTTCAACAGCATGTTCCTATGTGTGACACCAGGAAGGTGTCATTACTGTCCAGTGCCTACAATTCAGAGGCTGTATAAGATGACTTTCCAGACATTTGCATTTTTATTAGTGTTATTTTGAGAAAAACAATCTCCTGCCTTAACTAGGAACCACAAGTTTTTTTTCTTTCCTGTTTTCATAAGTCAGAGCCTGGGGTTCTGTATAGTTTTTTACAGATGAAATAATTAACTTCAATAGCCTACCTTAAAACTTAAGAAATAGAGCTGTCCTTTTCAGGTCAGCTGTCTTACCTTTAGTTTCTGAAGTTTATCACTAATCTTCAAATAGTATATGGTTTTGAGTGTGTAATAATTAAAATGTACATTTAACAATATCCAGCAGAACAGATAATTGATGTAAAAGAATATCATGTCTTCAAATACTACTTTCCGTTTGGGCAGGAAACAAGAATGAAGCAGAAGTTATTAGTTCATTGCTCTGTTGGATCATAATATTTTCTAACAGTCTCAGAGAATAATAAAGTTTACATAGCTCTCTGATACACAAGCCCTGAGAAATTGTATTACTTCTGATGTTCAGTTAACTTCACTGTCATATTTCTTTCACCTCATCTTTGTGAGTATGAGAAAATCTGTAGAGGATAGAAATCTTTTTTGATTGCTAACTACTTACATTCCTCTCACATGCTGAGCAACAAGGCTTGCACTTTGTGTGTTGGCAAAAGTAGCTGTTGATCATTTCTGGAGTGGGAAGAGCACACTGTGGAGGAAGTCAAATTAAGATCCTCCAGATTCCAAAGATGCTGGTATATAGGAAAGAAAAGAAGGAAACCTTAACATTGTTAAAGGAACAATTGCCTGTTATGCTGGCCAGTTCCACAAGTGAAGTGGAACTGCTCAGCATAACATGCAACCAAACCCAGCAGAACTTCACTGAGGATATGTTTTTGCATGTGATTCTGTGGGATGATGTGGTTTTTACAGATGGCTCTCTCCCACTTTCACTGACTGATACTAGGCTATATGCAAGTTCATACCCAGACAACTCATGTGATGCTGAGGACAGACTTACTCACTATGCTGGACCATAGACTAGAAAAATGCAAGTAACAACGGATGGAGGGACAGTAAAAAGACCTAGAGGCTGGTAGGCAGCAGGCACTTCATTTTTCTCATCATGGCCATGCTCCTGTCCAGTCTCACAGGAGGACAAGCCTTACACAGTCATGGCTCTGCAGTGCTTAGTGGCATAACATAAAAACTGACTCTGTGGTCAAAACAGCACTGATCAAAGATATTCTGTTTTATCTAAACATGCTGAAACTACAAGAAACCAGATAACTGGAACTGCCTCATGCCTTGACTGGTGTGCCCTCAGTGAACGTAAGTTTTGGGAGCATCTTTCCTTTTCAGTCTTTTTGAAATTTGTGTTATTTGAAAATGTTTTGATGGATGTGAATGGCTGAATAACACGAAGTGCCGTTCAGCATTCTAATCTCTGTTATTAATACATAGATAATAATTATATTCCATTAGCAAATTGGCAGGATATATTCATTTGCTTGCAATGAAATTCATTATCTTGGCAAAAAAATGATCTTTTCCATTTCGAAATAAGTAAGTGAATTTTAGTGCTTCAGTCATAATCGTGGAAAACTCTTACTTGGAAGAATCAACAAGTGCCTAAGTGCCAGTATACATTGAAGGATTCCACTCAAACTTACTTCAAGTAGGCTTAGACTCCTAGAATGATGCACATTAGGACCAGGAGCAATATGAGATGTAGGCCTGTGACATGCAGGACCTGACCATCTTTCCCATTTCATCTACACAATCTATTTTAGCACTACTTCTGCTTATTGTCTACAATATCCCTATTATTTCAGAAATTGAATCATATGATAAGGAATTTGTTTCTAATTTCCATTACAAATCTACTCTATAGTATTGTATAGCCATGTCTTTTACTTAATATATTTCCATTAATTAATACTGTCTCTTAATTAGTGTATCTCCATCTTAAATATCTCCTCTCTCTGATCATTCTATGTAAAGATAATCTTATCACTCTTAGCTTCCAATACAAAGTGATTTTCTACCACCTGATATTTTTCAATGATGTGTTTTTGCACTAAGTAAAAAGTTGAAATACCAGCACTGGTTTTTTGTGCTTTGACTGTTTGAGGCAGAAATCTATTACTCACAGGACTAAACTGGTTACTTTTTGGGCACTGCAAAAGTCTTTCCCAGTTTCTGTCAGATTTCAAATGTTTACAGGTTCATACAGTTTGAAGTAGCATTTCTTTCGCTAGAAATACTAATGTGTGTTTTTCCACATTCATGTTAAATTCTTTAGGCCTATATAGAAAATAGTCTTTTCAAATCCTTTTCCATCTCGAGAGCCATTCTATCATCATTCCTCTACTCCGCATGAGAGGTTTCCACATCTTTGCTTGCAGTTCTGGTTCTTCCATCTCATTACCCACATTTCCTGCATTTGTCCACAAACAACATTGTTTCCTTTTGACTTCACAGTGTTTCCTGAGTTAATTGAATGTAGCCAACCTGATCCATTCTTTCATTCACAGAAATGCTTTATTTCACGTGCTCTCCAATACTTTATTCTCTAGCATAGCCTTATATCTGACTACATCCTCATTTAAATTGACTTTACCTTTTATTTATTAACACCAGTTGTTCACATAGACTATGTCTCTCTCAGTCACAACATGTCCCCCGCAATTTAGATGGATGTTTTTCTTTATCTGTTTTTCTAGTCTTGGTTGCTGAAGGTCAGTGCTTCAGACAGTCAGGTGGCAAACTCACCCCTGGGAGCTATGCTCTTTCTGGGAACGCTTCCTGAAGGCTAAAATCCCCAAAGTCCCTAAGCAGAGTTTTCTAGGGAGGGTGTTGCTATGTTTTTGGCCGGAGCTGGCCTGCACATGGCATTTTCTCTATCATGTAACGTGATGAAACCATTCATTAATGACTTCACTGCAACCATCAGTGCAACATTACTTAAGGCTTTTTCTTCTTTTATTGAATCTGTAGGATTATGGACTTGCGTTTTTTCCTGAGTTAAAACTTACAGGATATCAGGGTTCTTGTCTTAAAGCATGCTTCAGTGTTTCAAAGATGCACGTGGGAATTAAACTACTAATTGCAAAAGAGACCAGAGCGTTACGGCCTCAGGGAAATGTCTACACTATTCGGCACTCTTTAAAAACCTCAGACTGTGCTTATTCCATACGGGAACACCTCAGTGCCCTGGAACACAAACCGCTGTGCCTTATTTTTCCCATCTGTGAGCGGACCGTACTGTTCATGTATTTTTTCAAAGCATTTGGGGGATAAACACTCTGTATATTTGGCACGTGCCATTATTTGGCAATGCCATTAGCATTTGGAAAGCCACCCATTTGTATCTTTCCTGTGATGATCAAGCTCTTAATAGCTGTGACAGCACTCATTGCCTGGGTGAGGGCCAGATCCCATTTTGGCAGGACCACCTCATCTCTGTGGGGCTCTGCTTGTGAGACAGAACCTCAGGTGATGCTGAGTGATAATAAAATAAACGTCTTTATTTTTAATAGATGGACAAAACAGACCCAAAACCAGACAGTATTTTCCTGAAATGCATGGACGCTATTGAACACAATACAAATGAAGTTAAAACATATATATCTATATTATGCTTCCTATCTGCTTTGTTAAGTATAATTTTAATATAACATTTTTGACACAGACAAAAATATACTTTTTTTTAAACTACATCCACAATTACTGCCCTGATTAATAGCAGACTTACAATAACTTACTAACTGCACATGGAACTTGACCAATACACTTGAAGGGCAGAAGGAAAAATGAATAACAGTTTTTTCCTATGATACTTCTATTTGAAATCCTAAATTCTTATACTATATGAAAATAAAAGACTAAATCTGACTTTATTTGATCCACTTTATGTTTACATTCAGTTCAGGTTCACAAAAGTATGGTTTGTTTATAATACGTATACCATCCCATTTGGACAGGTAGAGATGAAATAATTTTTTGACATGTCAGCTATGTTATCAGCCTTGATTTTATGAACACATCTCATGCAAAGGAGGTAAAAAAAAACCCTGTCAAATAAATGTTATTCACAAATGTTAAGAATATGAAAGTAAAAGAAATGTTAAGAATATGAAAGTATGATTGCATCATGAATATTTTATCTTAAAATTGTAGGCTCAAAAACAGTAACCTCAGTGTCTGAAAATGAGCTGTTTGCTTCACTGATTATAAATTCAATTTACTGCACAGTACTACTGTCCACAAATTGCAAAAGGGGAGAAATAATTCCTCTGAAAATAAAATCTGCCTAAAGAATCTCATCCTGTTTGCATTTTGCTTGTGGAAGTAACAGTTTTTGTTTGTTTGCTTGTTTTGTTTGTTTAGTTGGTTTTTTTATTATTATTTTTTTTCCTCCCCAGCTATCAATCACAGATATGGCCTTTGGTTATATGAACAGCTCTGTACAAATTTAATGGTAGGAGAGCTGAGCTAAGGCAATAAAACCTGTAAACAGATTTTGCATGGGGCTGTTTGGTTTGGCTTTTGTAGTCCATCTAAGCAGGAATACTGCATAAAAGCACATCAATTTAAAAAAATTTCTATAGGATTGAACATGTAAAACATTCTGATAATGTTGAAAGCATCTGGTTTGAAATTTTTGGACTAACATTTTTTACCTACCTTTTTTGAGATTTTAAAACCATTTACATATTTATGACAACAATGGAATACAAAAGAAACATATTTCCATTTCAATCAAAATTTCTTAAATTATTCCAGCTCAATCTCTTTCTATTTCCTTTTTTCCCCACAGCTGGGCATTTTGAAATAAATAATATAGAAAATTTGCTGTATTCAAAGCATCTGGTCACTATGCAGCATCTTATAGTGAAATTCTATCAATTCCTGGACAAAACTGAGGTAAGAGAAAAGTTATGAGGAAGGCCTACAGGTGACTGTAAAATGGGATCCTCTAACTTAATTTGGAACAGCAGCATAAGGCATTGGCTATGTAAGCAAGTAAAACTGTGACTTGATATTCTCCCATAAGAAGGGGTTCAGATTAGTGGATTTGGGCTGAAAATGGAGAATAATTCAGCAGTGGCTCTGTTCTTCCCCTCTTTCCTCTATAAATTCTATTTCCTCATCTCTCCTCTGTTGCTCATGGGGTAATCCATACTGCTGGGCTCGTGTTTGGTTTGTGATACTCAGCGCTCTGAATTTCGTTGGCAGCCTATTCACTCACCTTGCAGGAATTTTTCATTTCTTTGTTATATTGGCTCTTTTGAGTTTTTAGCGCAGATCCTGGTTTTGATTCCCTCCACCCAGAGCACACTCCATATTGGTCAGTACAGTAGTACTGCAGGTCACAATGCATATTCAGAACTGAGTTGCAATGTTATTTTTGAATGCAGTGCAAGGAGAAAAAAAAAATCAATATCTCTGAAATTAATTTTCTCTACATATTATATATATATATATATATTCTGTTAAGACTCCACAAAAGGAGCAAAACATATTTAAGGATTCAATCTTGTGAAAGCTTATGTCAACACTGAATGCACAAGTTGATGGCTTTTTCCTTTAGCAGCAAAACCTATTCTTACATCACCTATCCTCCAGTATAACTCCTCGTGCTGTGAGTGTTAAAAAAAGAAATTTCACTGGTGACCAACAACAGGAGTATATCTGGATTTCAACTGAACATTTTGCGTCACACACAGATTTTAAAAAGAATTATTGGAGCATACCCTTAATTGCAGAGAAATGTAGCTACTGGAGCTCACACTGAGAAAGGCACATTCCAATGGCGACAGACACAATCACCCTGGCCGTGGGCGAGTGGAAACAACATTGCGTGCTCCTGCCAGCCCGGGCAAAGTCAGCAGAGGCCTCATCTCTGTGCTTTGCTGCTTCTGGCCAGCATTGCCATTCGTCAGCCAGGTCTTGTCTGCACCTGGCCACTTTGCTGCTGCTCTGCAGGCTCCCTGCCACGGCCGGGAGGACAGGGGTCAATGACAGAGTCCAGCACTTCGTGGAAGACACCACTGTGCCTCTCACTGTGTTTGTGGGTTCAGCATTCCTTTCAGCTCATCTCCAAGCTGCTTTCAGAGGCAAACACTTAGAGATGTGGAAAGCTGTCCAGCAAGCCTGTTTTTTTGAGAAGTTTTGGAGGAAATGTTATTTTCTATGGAAAATCTGGATTTTCCAGAGTAATTCCAGCATGACCAAGCCCAAAGACTTTTCAGCATCTTTAAGAATAGCTTTTTATAGTAAGTGAAAATTGGGAATTTTCTGCAAGGAGAACACTCTCATATCTCTTTTTAAGCCTTTTTGATTCTCTTTACTTTTCAATATTTATTTCATTGGTGAAGTTGCTCGGAGTCAGACTGTTTTGCTTGGATTCATTTGGTCGATAAGTCAAGATAAGGCTTCTTCTCCCAACACTGAAAAGTTCTATTTAGTTTGAGTTTTTATATAAGAGCCATTTTTCACAAGCTGAATTTCAACTCCAGTTATTGCTCTAAGAATTTTGGTGACAGTCACTAACCACAGAAAAGAAAGAGAACACCTATATTAACATATTTTGCTTAAGGTTGTCTTACATCGGGTATAACATTATTTTAAACTGGTGATTTAATTTTAACTTTAAAAAATTAATATATCATGTTTAGCACTCCTATAAGGAATTTATTACTATTTGTGCATTTTACTGTCTCATACAAATAATAAAATCCTAGATTGTATTATTTAAATTTCATTATGAGGAAAAATATTACCAGACCAAAACCCCAGGGAAGTTATCTATCTGTCTTTGCTGAAGCAACTAGCTCTTTAGTAATAAATCACTTATAGCTGTGGCAATATATTTTCACTTAATGCCAATAAAATGCTGAGTGATAATATTTCAGACTTGCTGTATTATAATCTCTTCATATGATATCCTAGCTAAGAACTGTTGCACATTTTATTCTACCTATATTTTAAATTTTAAATATTTTTTAATTGTACAGAATATAGCTCTGGATGGAAGGAATGGGATTGAGTGTATACTTTAGCAAACATTCTGTGATCTAATCCAACATATTAGATAATAGCAGAAAAGAGTTCCTCCCATGGGATGCTCCTGCTCCTAGAAACAACTTAAAGAATGTGCAGTGGCATTTTATTCCCAAGTCTTGCTTTTCTTCTGATAAAATGCTTCTTAGTATTCTTTATAGAATATCCTGCTTCTAATTGTTTTGCCTGTGGCTATAAGATTTTTTAATTATCCTCAGTGTTGGACAGTTCTGGACTTGAATCAACGTAGTTGAAGGCTTCCTTGTTTGTGAAAGTTGAGCTCAAAGTTAGACTGTGTCGTGGATTCACAGGTGCAAGTTCATTTAATACAATATTGTCACTTTTTACAAGAGTTGCTTTGTCCATATGTTCTCTACTGTATCTGGCAACAACGGCATCAAGAAAGTCCAGCTTTGGTGGCAGAGTCCCACTTTCAAATAGGTATTTGGCTAAATAGGAGACTATGACATTAGTGAAGAAGGAGGTGAGCATAGCAAGTGTTTTAAATGGGAATCTCTGAATGTAGATGTTGTTGTCATCTTGATACCAGCCAGGGTAGAAGATCAAGGGCTGAAGGTAGAGGTACGGCTCTCCTCCGGTTATTCTGAGGACAAGGCCAAAGAGGTATCCTGCAATGGCACCGTAGGTGTTGGTTCCTTTAATAAATAACACACACAGGAGCTGGGGGAATATGATGATATAAACGAGGTCAGAGCTGAGGTACCAGAGGCCGTACACTGACGATGCCAGCAGTGCCATTGCTGTTGCTGATGCTCCAAACAGAAGAACAGTGATTCTTATGACCCACACAATTTCCCTGTCTGAAGCCTGCAAAAAAAGGGCAGTATTAGGTGGTTGTATGCCTACGCTTATATACAGTCAATATAAAATACTGAATTGTAAGTTTTGCATGATTCATTCAATAATAATTACAAACGAATATCTCTATTTTGATCTCAAGCTCAGAGAAAAAACCCTAAGGGTTATGGTTGCCATTCCCAAAACCATTACTCTTTGAGCATAGCAAAAAGCTTGATGATGAGTCAAAGAGAAAAAACAGCAGTGTAAGAAATAACTTTGAAATAGAATCACAATATGGCTCAACTAGAAAAAACCTGTCAGCATCAGAATGTTTTCTTCTCTGCTTCCTAAGAAAAAACTCCAACTCATTAGACCATTCTGTTGCCAAATGATTTCCCAATAAATGAAAGATTAGAAAAATGTCTCATTTTGTGAAGAATTTAAGTAGAACTTATGCTTGTAGCAACAGTAATTAGCTGGATTTGGATAAATTTCAGTTCCATGAGAACTCTTAACAGCTGCCCTCCCCAAGCCAGCTTTTTCACTTCTGTCTTCAGTCACAACCATATCTATTTTTATGATTTTCAGTTTGTTCAACACACTGTTAGTAATTAAATTCTTTTTCTTGTTATAGGCATGAAACAGATATTTTGTTATGAAATTATAGTCTATGTCTCACCTAGTTAGGGTCTCACCTAAAATTTTCTCTAAAAATAAAAACGAAAACATTGTCTCACATTTTGCCGAAAGGAAAGCTGGTAAATATTCCGAGCAAACATAGAACTTGCTGATAAAATTGAGGAGTCAGCTGAGGACATCACAGCAGCAGATACGGCACCGAGGCCAAAGAATGAGATATAGACCGGGCAAAGGTACTGCAGCACGATGGGTAAAATCATATCTGCTTCTTTTTTGCTCTTGGGGTCAGGGACACCGTATTCAGTCTGGTTCCAAGCTGCAATATGGACACCAGTATCTTATCAGTAACATTAGCAGTCACAGCACCTCTTGACTTCATGTGTAGCCAGATATTCATACTACCACATTTTCATGCACATTCAATGAACAAAGTGTTACTAGGGCCAGACTGATGGCACTTCAGAGAGACAGTGTCCCACTAGTTTCTCTTTCGCAGATTCCATTCTGCTCAGCATTTTTCCTTGTCTCTAAAATAAACCTTAAATTGCTCATAAATGTAGTTTTAGTCAATAAAATAAGTCTGTGATCCATGTATTTTTGGGATGTGTTCAACTACTCTTTTGGATTACAGACAGGGCTCAAAGCAATGCAAATATTTCTAACAATATTTTTAACAGTTTAGCTACACAGTCACTGTGATGGGGATCACTCTCATTATGAAAAAAAACCCAAACTGGGCAAGGATATATTGGTCAAGGTAAGAAATTGCTGATAAATCAAAGAATCATTTAGGTTGGAAAACATCTTTAAGATCATTGAGTTGAACCATTAGCCCAGCACCCCCAAGCCCACCAATAAGCCACATCCCCAAGAGCCACATCTACACATATTTTAAATAGCTCCAAGGATGGTGAATCCACCACTTCCCTGGGCAGCCTTTTCCTGCTTGACGAACCTTTTGGTGAACACGTTTTTCCCGATATCGATTCTAATCCTCCCCTTCTGCAACTTGAGGCTATTTCCTCTTGTCCTGTTGCTTGTTACGTGGGAGATGCACCTTGCTACAACCTTCTCTCAGGTAGTTGTAGAGAACATAATGTCTTCCCTCAGTCTCTTTTTCTCCAGGCTGAATAACCACAGCTCCCTTAGCCATTCCTCATTATTATTGTTACAACCAAATAAAAGTACCAGAATCTAATGCAAACATTGAATAGAAGTATTTTGTCTGTAGATATCCAGAATGTACAAAATTATTTCATTTCATCCACTGTGGTAGGAAAAATTTTCTTTGGGAGAAATATTCTATAACATTATTTTTCTCAGTAGTCTTCTGCTGAAGGAGTCATGTGTTAAAAAATGATGCCACCTGGCTATCTAACCTATATGTCACCTGTATCTAACACAAGATTTTTTTCATACATTTATTGCACTATTCATTTTACATTTATTTTACTACTGACTTTTTCAATCATTTACCTGTAGATGCTCCAATTGCACCAATCAGTACTGCAGGAATAGCCATCACAAGACAGCCAAACGCAGCCAGGAATGACAGAACTTGAGCATATGTGGCAGATGATGAGGAAAGAACTCTCTGGAAATATGCTTGCCATGGAATTCCTCCTAATGTCTGCAAACACAACAGCATGCTGTGATTGGGGGGTAGCTGAATCATTTTATTATCACCATACAGAGAACATGTAAAAAGATCACTTGAATGCTGAAAGCCATATTGCTACTTTTTAATTTATTTATTGAAGATCAGCCAGCCAGTAATAACTGCAACTTTCATTCTCACAAGCAATGTCAAACCTGTGTAAGTCCATTTAAATCCCATTCTTTTAGACACGCTAGCTTTTTATATATAATTAGCATCAACACTTTGCACTTTCATAGTCTCCATAACCCTCAGGTCTTTTGACTTGATAAAGCTTTATGAAAAGTACTGTTTTCATATTTTATATCTGAAGAATTTGCTCCTCCTCCACTAAAATTAGATTAGACTCTGATATCTTCCTTTGTGAACATGTGTGTCATTTACAGAAGGTGAGACATTCGGTATACATCAAACTCTGGAATCTGAAAAATTATTCTCCCACTGCCTTAAGCAAATACAATATCAATAGAAATGGAAGACAAAGCCAAAAAAATAGAAGTTTTTTTTTATGGTGAATATCCTTATCTTTTCTTTGAATCTGTAACTGAAGATCTTGATTGGACTTAAAATTATTTCTGCAAAATATGACACAAAAGAGTATTACCAAAGGTTGGAAACTTGAGTGCTAACAATTCTGTCTTGAGAGCAGGATTTGAATAGTCTCCACTAAGTAACCAAGTGTCTGTCTCTAAACAGCATGGAAAGAAAGCCAAGCAAATTTCATAACCCAGTTCTATGCACTAAATGAGGCAGGAGACGTTTGGACCAGAAATGTGTATACAGGTGTTTCATATAGCTTCATGCACACATAGGGACTACATTAATGTTTCACAGACAAGTCTGGATTTTGACTTGCTATTTATGACTGTTTTTCTTTGCTGGCCTGATAATAATGTTCCTTTATCAAAGCTTTCCAAGAATGTGTAAATTTCTTGAGCTATAATGAAACACACAAGATGAAAAGAAAATGTGTCATAATTTGGCAATATCAGAACTTTCCTTTGGTCAATGGCAGAAATGAAACCTTCAGGCTTAGAGGAGAGAATACAGCTACTTGAGCTAATGCCATTCTTTAGATCTCTGAGAGAATGTTGAATAAAATAATGTGTTTTAATAGACCAATTATAAAGAAACCCTGAAGATTTTTGGCTGAGAGGATTTTAAAAAAAGCCACAAAATGTAATCCCAAAGTGCAACATGATAACAAAACCAGTGTAAATTTGCATAGGGACATGGAGAATGGAAAATGTTAGCATGTGTTTCTAGATCCTCAAATGGCAAGGACTTAATAACCACTGATCCCATGTGTAATATATAGGTATTAAATAATGAAAGACCTTGGCTCATTCTGGCACGTGTGCATGTATGAATTTATCCATCCTGCCATCCATCTCTGCACAGCTTTTTCTTCACCTATACCTAAGGCATATTTAATCATTTATATAATGTATTTATTGCCTTCTGCAATATGTGAATTCCTCTGCCAACAATGACATCAGTTAAGCATTAGCTGCACACTTTTATTTAATTTTAACCTGTCAGCTCTTTCAGCCTGATGATATTTAAATTGCATTCCTGGCAATGCTGACTGATATGTCACTGAAATCATTTAAATGTGCAGAAATATTAAGCAGGAGTCAAGAGGGTAAAAGTTTTGAGTTTGATAGAAACTCTGAACTAGACTCAATTATTTTCAGCTGTCACAGTAGCACAGTGTAAGTGCTTAAATGCTTCACTCCTTCATACAAATCACCACTTACCAGTAAAAAGAAATTGTCCAACCATGTGTAAATGTCAAGTGAGTTGATAGATCCAAGCCAAGGTGCTTGATACACATGGTGCACAGCCGTGAGCCCAATGTCTGTTACTGCAGGATGGGACATGGCAAAGGGGACACTGATCCACTGTAACCAAAGAGAAACAATGTGTTCAGGTCTAAAGCAGATATTCTCAATCTGTGAAATTTAATTATTAACACTCATCTAGTTTTCTTATTCTTGCTTGCTACGGATTGAATACCAAATTATCAAAATGACTTGCAAAAAGTCAGATTACGTGCAGGTGGAACATCTCTGAAATCCAGAGGGCTTGGTAGTGGATAGCTCACATGTTCTGGAGAGTGTGAGCAGAGAATTAATCAATGGAAACTGTAAAATCTGCAGCGAAGACACCTTTTACAACTTTATTTTACCTAACCTCCTCATATATTGTTTACACCCTTTCCTGGACCACACAGTAAAGAAATATTTACATAGAAATTTTCATGTAATAGCATCAGGACTTGGCAGCATACAGGCATAAGACATCACATCTGAAGGCTTGGGAATTTGTTTTTAATTCAATACCAAACTAAGTATTGGAAGACTGTGAAAAGACAGGATTGCTGTTGGTGCAGCCTCATCTCTTTTCATCTAGAACTAATATTAGCCCAGTATTACAGCACTTTTCTGCCTTGCAGATGTTTTCTAGGGCTCTCTTGATAATTTTCAGTCTCTTTGTTTCTTATCTAAATCAATAAGTCTTCCCAGTCATGGTTTCTGCCAGAAGGTCCAATTCCTTCGTCGACTGACTTTATGTGCATTTACTTCCAAAGTCATTTTGCAATCGTGTAAGTCACTGACTTTCTGTGGAGGAGAAACTCAGCAGCTTCAACCAAGGTGAAAACCAGGCTTTGCACTATATGGACTAGATCATCACAAGCACAGTGTCTTTAAGGATCCAGTGATATCCAAAACCACACAGAATTGCCACAATCACAACTGATCACAGTTAAGTGTACAGGGGGCAACAGGAGCAGGGAGGGGAAAAGTCAAACATCTTTCTCTATTTTGTTGCACAGCTATTTCAATAATGTATGAAGAATATTTTGTAGTGATGCTTGTTATTCAGGCTCTTTATACCGTACGATAAGATTCTGTTCTCAGTTAAACTTTGCCAGTTTAAGCAGTTGGGCAGAAAGATTCCCTTCTCAATCTCTGCCTGAGCTTTTTTGTGAAAGAGCACCAAAATTTTCAACTGTCTTAAAGATATTTTGAGGGAAAAAAATTAACATATCGTCAAAATTAATGGGTATTAATACTCTCCTTCCTGAGAAATTCAGGGGGAACAAGGATGTCAAACAGATCTTTTTTATTCCTTTTTCTGAATCTCAAATGTCAAACGTCCAAGTGATGAGTTTCTGAACAGATGTAGTTTGACCATACTCTGCTGAGGTTTTCAGTAGGGTAAATGTCTAAAAGTCCATCTGGAGTCTGCATGCCACTGCCCAGGATTTAATCAGTACTGTATTGCAAATACTTTATGAGCTTTTGTAAACCATTCCAGTTCCTCACTAGTAGCTAATAACCTAGCTCTTTATGGTCTCAAGGACTACCTTTTCATTAGTAAATAAAATGAATCAAGACACTTTCTTTGGCCTTGCAGTCTACTAGGATGTCATCATTTACATCTATATATTTAGACTCCTTTTCCTGCCAAAAATGACAGCCCTGAACTATTCCTGGGAATTATTTGGGAAAATATAGAGTTTAGAACGGGGAATTAATAATACGGATGAGTTGAAGAGACAGTTACTAGTGGGGATAGGGGCTCAGGGAAAGTATCACCAGGCAAGATAACAGGAAGAGATGAGAAATGCAGGCATGGGTACAGGAAGGTCAGGAAGGAAGGAGAGATGCTACGTGAGACCGTAAAGAGAAAAATGCACATGGAGTGGCTGGGGTAGAGGTTATGGAAGCCCAAGGAAAAAGCTGTGGATGAAAGGAGGAACAGGGGTGATTACAACAAGCCTTTTTTCTTGGATAAGAACAGGAGAGAAACCAGACATTAGAGGAAGGAGCAGTAAAGCTCTGTGACAGTGGGAGCAAAAACTGCTCCACAGCCTGTAGAAGAAGCTGGGATAACTGAACCTGTGCCATCCTCTGCTGTGACATCTACATCTGTGACTCTCTGCTGTGAGAGTGTCCCATCTAATTTAAACCTGCCTTCCTAGAGCATGACCATTCAGATAGTGTCTCTTCAGCCTCACTGATGACACTCTTGAGTTCATGAATATGGGTTCTCCAGCATTACATTATTGCTGTTTATTTCAAATGGGAAATTACATAAAGAGCCCAACCTGAATTAAACAAAACACTGTCTATACTAGCTAAACACAAGCTATAGATCTAATCATTTGGAAGACTTCTGTATAACCTTCATTTTCTTCCCAACCCCCTATCAGGTTCACGTTGATTTTAATATTATTCCCATGGGATCAGGCTCTCTAGTGGTTCATGAGTTGATCACACTGGAAGACAGTTTTCGTACTTTGATTTATTTCCAGTTTTGAGAACTTCTGTAATGCACGTCATCTGTAGAAACTTAATGTTTCACAAATATTAACATTTATGTTAGGGAAAGAGACAGTATTTTCCCTACTGTTCAGACGAAGAACAAAGATATGAGGAAAGAAGGTCTGGAATAACTTTTCATTTGAGGCATCCAGTTAGAACTTGGATTTGCTTTTTCAGGCTATTTAGCACCATTTTCATTAAATCTTTTAAAGGCCATAGTCCTCACGGTAAGGTGCCACAGAGTAAGCACACACAGAGAGCTGGTTAATGACCACCTGTGTAAACACTGGCTGAAGCAGGGCTTAAGCATTTTCCCTAGAGCTGCACAAGAACTCTGTGGAAAGCAAAGAACTCCAGGCCCCCAAGCTGCCCTTTGATTCCCTCATCTTGAGCAACTCCATTTATTTTAGCATATCACAGTTCTCTGCACACCTGAGACTGTCTATTACTGCCACTGGCAAACAAAGCCAGCAGCTTCTTTGATTGCACCCTGGTGTTTTGGACCCAGTCACACCGATGTTTTTCAATATGGGGCTTAAAGAACAGCAGTAAATAAAAAAGCTACCCACTAGCACATCACTGATAGCTGATGAGGGGTATTCACAGTACCACACTAAAACAGCCAAGACATCTGGTGAGACTTCTTATATTATGGACTCCAAGGGTGGTAGAGGGAAACGAGTGAAAAACCAAGAAAGTTAACCAAGGCAACAGGAGGTTAACTAAGCTGTGTAGGTGACAACCACTGAAAAGAGAAGCAGTAGAGTATCAGCTCTGCAGGTCCAGTGAAAGCTCTTCTGAACTACTTTACCAACAGCTTGCTGTCTGATGCCATCTTCCAGAGCCTGAGTCACAGTCCTATAGACAGACAGGGAAGGAGTCAGCACCAGTCCTATTCTGAGTTAGATGTATACTCAAGGGGAAAATTGCAGGAGTGGTTGGACTGCGAGACTGGCTGGAAAAAAGCCAAAGAATCAGACCTCTTGGACAGCACTGTTTCCAAAGTACAGGCTGTACATTGATGCAAATGCAGACTTTTTTAAAGTCAGCATTCTGTGAGTCTGATCGGTTAGCAATGCTGTGCCTGATATACTCCAGAACACACCTGGCACTTCTAGCTGTTCAGGGCAAAATCCTTGACAAAATAAGGCAAAAAAAGCCAAACTTACCAGTCCCAGGAAGATGCAGAAGAGTTGAACTACATCGGTGTAGGCCACAGAATAAACCCCACCCACAAGTGTGTACATAGTGGCAATCAGGGCAGAAATAATGACTGAAATATTGACATTAATGTCAATGATCACACTTATAGTTGCACCTAAGGGGAAAACCAAAGCACTGTGTGTTAGTGCGTATATCACAGCATGTCTGATGAGAAGGCCCATCTTTGTTAAGTTGCATATATTGGTTCTGGTCTAACACTTAGTAACAACACTAGTAATTCCCCCCTGCCCCATTCTGCGCACCCTTTCTGCACCTTTGAGGGGAATGGGAAAAGAGATGCTCCTGTTGGTCTAAGTTTAGCATCTGTCATTTTGCTGGTTCTTATGAAAGGGAAGAGAGAAGGGTTCCAACAGCACTTCCTTACATTGCTCAAGGTCTGTAAGGACTACACTGTCTTTTGCTGTCTGGGAAATCAGCTATGCACATCCCTGATTGCCACAGTCTTCAGAAGCATACTGAGAATGTTCCTGCAGTGCTACCAGCCAGCTGCCACAGCACTTGCAGGATGCATTCCCTAGGATCTCTTGAAAATGTGTCTGGCCAGTGAATTTTTCAGTTTCCTCACTTGGTTTTCTTCCAGCAAGTCTTCCTTGCACTGGACTTTCCCCGGCTTCTCAGGGTCCTGGGGTTCCTAAAAACTGGTTTTACCAGCAAAGAATTAAGCATAAAAGGCACGGAATACCTCAGCCTTTTCCACATCTTTTACCACCAGGTGGCCCAACCCTTTCAACAACAGTCCACATTTTCCCTTTTGTTAGGATGAACTGTTCTTGAGTATGGAGGAGGTGATTCCTGAATATCAGTCAAGTCTTCTGGACTCCAGGACAGTCTCCTATGGCATTCTTCTAAGCAGAATGTTGGAGAGGCCCAGCTCTACTCTTCTGAAGTCTACGGTTGCAGTCGTGCTATTTGCCTGGTTCCCCCCTCTCAGGACCATGAACTCTGCCATCTCATGAACATTGCAGCCAAATCTACCTCTGACCTTTATACCTCTGACTTGTTCTTCCTTGCGTCTAACTAATAGGTTCAACAGAGCCCCTCCCTACATCAGCTCCCTGATCACTTGTGTCAGGAAGTTGTTGTCAGTGCACTCAAGAAACCTCCTGAATAGCTTGTGTCCTCCCGTGCTGCCCCTCCAGCAGCTATCAGGATGGTTATGCACTTCCCTTTAGATGTACTAGCTATTTCAAATGATTGCAGTGTTTTAAGACCATGTTTTAAAAATTCTTCTCCCTCTAATTAGGATGATTTAAATGACAAATCTTGCAACAACTTTTAGTGCTTGCAGTTATTGTAGATGGATATTCTGGAGCACATTTTTGGAAGAGTTTTGGCTTTAGAAGACAACATGATGTGTGATATGTAGGCGCTTCTGGGAGCTGACAGATGTGGCTTTTGTTGCACAATGAGGCTTCAAAGTTCATGTGCTCAAGAATTACAAGCTCAGACCTCTTCCGGTTTTAAGACCAGTGTTTCCCACATACAACCCTGCCAACCAAGGAGCCATGATGAAGAACAAGTAGTGAAGAGTACTGAGATTAAACATTCATCAGTGAGGATAGGTGTGAAAAAGGAACTAAATTATTCACAGAATATTTAAAATCAAAATCTTCAATGATATTTATAATCATTGACAATTTTTAACTGTCAGCTGTTATATAAATCTAGAAAGGTATTTGTACCACTTGCATTGAAATAAAAGAGAATGGCTTGTCCTTAATCAAAAATATTCCAAATACTCTGAGTGTTCTTCAAGTTATTCAACTCCTATCACCTCAGCATGCAGTTTTTCTTAGTCTTATAAGGATTTTGTGATGAAATTGTGGTAAACAAGCTCCCCATTGCTTTGCAGTTCATCAGAGCGCAGTTGGAGAGTACCTTCAAAGTTTATTTTTGTTTAAAATAGCTTATGCTAGAAGGCATTGCCACATGCATGCACATTATTAGTATGATTAGTTGGTAAAAGTCAATTACTGGTGCTTTAACTCAAGGGCTTTCTCTGTTCTTAAAGGGGTTGCTAAATTCAGGCCTGAAATATAATTAAAAACCCTGGAAGCTGATTTGTTTTTCAGAACTGGATGAGTAGTTGAGTGATTTTCTATTGAGCCATAGTTTCATTAATTCTCCAAATCCTTTCTTGGATCCAAAGTATTTTCTTCATTTTGTCAAGAAGAAAGCCATTTAGAATTAAAGAATTCTTCAATTTATTGATCAGCATCTGGTTTACTTCTATTATTTGTGTTATGGAATGTTCTGTATATGTAGACCTCCTATATGCAAAGGATTATTTTGTTTAGATGCATTGGAAATGCTGTTACATATCATTGACGGAAATTTCAACTGGCTTCTCTCATCCCAGAGATGTAAAAGAAAAGCTGAGTCAGATTTGACACACAAGGGGGACTTGCAATCACTTATGTCACCCTCATTATTAACAGAAATTTGTTCCTAAACCCATTCATGCACTTTGAAAAGGGGCAACTTAAAGGTACGTGAAAATGAATAGGTACTTTTCATGTCTTTCCCTTATCAAAATAATAAAGGGGTAACATTACCGGATTTATTGCAATTCAGCATGGGTCTTAGAAATGTTGCCATCTGAATCATTTGGCTTAAACAGTTACCATTTGGAGACAGAATTTTAATTAATTTCTGATATTCTTAATAATTTCTACCTGTAATAAATTAATATTTATACTGCTTATTTCTTACCTAAGGCAGAGAAGATGGCAGCAGCCCAAAACATTTCTCCCATTAAAGCTGGAATAAACAGTAGTCCTCCCATCCTTTTTCCATAAAGCTGCTGAAAAGGATCCAGCATTGTCACATAGCCTTTGGATCGCATGGGTTTTGCAAAAAAAAGGCCACCTACAAAGAAAAAGCAGCTTAAGACACCAGCTGCAGTTTAGAAATGCATTACCATTAAGGGATAAAACATTCATTGTCAGTTAAGGATGCAAAAATGTCACCAATACTGTTTGTTTGTTTGTAAGCAAAAAGCACAGTAAAAATATCCTCTGGAAACTCTTACATATGTCTACAGAATTACTTAAACACACACACTCCATTAGAATCTATAGTCTGATAATTTAAAAAACGTATTTTTCTTATTTTTTCTGGTTCAGTTCATGTAATCTCCCGTTATGGATGCTGTCAGAGTTTTGTCTAATTTTGGATTAGTCTAAGGGAATGGCTTTTCTACCTAATCCTGTTGATTCTTTGACCAGAATCCTGCATGAAGTTTCACATAAAATAATACAGTCTGAGATTCCTGAATCAGAATTTCACATGTGGTTTAGTACACAGACAGCAAATTTAATTCTTTCAGGACAATTCAGATTTATTATGGATGTTTGAAACAACTTTACTACACCTGCAGGATAGGTCAGAGGTCCTCTGAGTTCTGTCTGTGTCAGATTCTATGAATATTTGTCATACATTTATTTCACTTATGTATGTTCAAGAATTTTGATACATCACAATTCTGCTCTTCTGGGCTGGTATATAGGCTGGATACGTACATAAATGTGCAAAGGCCTCTCCACCTCAAATTCTTTCTCTCTTGGGAAAAAAAAGGACCTATCTCAGGAAAGCCGGAAGAGCCTTTGTATGGAAACCTGTGTAGTTGAGATCTGCACATGACATATCCAAGTAGACTTCTACCACAGTAAAACTGCAGTATAAAGTATAATAATGAAACCCTGTCAGTTCCCAACAAGATATACTGTATGGCACTTGGCAACCCTTAATTAGGTTCGTCATGACAAGATATGTCATATTCATCGTATTGTGCAGATGTTTTTCCAAATTTCTATGTATTTGCCTCATATTTCTTCATTTCATCAAGTTGCCTGAAGAGAAGGTACTGGGTCACCCACTGACATCCCAATTTATAGTGCTTATGTGAATGCTGGGTTTAGGCAGGTAGATTCAGAAACCCTTCAGCTTTTTTTTTTTATGATTCTTGGTTTGGTAACGGATCCTTTTCCTATTCCACTTGTTATGCCATCATTGCAAAAGACAATTAAAGAAGAAGAAAAAAACATAATCTATTAGGATGTTCAAACATCTGTCAAAGCAAATAGGAGGTATTCTAACCTTTAAAACTAAATTGCTTGAAAAAAATAAGGAAAATAAAATTGTATGGAGAACAAACAGGGAGATTACATCAATCTTAAATGCTTCCTGTCTGAAGCATTAATATTTCTTCCAGCCTTGTATTTATAAATTTGATTATTTTTTTTTTTAAGAAGGACAAAGAATTCCTCCCCTCCAACCTTCATGTACAGACCATGCCTACAGAATTTCTTCCCTCTCTGTGCTCTGCAGAGAGATATATGGTTACACACACAGACTTCTTTTCTCGCAGTGGCCATTATAATTTTCAGGAAAACAAGTCTGGGTATCTATAGAGGCAGAGAGGCTAACTCTTCTGGACTATTGTTAATTTGTGTCAATTCTGCAGAGGCTGAGAGCCAGGAAGACGCTTGTGACTCCAATCCCAGCAGCTGGGTTAATGACATCAATGGATCGTGACCCTCATGAGCTCATAATGACCCCAAACTGATCTCCAGGCAGACTTCTACAGTCACTGTTCTCCTCACAGGAGATAGAGCTGTCCTCAGGGATGGCAACCACTGCCAGGACTGCAGCTGGCCTGTCCACGCCAGAGAGGAACATCTCCAGTGAGGAAAGTTTCTGCCTGGGAAGTGAGGATAACTAGGACAGGCCATTAGAAAGCACTTTCAAGGGGAAAAAAAGAAAGAGGAAGGAAAACAAGTTGTATAGGAAGAAATAAAACATAAAAGAGGATCTGGATAAGCAACCAAAGGAAACTAAGGGACAGATTAGGTAGGAGGACCCTGAGAATACACTCAGAATAGACTGAGAGGTCAAGTAATATTAGCAAGGTGAGTATATCAGTCACACTAAGGAAATATGAAAAACACAGTATCTTTTTTCTATAACAACATGCTTTTAAAACAGTCACATCATTACTGCAGCATTAAAACTTATAATGCTGTCTGTGTTTTACACTCTGACCCTGCATATATTGGGATTCTGCATTTACATTCTGACATGTGATTTAGAATTTTGTACTACATTTAAGAGGTTGCAGGTTCCAGTTTTAAGGAAATAATTTCCAGTATAAGGAAATACGTGATACATACTTCCTACACCAAATTAGAAAAGTTACCTAGATTCTTGGTGGAGCTCTATAAAGTATAAGCACTTTACTAACCCAAAAGGATATTTGTCTAATTCCATGATTTATAGGGGCACTAATACCTGGGCACCTGGGTCACGTTCCAGATCATATAGCAATTAAAGAAAACCTGAATATACAAAACTTGGTATTGATAATTCAAACACATGTCCCCAACCCCCTATTCCCTCCCCCTCACCTGACCCTCCCATCAAAGAATATGCTTGTAATAATCCAATAGGTCTTGACAAGGAGTTTAGGAGACCTGAGATATCAAACTATTTATAGAGATTTTCTGTTTTGTTTTACTTTTCAATAGCCAAACATACCAGCAGAAGGGATTCTGTTTACCTCAGCAACTTTTTATTAGATCCTATTTTTTTCCATTTCAAAGAATGGACCTGACATCAGAGGGATTATTACTTTCAGCCTTTTCTTACCTAAAATCAGGCTAAGAGAATATCCAATAGGGGCCTGAGCCCAAGCTAGACCATAGTCTGGGACATACACGGCTTCGGCTGTCCCATTGATGTAACCTCCTCCAACCCACGTGGCTGAAAAGGAAGAGATGAAGAAGTCTTTATTGTCCACAAAGAAAGAAAAGCTCACACATTGTATAACAGAATTTTCATTATGTATGATATGGTTATTTTTTATGATATGAACAATACAAGTTCCAGGCATGGCATCCTTTTATTAAAGGGAGCCCTAATTTGAATTTACGGCCTAAGCTTATGAAAAAAGAAGTCGAATGGACTGAGGCAATCATCGAAGTGTATAAGTCTCTGCATAGTCAGTGAAGATGTGAGGGCTCAGTCCCCCATTCCTTATTTACTTTTTTGTTTGTGTTAGTACAAATGAAGGAGAGGTATAAGAGGGAGTCAGAAGAAGAACATTTAAATTAGGCAAAAGTTTAATGAACATATCATTTACTGGGACCTTCATGGAAAAAAAAGCCTCTTAAACCTTGTTAAATTTTAAATTGTTGCTACATGAAGCATATTAATAAACCCTTAGTTCTCGAAATATTTCTCTGTAGAGTTGTGGTGCTTTTTTTTGTTGCTCTATAAGTTCTAAACATTGATTCAATTATTTTATTGTTCCTTGAGCCATATTCCATAAGGGATATGTGCTATCTCCAATATTTCCCATTTTATCTTGCTGTCCATAAAGCAGTATTTTTAATATACCAACCTCTTACACTTAATGAGTTGATTCTCTGACTTTAAGGGAAGTTTCTACATTTGAGAATTTGGGATCAAGAGTATATATGAGAGAAAAATCCAACATAGAAATGTATTGTGATTACATCTACAAAAATACTTCATAACAAAACAAGTAATAAAGCTTATCTCTTCCTGTTTGCAGCTTACATGCAAAAAAAAAAATCTATACTGCATACTGAGTAAGTTTTATAAATCTAAGTTTGCAGTTTGAACAAGGGCAGACAGACAATAACAAGTCCTAGATTTTCCTAATGATGTTTTGGTTTGTGTCAGAAGCCTTTACTTTTTCATATGAGAATAGTTAGGGTTTCTGTGTAAAAAGTCACAATAGATTGAAATGTATTTTCCATAAACATTCCTCAGAATTTTCCCATCATCCACCACCGTACAAGCAAACTTGATTTTGTGTTTAAGACAAACAACTGGAGAGAAAAACATATAAAGAAAATTTAATAAAATTCCTTAAGAAATTTCATTAAAAGCTAAAAACCCACTGTTTTCTGCTTGACTGTGATATCTCTCAAGTACTACTAGAAGGAATTTTGCTGAATTGCACTATGGATTTAGAATCAAAGATCTCCAGCAACCAGAGAATTACAGTTGTCCCCCTTTCAGCAATTTGAAGCACAGGAATGGACCATTCTATTGTTGGAAATGGTATAATGGACTTTTATGAGGGGTGTGTATACAGAGAAAGACTGAAACAAAAGAGGTGACCCAAGGAGACCTGTTATGAGTTGACCTTTGGTTATCAAGAGCTATTGTGTACTACAGAGATAACGGGTAAGTGACGCCCATATGGGACCACTTGCTGAAGAAGGTTTAAGGCTGATTCTTAATCAGAAGAGCAAGGAGACATAACCTACATTAAAAGTTGTCAAACATTTGGGATTTTGTGACTCTTGACGGTATGAATCAAGATAGAGGGGAGTATGATACTTTGTTTACTAGAGTTCTAGAATTATAGAGAATTATATATTATATAGAATTTGAGTTGAAAGGGACCTTAAAAATCTTCTGTTTCTAACCGATCAGTGATGGGCAGGGATGCCACTCACTAGACCAGGTTGCTCAAAGCCCTGCCAAGCCTGTCCTTAAACACTTCCAGGGATGGGGCATCCACAACATCTCTGGGCAACCTGTTCTAGTGTGCCACCATCCTCACAGTAAAGAATTTCTTCCTAATATATAATCTAAATCTACCCTTCAGTGCCCTACCTCTACGTCTCGTCCTATCACTACATGATAGTAGATCCCCATCTTTTCTATAAGCCCCCTTTGGGTACTGTAAGGCTGCTATCAGGTCTGCACAGATCTTTCTCCTCTCCAGGATAAACAACTCGAACTGTCCCAGAGATCAGTGTTGGGCCCAGTCCTGTTTAATATCTGTACTGATTATCTGAATGAGGGGATTAGGTCTACCATTAGCAAATTTGCAGGTAACATGACGTTGGGTCAGAGTCTTGATCTGCAGGAGTGTAAGGCTACAGAGGTGGCCTGAGGCCAACTGCATGAGGTTCAACAAGACCAAGTACTGGGTCTTAGACTGTGGTCACAACAACCCCAAGCAGTGCTATAGGCTGGGGACAGAGTGTCTGAAAAATGGTTCAACACAAAAGGACCTTGGGGTGCTGGTCAACAGCATCTGAACATGAGCCAACGTGTGCCCAGGTGACCAAGAAGGCCACTGGCAGCCTGGCCTGCACAGGACAGTAATAGTGCAGCCAGCAGGACCGGGAAAGACATCATCCCCTTGTACTCAGCACCCCTAGTACTGTGTCCAGTTCTGGGCCTCTTGCTTTTAAAAAGGACATGGAATGCTGAAGTGTGTCCAGCAAAGGCTGGCAAGGTGTCACAGTGGGACATGAAATAGATTGACTCTATATAGTTGTCAGAAGAGAAAGAAGGCTTTATTTACAATTCCAACGGTTTCTTTTATAACATGCTGTGTAAAAAGGTATAGTATTGGTCCATGGGACTGACACTTCTCTCCATTGGTTAAGTAATAGGAAACACCTGGGGACAGTTGTTATGGGAAAGGGAACACTGTTTACTTAACCTGTTTTGAGAAACAGAGAGAGATGTTTTGAAAAGAGAAAACTGTTGATAGCTTTCCCTTGCGAAAGGAGCTAGCAATAGTTAGAAAGCTAAAATTCGGGCTCAGAAATATCGAGCCCACAGCAAGGCTCATGAAAGGTCTAGAGAACATGTCTGGTGAGGAACAACTGAGGCAGCTGGGTATGTTTAGTCTTGAGAAGCATAGGACCTTATTGCTCTCTACAGCTGCCTGACAGGAGGATGTAGTGATGCGGGCCAGTCTCTTCTACCATGCCTGCAGTGAAAGAACAAGGGGAAACGGTCTTAGGCTGAGACGGGTGAGATTCAGATTAGATGTTACAAAAAAAAATTTGACTATTAGGGTGGTTAGGCATTGAAACAGCGTTCCTAGGGAGGTGGTGCAGTTACTGTGCCTGGAGGTGTTTAAGAGGTGTCTGGATCTGACACTGTGTGATGTGGTTTAGTGGTTTGGGGGTTACAGTGCTAGTGCTGGGTTGACAGTTGGACTCGATGATCTTAAAGGTCTCTTCCAATCCTGATGACTCCACAATTCTGTGATTCTAAGTTTTTCTCAACAGGGCTGCTCTTAATCCACTCATCACCCACCCTGTATCCAAGTTTGGGTTTGCCCTGACCCAAATGGAGGGTCTTACACTTGGCCTCTTACACTGGGCCAGGTACCTCTCTATGGGATCCCTTTCCTCTAGAGTATCAACCACAGCACTCATCTTGGTGTCATCTGCAACCTTGCTGAGAGTGCCCTCAACCCCATTATCCATGGCCTCAACAAAGCTGTTGAATAGTACCGGTCCCAGTATGGACCCCTCTCTACAGAAAAATCTGTGGCTACCTGGGATGTGTGTTGTCTATTGCGTCTCAAGCAGCATAGTCTTATGAAATAAGCACCAGTATACAATATCAAAAAGTAAATATTTAGAAAGAGAAGCATTTTTGTATCTTTCCCCAGAAAATGCATAAACATGAATTCTACAGTAATTATATATTTGATTAAAAGTGGGAATAATATCCCATAGTCAAGGACAGATATCCAACATTGCTGCAGCTGTGGTGAAGGGGGCTTCCAGTTCCAGCACTGATTTGGCAACAGTTGCTACAGAGGTTTTCCAAGGGGCACTTGGATGCCATGCCTAGCTCCCTTATTTTCTTCTGGAGGAATCAAGTCAATTCCCTTCTGTGTGATGCTGTAGGGGCCATTACCCTCCACTGTTTTCCCTGGAGACAGATATTGCTGTGTACGGTGGCATGAAGGATTTAGTGCTTATTTTTAATTTTATTTCTTGATTTCTGGATTGGGGTTTGAAAAATTGCTGCTAATCAATTTTTCTGTGCACATGACTGTTCTGGAACGTCTGTCAAGGGCCACAGAGCTCTAGGAAGGTGTTATACGTCTTTTTCTGAGGGGGTGAATGGGTAGTCACGTACACTAACACAGGTGAATACATTAGAAATTAAATAAAGGGATAAGATAGGATGGGATTTCAACCTTAGATATTAATTTTCTGATCCTCATTTGCTAAACCACAATTTAAAGTTAGTTTAATCCCTTTATTTTTGGTGAAATTATTTTTCTTTTTACTTAAATCAGCAAAAAGGAATACAATATTTAATAATCTATGGAAGCATTCATGTGGTAATCTATTTTAATCTTCTCTTTGCCTGCTATCTGAAGAATAAAAAAAATGTAGCAAATACCAACATCCATTTAAAACATGCACCGTAAGAAATGGTCAAACAAATACTGAGGGTAAGGACTGCAATTTTTCCTCTACTTTCTGTGAGACACACAGAAGTTGATCTCTGAGTTCTTGGTATATATTGATATATACTAGGAAACCAAATTTTTTGACACTTCTTCAGGAACAATTCCTTGTCTGACCACTAAAGTTATTTAATAAACTCATCAAGTTCTGTAAAATGAAAATTCTGATCCAAGGATTTGAATAAAATAGAATTGCATAATATTTCTTTTTCATTTGGAAGGGTACGTAGCTCTATCCAACTAAAATGCAAAATTTACGTCAATAGACTATTAGACCTTCCGGGTCATGTTTGTGAGCATTTAGTTATGTAATCTCAACTATTTCCTTTGAGGTTTAAACTCAATCACCAAAATCAAATTCTATTCAATTTTGTTGCAGATATCACTTCTTAAAAAATTCATTCATGAAAAAAAGGAAGACTAGTATTTAATGCAAAATTTTATCTACAATTATGTAAAAATTATATACAGATTAAACGTGTCTACTATGGTACAATGTTATTTCATTTTAATATGAGCTGCTGTGATCCATCCACAATTCAACCTTTTCACTCTTTCTATTTTCTTACTTGCAGATACACTCAACCTTCAACAGGTTTTGTGTGCAGCAGTTCAATAGCTGGTTGACACAGCTGTTTCTTCTTCAGGATCATAGCATATATCCAAAAATATGCACAGCTGTTATTCATAGGTAGTACTTTAAGATTTTTCAATGATGTTTAGAAAATCAGCTATAATTACTCGGGAATCTTGACTTCGATGCTTATGCTCTGAATTTTATTTTAAATTTATAGGCTAAGTGCTGTCATCCTCTCCACTAAATAACCATAGAAACTTCTACCATTTTCATAGTTGATACCCATGGAACACTAGAGCTTGTCTCAGGCTAAAAAAGAGAGAATAAGGTCTTATCTCATAACCCAAAGTGCTTCATGGACATACAAACATCATCCTTTCTGGAGATCATGAAAACAATTCTTGTTTTCCTTTTGCAGGGTAGGCTTTGCTTTCTAATTTATATTTACACAATTAAACCTGAAAAATATAAAGACGATGTTGGAATAGTCATGTATTGTGAATAGTCATGGTTGTGAGGTGCAAAATCAGCACTGATCATTTTTTAAAAAGCAAGTATGCCCTTGAATAATGTGTTCATTTTGCAGAAATTATCAACCTGTAGAAATTATTGTGGATTTTCAACAGCTTACTTTCATAATTGTTTTGTTATGACTTTAGAAACTGAGTGCCCCCAACACCCTCACTGAGACAAAACTCAGACTAACCCCTGGCTCAGCAAATTTGTGCCCAGATCTTGCTTTATGCTCCAGGTGTGGCTTGCTGTGACTGAAAGTGGAGGTTAGTTGCCACATCAAGCTTTAATTTCCAGATTTAAGGAAGGCATAGGGGAGAAAGAGTGTCAGCCCTGACAGTACAAAGTCCATGATAGTTTTAGCTACCCAAAGGCTTTGGGCTCAGTCTGATATTTTACTGCAAAGATGAGATACTGTGCCATCTCTAGAGCTTGCACAATACAGGATGAACATGTGTGAGTGTGAATTGTGGTGGCTACAGAACGTGCCTGAGATACAGGAAATCCCAGTTCAGATCTCATCTCTGCTTCAGCTATTACACAAAATTGTCCTGAAAAATAGGATTAAGGAGGCCAGAATTTGTATCTTCTATTGCAAAGCTCTTAGTTGTAGCCACTTTTGTGGGAAATGCCTTTTTTCATCTCGACTCCCCTGATTTAATGTTTATTGTTTTGTGGCAACCAATATTTCTGCAAAATAGTCTGATTTCAGTGCTCTTGAAAATATTTAGTTCAGCAGAAAGCAGTCTAACCAGCTCTGGCTATGAGCAGACTCTTGTCATATCTCATGCGCCAGTAGCCGATGGATTCATGATACAGTAAATTGCAGCATAGTGCAAAAAGTAGAACATCTGACTGTATCCAAACTTTATTGACTTTTACAAATATTCTTCACTCAATATCTAAATATTCAGTCCTTGAATGAGCAAAAGGACCCTGCAAAAGAATGTGAATTTATCTGAAATAAAGAATGCAGAGTTTTGGCCCAAGTTTTATCTGGCTCTTCCTAATTAGATAATTGTGAAAGCAGAACAGGGCAAAACAGCAAAACATAAATGTAGTCAGATAAATTCAATTTGACAATTGAAAGGGCTTTGCCTGAATAGGATTTAGATTGAATTAAGAACAAAACAAAACAAAACAAACAAACAAAAAGCATGCCTAAAAATTAATTTGCCTTAATATAATGGTGGGCTAATTCACTCATCCTATAACATATTTTTGTTCCAATACTGTAATATAAGTTTTGAGATTTTGGACAGTATTGTGAATATCTTATTTATCCAGGTAAGACAGCTGGTTTGACTGGCTCTGGGAGTCAGAGAGCACTGTTTACAAAATCAGTGAAGAGCTCTTCCTTCACCCAGCCTTTTCTTACTGGTATTTTCTTACTGATTACTATTGAGAGTAATGCATTATTTTGTACAACTGCTGAAAAAGAAGCTTAAAGGATCCACAGAATAAGTTTGCTGAAATCTGTACAATTATAAGTTTGGAGTTATGCCAATTTTCTTTTAGAAAGTTAATTTATGTAGTACATCCTCCCCTTCCCACCAATCTTTTTCACAATGAACTTTTTTTTAGTCAGATTAAACAAACCCAAGAATAACACACAAATATGGATGGTTTTAAAAGCAATAACAGTTATTTTAAAAAATTCTAATTAATCTCTATTAATTCCATTCTTTTGTCCCAAACATATCTGATCTACAGATGAATACGGAATGAAAATATATGAAAATTAATAAAAATACATTCTTCCTCTAAGATTTACAATTATTTGTTGTTTTTATGAGGATGCTACTTTTGGCTGTTCATTAAACAATTAGATAGAAAGTATATATATATTTTCCCCACTTTGCATTACTCAACACACAGATTGCAATTCATTCAGATGGAAAACTAACGAGCTACATGCTAACTAGGAAACAAAAAGGTGGTTTTTACATACCTGTCATTGTAAATCCACCAACTAGCAAACCAATGTCTCTTCCACCGACTATAATAGCTTCGCTGCGATCTCCTTCACTGCCGGTGTTCTTGGTTTTCCAAGCAGCCCATATCCCTACTGCCAGGATTGCCAGGTAGAAGACAATTATGGCCACCAGTCCCTCCACATGGAAAGCCATGTTGAAGTCCCAGCTGTTTCTTTTATCACTATTTCATTAAGACCTCTGGAGAAAACACAATAGTAGGTCTGCTTTTAACATGCCTGGCTTTTAGAATCAGCATACAAAAACCCTCAGATGGTTATTAAAGAGACTATTCCAGTGAATTTATGAAATGAGAATTTCAGATGTAATTGAGATTAATGTCACATGCCAATTAAAACGCCTGTGGAGCAACAACCAGTGGTTATAGTCTCTGAACACAAAGGGGAATGAATGACGTGGCTGAAAGCTACACTATCCTTAGAAGTCAATTACTGAGCACTGAATTATTTTGGTATCATCAAGTCCTCAATATCTGGGAACTTTTCATTCACAGGCTAGTTTGGTACAAGAGATAGAAGATCTTGGCCATGTGGACTATTACAAAAATCTTTGCTTTGAAGACAAAACTGCTTTAAGTAATACTAGGACTATGTATAAGTAACAGCTTCAACAGCAAACCGCATCTTTTAAGTATTTGTCTTGGAACGCCGAGTCTTGTCCCCCTTGTAACATCTCCTGTATTTTAAAACCTGCGATTTCTCTTTTGCAACATTTAAATGTCCAGCATGGAACGTTATGAATCTGTACTCTCGCAATACGGAAGCAAACGGAAAGCTTAAAAGCTGTCGGAAGGCAGAAACGTTGAAGTATACGAGCTGCAGCGGGGCAGCCAGCGAGCGACAGCGAGCTCCCGGCGAGGCAGACAGCGGCAGCCCCGTACCCGGCCTCTCCCGGAGCCCCCTCCCCATCCCGGCCCCGCAGCCCCGCGCTCGCTCTCGCACCGCCGCGCCGGCGAGCCCCGTCCGCGCTCCCGACGGCTC
>WBMY01001684.1:429908-440441 GCA_013397315.1 Donacobius atricapilla
GAAAATCCCTTTATAAAGGGGGAGGGTTCAGTGGGGTGAGAGGACCGAGTCCGTCAGAGCTAGGGGGAGGAAGGGGGAAAGACGTCAGAGTGATAGGGGACGTTGGGGGGAAGTAAGGATGACTCAAGGGAGACTGATTGTCGTGTCATGGCAGGGAAGCAGGGTTAAGAAGTGAAATTGAGGTGAGAAGACAAAAGGGAATGAGGGGAAACAGGAAGGAACAGGATCCTACTGAACCAACGGGAAAGAGGAAGAAAAGAAAGGGCTGATCTAAAAAGACATTGAAAAGAGCTATGGAGAAAGGGAAGAGAGCAGAGGTAGGGAGAGGGAAGATGAGCTCTATGCTCCCCTTACCCTCCCTGACAGCCTTTTCTTGTCTCTCCTGGGCCTAGCACTGGTCAAGCACCAAGCCAAGGTATGTCTATGAGAGGCTGGTCAGGACCATCTTTTGCCACACCTCCCTTCCAAACCTGGTTGAACATGCATTGGCCTTTCCCAGATCTGGGACAGATCTTTGTCCTTTTTTTTTTCGCCATGCCTCTTATAAACCTCACCTGCAGAGCTACGGTCATAGAAGCTTCCCTGTGCTTGCACTTTTGCTCTCTGTCTCCAAATGATGCTGGACAGTGAGCTTTGAGGTGCTGAGAGTAAGGGTACCAGGGCAAAGAGGACCCACATATGCCCTTGCCCCAGTTTTGACAAAGGGAAGATCGTGCTGATCTGTGGCATTCTCTGGCAGCTCTTGAGAGGCAATTAACATGGACCATTGGCTCATGCAAGTTAAAAAGTAGAAATAAAAAGCCCACAGGAGTACAGAACTGCTACTGGCAAAAGAACTAACTTGAAGCAGAAAATCTGAAATCATTCTTGATTCAAGAGGAAAACTGCAATATGGGAAGATGTAAGATCAGAGAGGAGAAAGGTGACAATTCATAAAAGCTCAGACCACTGCAAAGAATGACCCAAGGGCTGGCACTTTCCTGCATATTTGCCAACTGCCTGGCCAGCTTGGCTAGCAGAGCAACTTTGTCTGCCTGCTCACAAACTGCTGAGCACATCACACCACGTTAGCCCCAGCCATTTATTATGTGCCTCACAGGCAATAAATTATTATTGTGCACTCATAAATTGATGGTGTGCGTAAGACTGCTTTCAGGTCTGGCCTCAGCTGAGAAACCCAAAAAAAGGTGGCCAAAGAGTTAAAGGTTTGAAATGTTACCATTTTTGTCAGCCAGACTCGTGTTTCTCAGTGATTTTACTGGTGCAATGCTTGCCTAGGGAGTGTGCAGGAATAACCTCCTCCCAGTAGTAGGCAGCTGAGACATATCTGAGACACAGGTGAACATCAAGGCATCACCTAAACAGAAATACTACCACGGAGGAAACACAAAGAGGTATTTAAAGTTTATATATATATATATNTGTCTTAGGCAAATTAAAATAATATTAACCAAAGGGAAAACAAAATCCTTTCTGAAATTAAATCCCAACTCTGATCTTCAATGAAGACTATAACAAATTTCTTTTGTACTTAGTGGGTTATATGAATCCTTTTTTTATGGAACTGGAATGGGAAAACTATTTTTTATTATAATTATTTCTAGAAAATTATTAATTTTAAATAAATGGTATTTTAATGAAATTCATTAAAACAAATTCTTAACACCTATTATTTTTAATTTATGTAGACTCTTGTTACAAGTTTTGTCTCTCTGATGCTCTAGCATGATTTGCAACTGTCCACCCAATGAATCAACTCTGTCCAAGTTTTGCCTCACACGTCTACTTTACTCCTCTCGTTACTTAACTACAGATAAATTACACATCCTCTCATGCGATTTCCTTTTAAGCTTTAGGTTTCTTTTGTTGATATGGCTTTGGGCTTTGAAATTGTCTTCACCTGGATGTAGTTGAGAAGCACTGAGACAATTATTTTAGTGAGTAGTAGTTGGATTCATAATTTACTATCCCTTCTTTTCTCATCTACTACTGCTATATCAGGTAGATTTCTAGTGCTTTCTTTTGGGAAAGGACTGTCCTATGCTGAATCCCTGCGTGCATTCTGCCAGCTGCACCCCAACAGCCTCCATCAGCCACAGCCCACAGAGCTCAGTTCTCATGGAATCTGAGAGTGTGCACAGATGAGTACAGCAAATTTTATGTCGCTTGGGAAAACAAGTGCTTTTGTGCTAGAGATATTTCATGCAACTGCAAGACTGATTCCATGTGAGACCTGACCACATTTCCAAGGAGAATTACTTCTGCTGCCGAAACACTTAGAACTGAGGTCATCTCTTCCTGGAAAAGAGGCAATACATTGGTAGTTTTTGTCTTCTAAAGCAATTGCGCTGCATCTAAACATAATTTTATTTTTTTTAAGAGCATAGCTTGAAAATACACTGTTTGAAAAGAAATCCTGAAACTTAGTTTTATTTATATTTAAGAAAGGACACACTTTCTAGTGGAAAGTGTCCCTGCTCATGGCAGGAGGATTGGAGCTAAAATGATCTTTAAGGTCCATTCCAACCCAAACCATTCTACGATTTTATGAAAGTTGATACGGACTCCTGCTTTTAATCACATTTTTTGATACAGCTATTAAGGGGTAATAATTTCATGGAAACAATGCAAGTTAGCTTTCATGTACAATGTAGTCTTTTAAGCAGAGATGTTACAATATTTACAAAGATTTATTGAGCCCACATATGGTTGTTTGGACTCCCTCTTGGTAATAGCACAGAATTTTGAATTTTTAAATCTATGTCCATCGCCAAGACTTTGCTTTGGAGAAGGTCACCCTGGATACAACTAACTGAGCTGATAAAAATAAAAAAACAAGTTTTTAAAGAAAAATTAGACCAAACAGTCACCTGGTTTTGTTTTGTTTTTTAATGCTTCCTGCTAGTTGGTCTCTCAGAGGAGTTTGAATCATAGGAAATGTGAGAGACAGAAACTGAAGTCTCCTTCCAGTAAACATTTATTTGGAGGTGAAGAAGTCACAGGTTCAAGTCATGATGTAGGACATTTATACAATAATTATCTATATGGCTATATAATTCTTTTGTGGCAAAATTCTAATTTCTCATAGATTTCTGTGTTTAAAATTTTCATGATGTAATTATGCATTTTATGGCTTTGGATTACAGAGTTACTTAAAAACACTATTATTCTTAAGAAAAAACAACCACCACCAAATAACAAAGCCCAGGTTTTGGAGGTGTGCTCCCTTAACAAAAAAAGCTTATATTACAGTTTAGTTTAAGGCCTGTATTTAGAGTTTTCCTGACACTTACAGATAGGTTTATGTAGAATTATTCTAAAAAAGGGGCCTCTCCATCTCGTAGGTTTTGGGATGGTATCCATCTTAGATTCCTTCCACAGTTTCTTGATTACGATGGAGTTCCCAAAGAGATTATCCATCCATTTGCTCAACAGCTCACAAACCCCCCACCTGGATGAGAACTCTTTTGGAAGATACATCTGATGGTTATTTGCAGTCCCTGGTTACCTTGCTGGGAAGATACAGCTGCAGTTCTGAGCTTTTAGGACTGCAGACAGTGTAGATCCCTGATGTGACTCTTTTGATAGTAAACTGGATAAAGTGTCAAAGAAACAGACTTTTTGTACTGTGACAAATGCTATGCGATATGTTTTTTAATACTGTGCTATAGTCACAGACAGTTTTTAGTATAAACAAACACGTAAAACAAAACAAAGAATAATAAGAATCTAAAGTTTAGTACTTAAAGACATAAGAGAAGCAGAGTTAAGACTGTGTACAAAATCTTAATGTTCTCTTGTCCGCGTACTTTTTGAGTCTTTAACTGCATTATCACATATTAATTTTTCTTTGAGATGCCTGTCTCTTCCAACAAGAGTTAATTTTCACTATTTATATTTCTCATTAACCATGTGGCTTTACAAGTACAGTTTATTCAAACTTTGCAATGAAAATAAAACTGGTGCTTTTTGCTAGGTTTCTGTGGTGCAAAGAATTAATGCTTCAAAAATACAGATAAAATTATCTACAGAGCACACTAAGAGAATATGTGGCACCTTTGTATAGATTTATATATTTAACAGATAGGTACAGTCAATTTCTGTTGCTGCTGTATGCAAATCTCAGAAAAAACTAATGTATTGTTTTGCTTTGGTTTTTTTTCTGAATTTCTGAAGAAAAGAAAATCAATATTCAATCTAAGTCAGACATCTGGCATGAAAAATTTCAGCTTGTAGACTGGTGCCTGGCAAAGTTGTATGGAATTAAAAATAATCCTTTTATTGTGAGAAATTTCAGGCAACCTGAACTGAATTAGATTTTGAATACCTGTTGTAGAAAAGCTGCCATTAAAAAATTGAAATTAAGGGAATGAAAGAGAAAATAGAGTGTGTTCTATTTTTTCTTTCTCTGGCACTATCTGTAATGCATTTTTCCTGTTTTACTTGGTAAATAATAGCAAATAAGATCAAAGATATACTGCTTTATGGTGAACTCTTGTGTTTGGATTATACTAATTAAAATGAAGAAAATAAGGAAGCTGTGCATTATTATAATTATTGAATACTGATACTCCCAGTGGTTTCCAGAAGCCAGTGACATCAAAACTCTGTTAAAATTGCAATAAGTGCTAAGCAAATGTCTTGTAAAATGAAGACACTGATGCAGAAGCTACATATTTTCTTTTATTCTTTCCTGCATTGCTGATCAGCATCATGGAACAAGATGAGAAATAAGCAAAATAACTGTAACAAAATAAAACTAGAATGCAAACTATGGGTTCTTAATATGACATAATGCTAAATATCTGTTTGGCAAGCTATTCAAAAGTAATGCCTGCCATTATTTTGACTTTTTTGAAAAATACAGCGAGTTAGGCTCAATAAAGGGGAGTAGATAAACCAGAGATCCACCTTTTGCTGAATACCATGAACTAAATGAGATCAAGTTGACTGAAATGTTTATTGGATTTCTGGGGAAATCCATCCCTGAGCAATAAATCTTTGCTCACAGCAAAGGGCCTTTGAACTGGTGGACAGTTGGCATAGGAACACCCTCAGCTACAGGCTACCACTTCTACCATTTATAATTCACCTTGTATGACATCTTATAGTGTGTCAGTGACCAATCACACACCCAAGAAAGAAGGAACGTGCCTACATGAGCATTATGATCTTGAAACCACATTAGCAATTTTCATCCACACAGGAAACAGAAAACCAAGTAAACCCCAGAGCAGAAAGAGAAGCAGTGAGCGGAGGCTGCCAGTGAAGCACTGGCACTTCACCCCAGCAAATAGTCACACAGTCATGAGCACACTGATGCACAAGTGGGCCACAGGTCTGTTTGCAGATCTTGTAGACAATAAAGTCTCATATCGCAAGAGATCCCAGAGCAAAAGGAGAAAGCAAAGGAGGGAGAGAAGTTTCTGAACCACTTTTGGAGCCATTACTGACTATATGAACATCCTGAAACCATGGTGAAGATGGCTTGAGTGACTTTGGGTTTGAACTGAAAAGAATGTAAGAAAAGATAAATATGAGTTTGATCCATGCTCAGCTGTTTTTCACATTTTGCTACTTGGCCCTGGGGTGCCAGTCGTAAGGGCTTGATGTTAGCCTGTCTGGATTCAAATGGTTCATTATTTACTAGAAAATTTTCCATTGTGGTATTGGAAAAAAAAATATAAGTGGAGAAAACATTTCAGGAACTTTAGGTTTTCAAACTTATTTTAAGAAGGATTTTTGTGTGTTTTTGGTGACAACATGGAAGAGACCTTTACAACAGTAGTTTCAGTAGAGTTTAGAAAAACATGCTTCTGTACCTTCACCAGAAAACCTGCACCACCTAGCATTATGCTGCTTTGAACTTTGTTCTGATAGGGCTTCTGTCTTTAGAGGAAACCTCTAAAGAATTTTGGTGAAGTCTGATGACTGGTTCTTTCTCATGATGAACTTCAGATGAGTAATATAATATTTATAAATCCATGGATACCACCATCTACTTAGAAATTAGAAAACAAATTGAATTAAAACCAAACAAAAATAAAAACAAATAATAAAAATCCTAAGCAGTAAACTAAACCATACAGAAACTAAATTTTGTTAACTATGATCCAAAGATACTATATGATCGTTACTTTAGATGTTACTATTATTATTAGGCATAGTGCTTATGTTCTTATGACAAACGTGATTTTCAGTGCATAATTTTGACCAAGTAGGACTCACAAAAATAATTGAAGAAAACCCCATGGTGATTAAACTGTGGCAATTTCCTTGGAAATATCTAGTGAGAATAATGTGAAAAACTGGCCCTCCAGGTATCACTATCAGTAACTGATCTCAAGCATTAAAAATTCATTTTTTCTGTGTGGCACTGGGTAAATTGTTATGTCAAAAACTGGTACTCTTTGGACTCAGCTTCTCTTCACTTGTGTCCATATATTTTGGCTAAAGAATAAATGATTTCTCAAGGAAAAAATCTTGAAAAGTTGATTGGGTTTTGTGAGGATTTTAAAATTAGTGAAATCAGCCCTTTAAAATTTTTTTTTTAAAGCAGTATTTTTTGACTAGTAGAGCTGAAATATCCACACAAGTCAGATGACCCTATTTGGGCAATGAATTAGTCTATTACTATGTGCATGGTGTGTAATAACAGGAAAGTTGAAACTAGTGTCAGTCAATTGCAAATCTCAAGAAAGAAGAGAAATGTGTCAGCTTCAAACTAGTTTTTAATAGAACTCTTGACAGAACAATTCCTTAATCTCCTGTATAATATTTACAGAAACCTAATTAAAGTCTACATCTGCTTAACTTATTGTGAAAGCCACATAAAATGTCATTTAAACTAACACAGCTTTTTTCACAATGAAAATTAAGCATGCATAGATGGTCAGCCATTGACAGGGAGAAACCCACTAAACCATGATATTACCATGCTTGTTCACACTTTTAAACTTTTCAGAGTAAACATGATAACTGTGTTCCACAGAGCTTTTAAATTCTGTCTTTAAAATTGGCCAGTGTCTCTTCAAACATTCATCTCAGTTTTCTTACTCCACTCCTCCATTCCTTCACGAAAATTAAAGTCTGTACCTACATACTGATGTCTTAAATAACATTAACAAGGACGAACAGAGGAAAAACAAAAATGGAAATCCTTTCTGTAAAAGCCAGTAATATTTTAAAAAGTGTCAGCTTTTTACCAGCCAGTAAGCTGCATACAGCCATCAGGGCACATTTCAGAGCTGCTTCTTAATTCTGTGATCTAATTTCTAAATGATCTACAAGAAATGCAATTTGGCATTTTCAAATTAAATAATCTGTCTAAATAAAAATAGAAAAGGTATTATTTCTCTACTGTTAAGTCAGAGAGCTTGAAATAGCATTTGAAGCCAAATTGAAAGCAAATAGTAAAATTATTCTGATTTTATCATCTTTGAAGTAATTCCTCTCATCAATGTCAACTGATAGGAGGTGATTTTAAAAGCACATATACTGCTACCAGGAATTTGAAAAGAGTGCCTGTAATTAGTGTGGGAAAATAGTATCATAGTAGATATATCCTTGGAGGAATGTGAAGGCAATGTGGATGGGTTTTCTGGTTTAGTCATAATCTTAGCGTATTCAGGAGTTTATAAAGATAGTGTTTAAGTGCAAGTTGTGTGGTATTTAAATCTCAGTAAAGTTTTCCTGAGTTTATGAAAAATCGTCACATTAGAAAACCTACACATTAAATGATGAGGTTCACAAAGTCAATACTTCTGGTCTAAAGTAATGTCTGGTGTCACTAGGGCACTAGTGACACTAGTCCTTTGTAGTTGCAAGTTTTTATGAGTCATTTCAAACTTAATGAGAGAAATAGATTTTTTTTTTTTTTACTAATGCACATTCAGAAATGTTATTGAACACAGAACTGAAATAGTCAGTTGGAGGTGACTGGAATATTTTTTCTTGTTTGAAAACAGGTTTGAATCAATGGTTCAATGGATCAAAAGTTCCTCCGATTTCAAGAAAAACTCTTCCTTTTGAAGCAGTTTCAAAATATTTGGAACAGAAAGGGAAGACAACAGTATTAACAGGATAATTGGAACCTTTTAAAGGATACAATATAAACATATTTATCTCAATTCAAGAGATTCAAGTGTTTGGGCATTTTATAGCCCTTTTACACAGATGTATCTGATACAAGGCATTGTTCTTTCTTCTGTGTTTATCCCTTTGTCATTTGTTTTAGTGCTGCTTACATACAAATATCTTGCTTACAGTAATGGCATCTATCTAAAATAGAGAGTTATCTGTTTGTATGTCCATTGTATCACTATTTAGTGGTTGCATCACTATGTAGCAGTTTGGCTCTACTTTCAGTAAGTCAAGTTCTCTGATGGATAACTAATTGCTCATCATGATAGTCCTGTGGATTTCAGTGGTTCCACTAATAGATTTACAAAATTCTTTTACTCTGAATCTCAATACCTACAGATATATTGAAACAGATAAATCAAAGCTGAAAAATGCTTCCACTGAAGAGTTCTTGAGTGTGGACAAAAATGGTTGATCTCCTTGTTCATTTAAGAATGCTTTCATCCAAACCCCACTTTTTTTTTTTTCCTGTGTTTCTCTGATCTGAGTATGTGTTAAAAATGCACTAAGAAAGCTTTTGCCACACAAATCTATTTTGATGAAATTACAAATACCATCTTGTATCTTCTGTATATCAGTAAGTGTATAATCCCAGTTCAAAGAGGCTGCTTCAGGGCCTGACAGAAGTATTGTAACTGACTTCAATAAGACTTGTGTCAGTATGTTAAAAAATGGTGAATTATAGAAATGAAATGAAGTCCCCAAATGCCATTGATTTGTTACAGGACTCTTAGTCTTCAAAGTAGAGTGTAAATGACCAAAATATTCCAGTTGTGAGACAGAGAATACTTCATAAAAGAGCATCTGATCGCAGAAAGAAAGATTTTCAAAGTAGAGTTTGAGTTTAGAATGGCCAATATTGACCAGAAAACCTTGTATCTACTACTAATTCTTGGGCTCCTGGTGCTGTTGGCAAGGCATTCGAGGTTCTCTGTGTGTCAAAACCCCACATCTCATCATCATAATTGTGGGCAGTTGCTAATCTTGATATGCTCAAGAGCTGGAGAACGTGACCTCTCAAGATCTGTGGTTCCTGCAGCCCTAGGTCAGAGCAGGTCAAGGAAAAAGGAAGCTTGCATAGCTAAACCAGTCTGTGAATCTGTAAATGGCTTAAGTATCTGGTTTAAAACACATGAATGTTACTAAAGCCATGCTGAAACTGACATTTTCAGTACAACATTCTTAACAGTTTTGATTAGTTTATTTTTTAATGAGAAAAATTACTTCTATTGTTTTATTTATGAAGAAAAAGAAAGAGAGAAAAAAAAAACCTGAGGTCCCTAACTGATCCTTATAGTATTAGTGCTTTGACTCATGTGGGAAGTAAATGTAAATATCATGCAAGCTGGTATTTTTCTATTATTTCTTGCTTATTGAATCGAAACTGGGAAAAACTAATATTAAAAACTTAAGGAAATTGTGACAATTCCATTTCACTGGGAGAATTTGCTAAAAAATGTGCCTTAGAGTAGGATTTTGGAAAGGGGTCATTAATTACCTGAGGTGAAAAATTAAAAAATAAGAAAAAGAGAGAAGCTAGGCTTCATTACCCAGTACCCTAGCAGATTTATTGGGAAGTCACCCTTTCAGCTAGTGTTTTTATAACTTAAACAAATTACAAGTAAACATCATATTTGTATGTGACTTTTCATGAAAGCAATGTTTCAAAGTGATTCATTATTTATTGCACACTCTGGTATACAAGCTATCCATCCAGATGTTAGAAGTAATGAGAACAAGAAAAAGACCTTGTGGGCTTTAGCAGTAACTTTCAACCAATATAAAAGGAACTTATTTACCTGCAAAACTGATGAAACTTATATCAATGAATGAGAGGCTCTTCTGAAACTCAGCAGTCCTTCCTGCTTGCCTCCTGACTGACTTAGTTCTTCAATAGAGAGCCTTGTGCTTATGTACTGGCTAAACCAGTAAATATGGTAATATACTGGTTTAACTGGTCTCTTCCTCTCTTCATAATCAAAAATATCAACACATGGGAAAAAAAGAAAGAAAGCCAAAGGCATATACTTCTCTTTTAGAATTATTTTTTCTCTTTTATTTTCTTTTTTCTTTTCTTTTCTTTTCTTTTCTTTTCTTTTCTTTTCTTTTCTTTTCTCTTTTCTTTTTTTTATATAACTTTTTTTTTTACAGGCTGGCTTTTTGTTTTCATTCCAATAAATATAAAATGGCACAAAGAATTATGTTAGTATTTCTAAGAACAATGGTTATTCTAAATTCTTACGTCCATAAAAACTTCTTATAAATTATTTAAATTAATTTTAAATAAAAATCTCTCACTAAAATTGACGCCAAAATTTCACCGCCTTCCAAATAAAACTCTTATTTTTACTTTCGTTTTGTCGTTCCCCCCCCAGTCCCCCTTGCAGTTTA
>WBMY01001684.1:442351-563553 GCA_013397315.1 Donacobius atricapilla
CTCCTCTCCTCTCCTCTCCTCTCCTCTCCTCCTCCTCACCTCATTATTTCCCCTCCTTTCAGAGTATGGCATAGCTAAAATAACAGCAAATAAGAAAAACCAATAGACATATTTTGGTTTTCTGCTTCTATATTGCTTCAGGGGAAATAGTTTGTGACAGTCTCATTTTATGTCTAGACTGCATCATGCTCTTCAATAGCCAGCCTATGCTGAGAGGCCATTTTTCCTCCTGCCTTGTTCCTCACTATTTATTGCTAGTTCACTTGCATAAGGGAAAGAGTCACAGATCACAGAAATATTATGTGTCATGGTTTGTACCACTGGAAGCTGATTAGATGAAGTAAAATGGTATTGTACTGTCCTATACCAGTGTGCTAGATAAGTGACAGATATATTAAGAAAAATAAAATTGAACAGTTTATGGTTTTCCTAACTACTACCCACAGCACACTGTACTGTTATAATTTGCAATTTAGTGCCAGAGATAATTTGCAGACTAACATGTTACCACCCAGGAAACTGGATATTTGTATTTGTTTAAGCCTGTGGGACTCACACGTCATGAGCCTGCCAGTTTCCTTGTGTCAGGGCAGATGCAGGTGGCCATTGTGGGAATTCCTCCCACAGAGGCATACTTCCACTTTGGTTCTGGCTTTGCTCCCGTGTACTATTAGGCTAGAGAAAAAGCAGACATAACATGCCTGGATAGTTAGTGTCAGATATGTGCCAATCCCTTACCTATTTTCTCAGTCAGTAGTGAACAGCAACCACTGCCCCCAGCATCCCAGCCTGTGGTGTGTGGAGGTGACACCAAACCATGAGTGTTGCCTGAGCAGGCATGTGGTCTGGGCTGCAGTCCAGCACACCCCCCGCACAGCTCAAGAGGATCCTCACTAAAGCGTGTTGCAAACAAAATTGAGTTTTCAGGAATAAAGTGGCAATACAATTGTCACTTTTTAAGGGGTCAAAGAAGTGGGAGTTTAATGATTTTTTATACCTTTTGTAACTTTCTGTGTGTTTAACAGTAACTGCAACAAAAATACCGTTTTGCTATATCTTATTTTTTATTTTTTATACCAAAGAAAACACAATCTTAGCATTTTCAGTTTCAAATAAAGCTAGACTGTGGTACTGAACCACTGAAGGATGACCCCATGGGAAAGGAAAAGAAATGGATCTTACCATGAACAAAAATTTTTTGGAAAAGAAAAAGACTTTTGGAAAGCAAAATCAGTGTCAGCAAGTAAATTACTTCATATGAATCAGACACTGACTTCAGTACTCTGTCCCCCTCCCCACAGTTTCCCCCCCTTTTCATCACAAAGGGCTACATGGAAAGTGGGCGTCACTGTTAAATGATCTGAGAAAGGCAGAAAAGGGGAAAGGACAAGATCATTTCACTTGTGTAGATGAGCAGACAGAAAAACAATAACAAGGCAATCAGCTGAGCAAACAGAGGCTGTGGCAGTAACACAAATGATTGTCATTCTCAAAATCTGAGGCTCAGATAAATTTGTAGGGGAGATATTAATCACAACATAATTCTTAGCAAATAGGTTTGTTTATAGAAGGACTTTTATTCATACCTATAAAATACTAAAATACTAAACAAAATAAATAATCTTTTCCTCTGTGTCAGATTTGTAATCAGATCAGGCCCCTTTTTTCTCATTCAATTACAATTTAAGATTAAATCTCCCACTGCTCTAAATTACCATGCTTCCAAGACATTTGTGGTACTTTCTTGATGTGCATTACTTGAAGTTTGGTTTCTTTGTAGTGGTGGTGAAGATATGAAAATAAAGTATGGAGCTGAAAACCTATTTCTGTTCAAGCTATGAAAACAGCCTGGGAAATGCAAACATTCCTGCACCACATGAACATATCAGGAGCAAGTACCTCGCACATAAGAAAGCATATAAAAATTATAGTTTATTCTTATTTGTAAAGGGTATTTACAAGAATGCACTCCAAGATGTCATTTAGACTGTATTCCATTCTGGTTTAGCCTTTAGCTTCTGAATTGGAAGGAATTTCTCTTAACAACGACAAGAACAACAAGAAAACCTTCACATGTACCTCTTAGATTTGTTTTTTTTCAGTGGATATTTAATACGCAGATCTGGTGAAATTAAAATCAGCTGATCACCTAATTCCTTTAGTGCAATCTGCAAACTGTACTGAATAAGAAATCTTCAAAAGTGCCTTTTGAGATTGAGGTTCTGGCATCTATATGTTTAAAAATTCATAGAATCATAGAATGGTTTAGGTTGGAAGGGACCATACAGATCCTCTAGTTCCAGCCCTCCTGCCACGGGCAGGAACACCTTCCACTAGAACAGGTTGCCCAATGCCCCATCCAACTTCATTTTGAACGCTTCCAGAGATGGGGCATTCACAGCTTTTCTGAGCAACCTGTGCCAGTGCCTCACCACCCTCTGAGTAAAGAATTTCCTCCTAACATCTGATCTAAACCTCTCTTCTACTGTGATCAATCTCCTCTAGGTAATGTCATGTTTAAAATGAAGGAGCTAATGAGAAATATTTTAGTGTAGATTTTAGAGTAGTTTTGACATGAAAGGATAGCAAGTGCAGCTGAAAGCTTGTTTTACATTTAAAAAATCACATTGGAGTCTTGAGCTTTTTTGCATCTTCTCCTTTCTAAAGGCATTTTATTCTGAAAAGCTGAACACATTCCCATTAGCAATATGTTCAGTCAAGAGCATCTGGGGAAGTATATTTTTTGTATTAAAAACACACACATAAATATTCCCACATTTGCTGTGTGGGATAACACATAGCAGCTGTATTGTAAAACCTCATGCTTTGCAGAACACAGTCCATCAGAAGAGACGTGTTTTGGTTCATCTGAGACAGAGATGGCTATAAATCACTTGGTGGTAATAGGAATTGTCAGGAAAAGCTCTGCTCAGCAGCACAGGAATGAAGGCACAGAGGAGAGTTCGGTGGGAAGGAATCTTCCTTGCCCACCTGTCACTCCTTCCCTGTGTCCCTGCAACTATATGCTCCCAATTTTAATTTCCTGTCCCAGGCAGGACAGCTTCCCTCTGTCTTCATTTAATCTGCCTTAAATGCCTTTGCCTCATTTCACCCACCTTTCCCTCAAACAGAAGAGGCCCCCATCTCTTTCCTACCACCCATTTCCCAAAGTAGGCTGCCGAGACGCTTTATTTACTGGCACCCCATTTGAGGGCTGCCCATCTATTAATAGGTGTGATCTCATATCCCCAAAAATCCTTGCTGCTTTTCTGTCAGGGACATACATTGCTCATCATGGGTGAGAATTAATGTCTCAGTGTTATAAAATGAATTCCTAATGAAGGTTCAGACCTTGGAGATTGTGAGAAGCACAAGTGGATAGTGTGTTTCTGATTGTATATCTGTTTTATATTAATGAAGGTGGGAAGCTGCTAAGAGAGTTAGGATTATTTCCCAGCTCAGCAAATGTAAGTATCTTCCAAACTCCACTTGGATAATTCTGCTACTTTGACAATTACCAAAATTACTGGAAAATTGAGTTTTCTTGTAGATATCTGGTTATTTCTTCAGCTTCTATTTGGCATAGAAAGGCAAAGCTGTTTTAAAAGATTTTTTTTCCCTCCAGAGAGAAGCCTAGATTCACAGAATTATTTGGATTGGAAGAGATTTTAAAGATTATCTAATCCCAAGCTCTCTGCCACGGGCAGTGACACCTTTCACTAAAACAGGTTGCTCTAAGCTCCATCCAACCTGGCCTTGTCTATCTAATCAGTTCAATGGCATTTTGCCTTGCATGATGTTTAATTTGCTAGTTTATTCAAAAAAATTGTTTCTGAAAAAAAAATACTATGATGTCCAGTCTGTCTGGTATTCTATCCATGACAAAGAGCCAAATTTTGGTCCAAGAATCCCAATGTTGTAGTGTTTCGAAGATAGAGCATTGAGGTTTGGTGTTTCAAAAGCACCAGTCTCCTGCAGTAACATGACTAAGATTCATTCAATATCTGCTCTGAGATACTGAAATTTAATTAAACAGAGCAGGGGTGAAAAGATTGTACTGTCATATTTACTTTTATTTCTGTCAATTTTATTTAGGAATATTTTTGTGTTTGAGGCATAGTTTTGGGAAATTACACTGTGGTTGTGAAATACTGTATTTCCATGCAATCTCTGAGATTATTCCTTTGGGTTTGCCACAAACACTTGCAGGTAAGGCCCTGCATGGTGCAGCAATGAAGTACTAGAGACACTGTAAGTAAGTAAATGCAACAGGATATGCTATCACAGATCCTTTCATCCTGCTTCTTGCTTACATTCTGGACCCAAAGAAGACTTCAGTGAGTCTGATGAGTTGCAGGGGACTTTGTATGCTCTATTATTTGGAAGTGGCATTGCAGGATGATGTCTGCAGAGATCATCTGTGCATCAACAATGTTGCGCCTAGGGTCAAGGTGGATCCCTTGCTGAGGAACACAAAGACAGGCTGAATCTGCCTACATCTCAAACTCCTCTAGGAGCAGAAAAATAAAGAAGCAGTTTAAAAGTTCTGTGATTCCAGAGCTTCATGTGAGAAGAGCCACTTGAGACTGATAAAGATTACAGCCAAGAGTATGATATCTGCTGGAGTGTGAAAAGCCTGGAATTAGAGAAGATAATTACTCAGCAAGCAGCACCCACAGCTAAGGGAAGGTTCTTGCGATGCCACACAGTGATGACCCCCCAGCAGAGCCAGTGGGGTAACAAAACGCTTGCCTGCTTTCCTCAGCATCTAGTGGAAACAAGGCTTCTTTTTCCCCAGTGGGTGAAAGGAGGAAGGATGGGAAATTCACTCTTTAGTTCTCTTACCAAACATCAGATATACTGACATGACTTCTATCCCTTGGATCATTCAAGAGGAGAAAAAAGAAGAGAAATATTATTTTCACTTCTTCCTCAGGCTTTTTGTTTAGAAGTAGACTGTGAAAAATAAAACCATTTTTTTAAGGTCTTTATCCTATCTGGTCTTGGGATAACAAGATTATACAGACCCGCTTTGTATCTTTCTTGAGGTAAAACCAGAGAAAATTCTTGGAAAGATCAAGATTGTGATATATAAAGATTGTAGGGTTTTTCTCATGGGCAACTCTTGTTGGAGTTTTACTTTGGTAATTTTTAAATAGAAAGTATACAAACAATTTGGTGACCTCTTTTGTATAGTGTTACAAAGCTTGGAATGCGGTTAGCATTCTAACCAAGTTAGTGAAGGGAAGTTAATCTACACTAGATTACAATCATCCTTTTATAAATCTGCATTGAAAATAACAAAAATGTCTGGTGAGTCTGATGACTTCAACAGGTCAACCCCCCAAGGTTATCACCATAATTCTTTTGTTTACTCAGTGTGAGGCACCAGGCAGGGATTGGGGCAGCAAGACCCAGTAAAAGCACAGTCAGACTGTCCCCACCTCAAAGTTTACAGTCTGAAGAGGTTATCATTTCCCTCAGATCTATATTTCCTTCTCTAGTCCTCATTGTATTAGATGTGCTTCCAAGCTTGAAAGCACCAATATCATATGGAGTTACAGCCCAGCAATTCTCAAGAGTCCTGCAAGCAGCTTCAGGTCTGGGCCTGCCCAAGTGTCCGCTTCTGGGAATGGGTGTTCTCTGGAATGGACACTAGAAGAGCAAAATCTTATTCTGAGGAATATTTTTCCCTAACACATGGAGCAAAATCTTCATTTGGTAATTAATATGTGTGCAAACACAGCACATAAAATTGATCAGTTTTGTCCCAGGTCTGAGCAGAAACCATCAGCACTGTTAGTGTTTCTGCAGTTGTGAAGGTGCCCAGACCTCTTGGTTGTTGTGCACAAGTGCTTCCAGATTTACTCTTTGCAAACCTAGCTTTTCACTGCCTTCATGAATAACTGTTTTGGATGTCATCAAACATATTCTATATTCACAGGTGGAAATGGAAAAAGAACAGAACAACACTATTTTGACCCCTGCCTCCAAACCTTATCTGAGAAAATTACTATATACAGCAAAATAAGCTAGTAAAAAAGCAAGGGACAATATGGAAAAAAAAAAAAATTCTTCCAATTCACAATTCAGTCCTAATGTAGGCAGAAAGTACAGACACATTGTAAGCATTGTGTGGCTGCTATGGATTAGCTGAGCCTCTTAGTTTAAATCTTTATTGATCCCAGAGCAAAACTATATCCAAACCTGGCTATTAAAGATGGGCACTTGCTTCCAGTTCAGGTTAGACATTCATGCATTCTAATCATCTAGGTCTTTCTATATACCTCAGGAGGTATTTACAGGCATGGACACCACATTCAGGAGGAGTGGATTTGCTATCAGCTATTCTACTGCTATTACTCATTGACATATGCTGCTTCATTTGTGGATGAGCAACAGCTTAATCTCAATTTTCACTTAGGGATAAACTGCCTCTAAATTATCTTGTGGTAAACACAAAGAGTTACCACAACAGAGCTGACGTGTTTCAAATCAATGTATCTTATTCTTGTGCTCCTAATGAAAATTATGTTCCTGCCAACTGTCATGTGTAGCTTCCCCTTTCCCTGACAAGGCACTTCACCTTCAGCAGAGACACCATTATTTAATGACATATTCTAAGGATATATATATTTTTTGTAATAATGAGCTTTTCTTTTTGTGTGCCTACATGGTGCACCTCCCTCTGGAGTTGAGATGATTTATAGATTGCCATGAAAATGGGGGACCCTGGATCTGTTCTTTCTGCAGCAGACCCAGCATCAGAGCAGCACTGATGCTGCTACTTGTGCTAGGCTTGTTAAGTGAACAAATGCAAATGTTCCATTTCTGATGCTGCCAATTAGAGACATTCTACAAGTTGAAAACTCACAGAAACACCAAAAGAAAAAAACAGTGGGAATTTAAGTGCAGCCATTGGTCAGTCAGAAGACATTTGGCATTGGAAGAAAGAAAATCTTAGCTGCAACCCCTTCGTCACCAAATGATGAATGAAATTCTTTCATATTTCAAAGTTTTAAAAAAAGGGAAATAATAAAAGGGAAAACTTTCAGAGCAGTATGAAGTTAGCTGTGCTGCCTATCCTGTTTGTTTTAGGAGAAAATATAAATACCTTACAGAAAGTTATAAACAGTAGCCTACTGCAATAAAACATGAAGTAACTTGCAGCGACAAAGTAGAAGAAAAAATGTACCGAACTAATAATTTAAGGAGAAAATAAGAATTTTGATATAAGACTATGTAAAGCATAATTCTATATAATGTGTGTTTAATATAGTTGTGGAGGCAATATCTCTTTTAATATCTGAGAATAAACTGTTAGCTCATGAAAAAGAGTGAATAATGAAGCAAAAAATTCCAAGAGCTTAAAACTTACATGTTGCATTCTTTGCATTATATATTCTTTTGAGGCAGGCCAGGAAATAAAAGATCTGTCTCAGAGAAGAAATTTCAGCATAAAAAGAAGAGTAAGAGCACTAAACAGTGAAACCCTTAGGAATGACAGTGCTTCACAGAAAGAAGACTGGGGAGTAGTAGCAAGTATTTTTGAGGAAGGAGTGATGCTGAACTTGGAAACATGAAGCTAATCCATCTGGAGATAAAATAATACACATTTATGAAATGGGAAGGAAAAATCTCTGGACCAGTAGTGCTAAAAGCAAAGAGGATGTGGATGCATTTGCAATGCAATATCACTTAAAAAGAAAAGGCTGGTGGAGCATGCAGCTGAGTGGAGGGGAGAGGGGGGATGTGAGGACGCATCAGCATTCTTGGCACATGACCCTACTGCTCCAGGCCTTGCTGGCTACTCATGGTTAGGATGACTCCATAGGTAAGTGGGACTGATTTGTTGTAAATGTTTTAAAATATAAAAAAACAATATATTTTGACTAAAGACAGAACTCAACAGAAGTATCAACTAGCAATTAATTGACAGGTGAAATCAGCAAAGGAAAGAGATGATTATTGTTTTATATTAACCAATCCAATATTTTTCTAGTGATGAGCAGAATAAATATTATGATAATGTCATGTTTTTGAAGGGAGAAAAGTAAGTAAATCTCTGTGTGGGACATGGAAAAAGAGAAAACAAAGCAATAATAAAGAAACTGTATTGCAAAAGCAGTTGTTTAAAGCTCTACTTAAATAAGAATCTCTGTGTAAAAGGTGTTGAATGCTCAGGCTTTAAAAGCTAAAGCACTAGTTGGTGTCCTAGACCTCTTAGACCAAATACTGCTTTGAATCTCTCCCTTATAGCTTATTTAACCCTACCCACTTTAAGTTGAAAGCCATTACCCCTTTCCCGGTAAAAAGTACCTCTCCAAGTTCCTTATAAACCCTTTTAGGGGGGAAAACTAACACACATTTGTCCGAAAAGCTTAATGGCATGTTCTATTTTCATAGTATTTCAGAGCTGCATTTGTGGTAGCCCCCAGGAGACAGCTTTATCACCCCTTTTTTTGGGAAGGTCCTGTACACCTCCTGGGGACAGTGGCAGTGGGATCAGAGATGAGGGGAGCGAGCAGAGCTGTTTGCCGGCAAAGCCGAGCCGGCGAAAGGATAGGGGCGGCCTTTCTCAAAGTTTCGAGGGACATTCTGAGAGAAAAAGAAGTAGGAGGGTTCCACCTGCCGGCCAGAGGATTAATCCAATTGCTTCTGAAAAGGGATGGGGAAGATTTCCATCTGCGATTCTGTGTATGTGTGCGAGGCAGAGGGAGATCAGCAGCTCAGCCCTCACTGTTTTGCTGTCCATACCCATCAGCAATCAGAGCTGCGTGCAAAGGGGATTTCATTACTGTAATGTTTTCTCCTGCAATGATTTTCTCTTGAGGTTAAATAGATAAGTATCAGAGGTTCCCAAATTTCCTAATTAGCTACAAACCGAAAAGCAATCAGCTCAGGTCTATTTTCATGCAAACTCCACTGTCCTGTCTATTCTACTGGTGTTGCTGAAATAAATAATATAGCTCTTAGAGTCATCTTCCTTGTGACTAATAGGGGCTAAGTTGTAGGTCATGATGCTCATTATCTAATAGGAGGATTTTTTTTCTTGTGAGTCAGAGCTAACCTTATGCCCTAGAATGGAGAAATGAGGCAGTGTTTATTAGTCAAATGTCACAAACTCTGGGAACTTGTCACTTTTAGAAGCTGAAATTTGAAACACAGGTAATAAATTACTGATTTTCTGTCACCTTTCAAGCACTACCCAAAGTACCAATACAGCAGATTGAATTTTCTGCAGATCATACCTGACTTGACTTATAACCTTGTCAATTGACACATTTTGGAAATCCAAGGAGAAAAATTTTGCTTTATGATTTTTATTTCAAGTTCTCTTTAGACAGCCTGGGGCAGGCACCATTTTGAGTTTTTCAAGCCCTACTGCAACACTGGCAAAACCACCTGCAGGAATTTGCCACCATGCTGGGCTTCTGCAAGAAAGAGGAGCTGAGGAGTTACCTATTAAAAACTTTATATATGTATTATGTGAACATAATATATGTAATGTAGCATGGCAGTTAATAACATTGTTTCCACTGATTTTTCACCCATTTTTTTGTCTCCTGTGGGATATTGAATAGGATGTAAGGTAGAATACATCTGAAAATGTTGTACAGATTGCTAGAAAGCAATTGATTTCCTTTTTCTCTCTAAAATGTACATTCTTACAGTACACTCTGCAGCAGAGCCAACCAGCAACACCAATCAGTGAGCATGTTTTGAAAAAAATCTGGTAAATGTCAGGAAAATATAAAGTAGACACACACAGTAAAAGAAAAAAGGAAAAACTTCACTCATGTAGCCAGTTGAGTCTTCTGCTTCTATAATTCCATAACAGAATCAGAGGGAAAAACCAACAGAGCTGTATGGAATGCAAATCTGCAGAAGTCAAGGATGTTTGCAGTTAGAGTGTGTAAACAGTATCTAATTTTGTGGGGGAACTGATTAGAAGCACCACTCGTCCTTGAAAGAGCCAGATAACATATTTAAAAATCAATCTGTAGCTGAATAAATGTACAACTGAAAAGGCTCAACAAATCCCCAGGATTAAATGAGTTCTTGTTATAGGTTAACCATGATGTAAAGGTAGCATTAGTCTTCTCTCATTAGCCTTTTGGGACTCACTTTCTCTCCTCCCATATGTTAATGACATATTTGATGGGAGAGAGAGAAACCACCTTGTGGAACTGGTTAAGCATTCCCACTTGATTTCAAATTATTTTCTTAGAAAAATACTGCCCTTCTGTAGGACGTAAAGATAGAAACAGATCTCCTCTGTGTAGGCCTGCTGAAATGTGACTGGTGAGCATGCATCTCAGAGTGAAATGGCAATGCAGTGTGTGAAGGAAGGCCCAGTCCTAAATGGAGACCTGGACCTCGTAGCAACTGGGGAGTTTGCAAGCTGGCTTCTTACTTTCCTACTTCTGCAGGAACAATTCACCAAATGCAAGCAGTCAGATTCTGCTTTTGTCTTTGCAGTCAGAAAAAAATATGAACCTTGAGATTATAATCAGCGTCGAAAGGAAAACATCTCATGTGCTGTACTTACTGGTCAGATATGAAGCTTTAAATTAATTTTAAGATAATCTTGGTTTTAAACCAGTAGGACCACACTGATGTGTTTTAGTGTGCTGCACGGCCATGTACATGTACTGTCTGCATTTCAAAGAGAAGGCATATGACACATGAGTCACTATTTTTGATGTGGTGTTGCACGGTAAGATCATATCAGGAGGATGTAAATAACTACATTGGCTGCTGGTGTCCATACTGCTACTTTCTAGAAAACAAAATTAATTATGGTGCAGCTGGCAGATAGACCAGATCCAAATATCCTCCAACATGCTCTTTAAAGTGAAATAATGACATCCCATTTACTTGTCAGATTTAACATAGGAATAACAATGGCTGCCTAGATACTATCATTGAATTTTATTAATTCATTTATCTTGTTTACATTTTGTTAGTAGAAATAAATATGAAGTGATTTTTCTTTTTCAAACACCTGGAGTTTTGCAGTCATCAGGAAAGGCTTAGTCACCACTCCTGTGAGCTGAAAGAAAAGAATATGAGAAGAACAACAGAGCAAAATCTATATACAAAATTTTGTGTGCTGTGCAGATCTTGTGCTTGGTTTTAGTTTGGAATTTCTTTTTTGTTAGTTTAGTTTTGGAGGAAGAATATGGCAGTGTGTGCAATAAGGCTAAAGAAGAAAAGAAAACCAGCTGTGGTTGGTGGATGAATGCCTGAAGATGCAGCAAAGTGAGACATGAGGCAGCAGCAGCTGCCCCTCCCAGGTGCTGCTGCTTCGCTAGAGGGAGATAGAGCAGCAGCTAAGAGTTTTGTTTCATCTGGGAAGTTTTTTTCTGTGAGAAGGCCTCTTGTTGATTTGCCTTCTAAATCCTTCCCTTCCCTTTCACATGCGCCTATGGCTGGTAAAAGAGACCCAGCAGAGGCTTTCGCAGAAACGTTTGTGATTCATAACATACAAAGTGCACTGCCACTACATATAGTATATGGATCTTTGTAATATGCTGGCATTGTGCCATATTCTAGGATAATTTCTCCCTTATTCCTGCTAGGGAATAGATGACTGGGCATTTGTACTGTGCTTGTGAAAGGAGAAAGTTTCTCTTCAGGCCAGGCAGGGAGCTGGCATCTGCAGTTTGCCTTTCTTTGTGTTGTTTTGCCAATGCCATCAATCCACACCCCCCTTGAAAAGAGTGAAAGGCAATCTGAGAACAGTGGAGTAGCTACCTTAAATCAAAATAAACCCACAATAACAGATCAAGCTTGCAGCACAGACCCCACTTGTTCCAGTCCCAAGGTAGCAATAACCTCTTTTGACTGCCCTGTCCAAAAGGCCTGGGCAAAAAAGGGCACATGGATTTGTGGAAGGGGGTCCTGGTTTCTGAATAAAATGCCTGTTCAGGGCATGAACTCATGGAGGTGTCTAGCACAGGTGGCCAGGGCAAATCATAAAATATGCTGAGCAAAAAACATGCTGAATAGGAAAAAACCCACAGGGATCATCAAATCCAACTCCTGGCCCTATGCTGGACACTCCCAGAGTCCCACCATGTGCTGACAGCATTGTCCAAATGCTTCTTGAACTGTCAGTCTTGGTGCTGTGACCACTTCCCTAGGAAGCCTGTTCCAGTGCCTAATCATGTTCTCCATGAAGAACCTTTTCCTGATACCCAACCTAAACCTCTCTTGACACAGCTTCATGTCATTCGCTTGGGTCCTGTCACCACAGATGAGAGATCAGTGCCTGCTCTTCCTCTTCCCCTTGTGAGGAAGCTGTAACTGCAATGAGGTCTCTCTTCAGTCTCCTCCTCTCCAGGCTGAACAAGCCAAGTGACCTCAGGTGCTACATGTATGTCTTCCCCGCAATGTCCTTCATTGCATTTGTGTGCTTCCTTTGGGTGCTCTCTGATATCTTTATATCTTTCCTGAATTGTGGACCCCAAAACTGCATATAGGACTCGAGGGGAGGCTGCCCCAGTGTAAAGGAAAGATGGACTGTCACTTCCCTCAACCTACTGGTGAAGCTGCGCCCGATGCACCTGAATTGGCCCCTTTGGGTGTTGAGATGGAAAATCTATTCCACCATGCATGGACGTGGAGGCAGCATCCCTATGGAGAGTACTGGAGAGTGGGCAAGTCTGGGCATTTCAAGGGAAGGAGCAATAGTCCTGGGGATCAGGAGAGGGGGAAATAAGGGAGAAGAAGGGAAAAATGAAGGGGTTGTCTTTGAGGGGGGAGGGAAATGAGGTGTTAGAACTGACTTACAAGGAAAATAAGCAATCAGGTGGATTACTGCAACCAGCAAGAGATTTCTTTTTTCTTTTTTTTTTCTTCTTTTTTAAATTACAGAACAATCAGTATTTCATTCCATTTCAAAATGGAAAACTGTTCCTTTTTCATTAAAAATGTACGTTCCATAAAATATAGATCAGCAGCAGGGTCCTCTGGAGTTACAGCCCTTCGAATTTAAACTAAATTATTTGTGTTGGTTTTATGATCTGAAATGCAAAGTCCTGTGCTCCAGTGCTTTTTCCCTATGATTTTAAGCAATTTTTTATAATATTTGCAGTTTTTAAGGTCTGAACAAAGCAATACATTCAGGAATAATGAGAGGAAAAAGGGAAAGGAAACCAGAAGAGCACTATTTGCAATGGAAAATAATAATAAAAAAGTTGCAAAGCACTCCCGTGTAGGGGAATGTGGAAAGGGAAAAAGCACTGAATATTGGAACCTCAGAGTATAATCTCTTCATAATCTAACTACTTCATATTGAATCATTTGGCTTGAATCTGAAACTAAAGTTATAATTACAAGTCAGGTCTAGAACACAAAGGGCCTTGCTCCTTGCAAAATGCAGAAAATTTTGCCTAAGGATCACCTTTTCAAACCCAGTTTCAGTTCAGCACAGTCTTTTACTGAAACTCAACTAATCATACGTGACATCCATCATTAGTTGCAGCTATGAAGGAACATCAGAAGAACATGAAGAAATGTATGTTTTATCACAATAAATTCCAGCCTTGGCTTCATTTCAGATTTGAAATTAAAACACTTTCCCATATATTTGCTTGAAACCAAAACTAATAAAGCTCTTGGGCTGTCCTGAATTGAAAAAAGAAAGTTGGAGATGAACTTTTTACAAGGGTGTGTAATGATAGGATAAAGGGGAATGGCTTTTAACTGAAAGAGGGCAGGTTTAAATCAGATATTAAGAAGAAATTCTTTACTGTGAGGGGGTGGTGCAATGCTGGAAGAGGTCATACAGAGAAGCTGTGGATACTCCATGGAAGTGCTCAAGGCCAGCTAGAATGGAGCTCTGAGCAATGGGGTATAGTGAAAGCTGTCCCTGCCCATGGCAGAGGAGTTTGAATTAAATGACCTTCAAGATCTTTTCCAACCCAAACCATTCTATGATTCTGTGATTCCTTAGAAGTTATGCATCATCCTTACCTTACTGAAAGAGTAATTTGTACAGATTTTTCGGAGTATTGCCTCAAAAGCTCCCTGAATATCTATCAACTTATTTTATTTGTCTTGAAAATTACCTTGTTCTTCTGGGTACTGCATTGCTACATGCTCTATAGGTTCCTTCCACAGATACTCAAAACTATTGTAGAGCAAATATTTATGTGTATTATACAGAATTATTCAGAGTAAATGCATTTATTCCTAAGGCCTGAGCTGTGTCCTTCTGAACAATCCTCCTTTCACTAAAAATTGTCGAAGTGACTTTGAACTTTACAGCTGGTCACCAGTACCTGATGCAGCTCCCTCTAAAATCAGTGTGGGTGACTTTTTGATTTCAGGGAAAGATAGTTTTGCTCTTCAATGTAAATTTTGATGACAGATCCCTGAAGATATTAAGGACAGCAAAATTTTTTTGAGGCTCTTCACATTGAATGTCACAGGTATCTGAGAACAAACCTGTTTAATAATTTTGTTGTAAATTGTAAGTCAAATAATTATTATGTGGCCTCTAACACAGTTAAACCTTTTTTTCCCAAAATTTGAACCATTCACTCTGTGATAATTAGTTTTATAAACATAATACTCTTACACTAGTCTTTATAAACAATAAATTTTCAGTAGGCAAAATTGCTAGTCTGTCAACAAGACTAATTATGCTTTAAATTTTGCCCCATTCACAGAGACATATAAATTCTCTCTTTCAATATAACACCTTTAACATAGTATTCCCAATTGCTGCTGTGCAGACTTCTGTTGCTGTCTCTTTGAAATGCCTCTTGTTTATACATTTAATCTATTTTTCAAGGTTTTAACCCTTGGCTGTATATACATTCACAGTTGTGAAAAATTTCACCTCTAAGTCTCAGAGCCTTTTTTCCCCACCAATGTTTCACAGATGTCTATATGGTTGTCCTTAATTTGAAGGAGAGTAGAAGAAGAAACTTATGGAATCCAGATATTTACCCATATTCCTGCAATCTACAGCAGGCATCTCAGTGATTTCAATTGGGAGGTATTCCAGGAGAAGACACAGAGACAGAAATTTCAAGTGGGTGCTCCCTGCCAGCACATTGCAATTTACTAGGATAAAAAAAGTTTGGTGCATCTGAAGATCCGGGAGGGAAACTTTTACCATTTCCCCTATCTTTCCAAATGTGAAAAAGGCAGCATGTGCAGTAATGAGACAAAGGACAAAGTTTGTAATGGGCGGTCTATGAATCCTCTTCCTGTGGTGGCTGGAAAGATATGTACTTGGTACCTCACTGTGACAGAAAATTCTCCTTACTCTCCTGGAGCATTTATAAGTGGTAACAATCCCAGTAAGAGCAGCCACAGGCCTTTTGCTAACTCTGCCTTACCCTGCCAGGCCCCTGCCCTGTCCTGCCAGGTTTGTCACCATCTGGCTGTGGGAGCCTGCTATGTGAAACAGAGCCGGGCACCCAGAGTCCTTGTGTCTGACATGGGGTTTCAGTGTGGAATAACAGCTAAGAACTTAAAAGTTGGGGGACAGGTGGAGGGTGCATGGCTATGCACAGCTCCATGACAGTTACCGGCTGTTGTTGAAGAGCAGCCTTGAGGGCTGAGAAGAAATGCTGTGTATCAAAATATAACAAAGAGAAGCAATGGCAAAGCATGGAAACACCCAGGCTGATCAGGCAGGTGCCATCTCTGCCACAGCCTGGAGACCCTACGGTGTCATCTTGTGTTTTGCCTGGAGTAGAGACCTAACCATCCAGAAATATAAATGTCTTGCAAGAGCCCCAGATCGAGAATTTGGGGAGAAGAGTGGGATCACCATCTGCTCTTCCTGTATGTCACTGAACTTGGCAAAAACCACATGCTACAGAGCAAGTGTGTGGGGAAGTTTGAAGATCTGCCCGAATTATATCTGTAAAGGATTAACATAAAATGATTGCAGATCTAGAGGTAAGCTCAGGACTTTGTTACTTGCCACCACTGCTTAAGCACTTATGGAGACTAAGTGGTAGGTACCTAACAATCTATTAAAACAAAATTCCCTATTTATAATACCTATACAAATTGTCCTGTCAAGATTTTAGAGAACTGGGAGAAGGTGTGAGCAAATTTAGGGAGAAAATTTAGAAGATTGTAGAAAATTGAGACTGAAGAATGAGCAATTTGAAAAAAGTGAAATTTATGACTGAAAAACAATTGGGCAAAGAAAAAATGAAGTCAAGAACAGCTGTGATCAAAAGATATAAACAGATTTCTGGACAGAAAACTGAGTCCAGTATATGCAACTATTCTATGTATGTTAACTTGTATGCTAAAGTATACATATGTATACTTCAAATCCCTTCACATTATAAACACTTGCTAGAATGGATGTGGGTATTCTGTGGAAAGAATTAAATGTAGGTTGGGAATCTGGAGCATGCAAAAAAGATCCAGGCTAAATAGTCTGAAATCCAGATGTTGAAGGGTCAGGTCCCAGCACGTGCCTCTCACAGTGTTGGCCCAAGGCTTCACACCTTTCATTATTTCCTTCTTGAGAAGGAAATCAAGCTGGAATGTTATGGGGAGAGGAATCTAGTGATCTACTTAATACCAGAACAGAATAGCTGTACCCTTTGGTTCAGAGCCTGTCTAGCCTAAATCCTTAGGGAGAGCTGTATGTCCTAGAGTGACTTTATGATGCCTGTATCCCCAATCGTCTGTTCTGTATATTGTGTTCTGTACCTTTAAGTTTGATTCTTAGAGTGCAATTTGTTTTGAAAACTANCTCAGCTATATTTATACATTTATAACCCCAGTTTATTGGGATTCAGCTTTAAGATGCTTGTCTAAAGAGATGGAGCCAGGTCCATGCAATAGTTCAGAATTAAGCCACACTCTACACCCATCTCCTGCACATCCTTTAATGGCTTCCTGGGTTTTGTGAATTATTTTACCAAGCAAATGCCAACACTTACACAGCACTGACATCCTCCAGTAATTGAACCATACCCCTCTTGGTGAAGTAAAGCATTGGGTCTGTTGGTATAAGAAAATAAAAATAAATCGTTCCTGCTGTGAAACCTGGAAGAGGCATCTGCAATAGCAGATACCCTGACAGTGAAGATGTTTGGAAAATCAAAGGTGCACAAGCCAAAATGCAGAGCAGCATCTTTAGCAAATAAGTGTGTGCTGAAGTCAATGGGAGCAGTAGGAGAGTAGCACCTCTAGGAAGAAGAAAAAACAAAAAGAATTTTCCATACGCTTTGTATTGGAGGCAAGTACATAAAAGAGTGGAATGTGAATGCTTCCTAACACTTAAAGAATACAGAAAGAGGAGTGCTTACTAAATATCTTTTAAATTTGCTAATATGTCACCTGATGAGTATATGCCTCTGCTGAACCATCTGGGAGTTTAGTAGCTGCATGAGGCATTAGCTTATGTTACAAAATAACCAGGATTTCATTATCTGGGGCAATTCTCTTTCAGCCATCAAGCTATTCTCCCTACTTGAAGCCAATGAGTTTACTTTCCCATGAAACCTACTCTGTATTCAGTCCCTAAAATAAGTACTAATTAGCTAAAGATAACAGTCAAATAAACCACTTTAATTGGGAAACAGAAATTGGCAGTTAAACATAAAAGTGTGTATGTAAATATGCTGATTATCTTCAGAGTTTGATAAAACATCTGTTTTCTCTGTAGAGCGCAGGTATTTCTTCCCAAACCATGAGAACACTGCTATTATCTCAATGTCTTAATTATATAAATTAAAAAGAAACCCAAAATAATAAACCTGACACCTTTTTTTTTCTGTCTAAGAGATGCTGGACTGCATTTTGCCTTAATACACTCCTTTAAGTACCTGTAGTTAAAAAATGAAAAACATTGTATCCTTTCATTCCTTCTTCATGTTGCGAATGAAAAGCAAATCTTTTCAAAGAGCAAATCAAAAAGGGTAAGAAACATTCACATGAGTTTATTGAAAGTCTTCATATTTCGTTTCTTGGTTTGAACTTTAATTTGTACCTTATGCATTTCAAATACTGATGTGCTAGGTGAAACAGGGATTTGTGATCGCATTAAGTTGCAAATTTCAGAATTATTCAAGCAAACAAGGTAAATAATTTTGTGTCAAATTCTTCAGGGCAATATATATGTGCGGTGTCCCAGTTGTGGGATCATTCTCTAATAGAAAAACATTGTATCAGAACATTTTCAGCCACCTTCACTCTCCAGTCTTACAAGGTCATTCATTGAAAAGCAGCAAGGTCATGGAGCAATTATCCTCTCTAGACAGCTTGTGTTTATTAGCTTTAGTGAAATACTCATCTGCATTGTGACAGAATTAACATATTACTGTAGATTACATCTACTCGGAGAGATCTTAATCTTGTGGAGACTGATTTTTGAGGTTCTTGAGCATGTATTAAATTTTAATTTGCCCAGAATTGTCATAGCTAAATAGGTTTGCAGCACTGAAGTCATTCACAAACCTAGTGGTCCTGAATTTTTCCAAAAGCTTCATGGGATCCGCACAGAGCCTCTAGGTTTCCTGATGGCAAACAAAAAGCTTATTGTATAGTTCAAAATAAGAATTTTGTTTAATTGGTTGTTTTGAAAAGGGCAATCTGAAGCAAATAGTGAAGCAAATGATGCAAAGTCATCATCGAAGTCTTATCTTAAAATGATGCCAAAAATTTGTTTGGAAAAGTACCATGGGATATAGCCCTGGAGAGGAGAGCGATCCAGGAGAGCTGACTGATTTTCAAGAATCACTTCCTCTATTTCCAAGCATGTTCCACCCAGCACAAAAGAAGTCTAGTAATGATGGCAAGAGGTCTGCTAGATGAAAAAGGAGATCCTGGTGGAACTTGGGCATAAACCCAGAATGTACAGAAAGTAGAAGCAGGAATGAAAAAACCCAGGAGAGATGTAGAACCACTGTTGAAATGGGATGGGGGCTTTCCCTGGTTGTATCAATTCTGAGCTGGCCATGAGACTGAACACCGAGGAGGTGGAATGTCCCAAGTATCCTTGGGTTGAGGTTTGGAAAGCCAAAGCTCATCTGAGGCTGAACATATCTGTGAAATGCAACAAAAAGTGCTCCTACAAGCATATTGTGTATCAGGTTATAGTCGGAGATTTTTATTTTTGCTCATTACTAATACAAGGAAATGGTCAGTTATCATTAATGAAAGAAGAAACACTTACTTGACCTTCTTTTTTTCTCCCTTTATTTCCTCTTTAGTTTCTTTTTTTTTTATGCTTAACAGCCAAGGCATGTGCCCAACACCAGCTTTCTCCTGGGCAAGGAAGGCAGCAGATTTTAACCCAGTCTACCTCCATTCTGCAGTGTCACCTGCCAGCAGAGGCCATTGTATGGCAGAGCCGGGTAAAAAAGGGTCTGTCCATCAATTCTGTGTGCAAATGTGAGCAGGTGGCAAGGCATATTGAGCAATTAAAATGGATTGCATGGTTCTTAAAGACCTCTGTGTGTAGGTCACTACAAACTTGAACCTTAGGTCAGAGGGCCAAATACGTGTGCTCTAATTTGTAGTTAAAAATCTGTAGATTAACAGGAAAATTTCTTCTTCCCTAGCAGTGTGTTTACCTCAATCCTGCGGTGTCCTTATTGAATTCATATATGAGTTTTTATTTACAAGTTCCTTTATCCTATCTTTATTTGCCTTATTCTGAAAAATAACAGTCCCCCTGCTAGTTTAAACACAGGTAAAGTACAGCAGCAAGAAGACAGCATAGAAGCAACAGCTGGTGCAGGAAATTATACACTTGTTAATAATAACCATAATAGTAAAAGACACAGTGCCTGCACCAACTTTCACAGAAGCTATGGTCCTTGGTCTACTTATTCACAATTGTCCTGAGAAAAATATCCATTAGAAACTGCAAAGCACTGAATATGAAATGCCTTGAGACATTTATGCTAGGATACCAGTTTTCTAAGAGGTTAAAAATACTGGGAAAGCCTCATGCCCTGCAGTGTATGTTCTGTATTATGGAACCACTGCTGGAATGAATGCAGCTGTATTTTCAATTGGGTAAACAGTGTTCCATAGACTTGCACTGTTATCTGGGGTCTACACTCCTGTTTCCAATTATAGGTCTTTGTTTTTCCCATTCCAGTGAGGGAAATGTCTTCCCAATGTCAATGTCACAACAAGAGCTGATTGAAAAGCTCCAAAATATGGGATCAAAAAAAGAAAAAAAAAAAAGAAAAGAAAAGAGGAATAGATTAAAATGAATCTTCTGTTTTTGAGTCAGCTGGAGAACTGAAGAAAATAATAGTGAGATAATGCTTTAGCAGCCTGGACATCAATGACGAGGTACAATACAACAGATATAAATTTTTCAAAGCCATTAACAGACTTACTGATCCTTTTTGGTTTCTGGAGAGGGTATGAAGAAACATTTGATTGCAGCAGCAGGGCTCCTGCAGTCTGTAGCCTTAATCAAGAGAGAGGCCAACAATATGTTATTGCTAGAACTAATGTGAGTGCAAAATTCTTACTGGCAGAACTAATCAGACTACCAACAGATTTATCAACTCCATCTGCTACCTATTCTGTTTCAAATCATAGCACCTCTGCACCAAGATATTTCCAGCTTTCTGCAGGCAAAGACAAATGCAACAAGAAGAAACTCTGTAATGATGGAGGGTTTGATGAGAGGGCAAATGCTCTGAACATCCTTGCCCAAAGTGTGGTCAGCTCACGCGTCTGAAAGCTCTCACAGAGATAAAAGTCAAGTAGCAGAGTGACTCTGAAACCTAATTGTTATTGCTAGCAAAAGCTCCTCATGCAGCTGTGCCAAAATACATCATCAGCACAATATGGCAGCCACAGGGCGAAGGGTTGCATACAATTTTCATTTTTGGCAAAAGGCAAAAATGCTTCCTGAAGATGAGGACTTTAGGACTCTCATCAGCCTGCTGATATTTGAACTCTCCTCCCTCATGGGTGTCCACAGGCTTTGGAGCAGGTTGCAAGAGCACAGAGAGGAGTAACCCTTCTGCCAGGACTGACCAGCTGGGCAGCTGTGAACGCCCCTCTTTCTTGAGTGGAAAACCTCATGAAGAGCGGTCTTTCATAGGTGTCAGCTTTTACTTGTGCCCAGGACCCCTTAGCATCAGGTGTCATGTATGGACATAGCATGGAGCCTATTTATGATCTCCTCAGGGCCATGGGCACAGCATGAGCATTCACACTTACATTTTAGAGCAGACAGCCAAAGAAGATCACAAAGTACAGAGCTGGCAGCCTCTGTGCACCAAGCGGGCAATAAGACAGTTTGATTTCCTTCATTGTATAGTGGAGGGTTTACATGTGTTAAAAGTTTGCTTTCCCTGCCCCCTCCAGTTAAATGCATTTTCCTTCATGTCTGAATTGATTTTTGGTCCCAGAAAGGTGAAGGGGTCTATTAAACAGAAGAGTGCTGGCTGCAGGGCAGTGTGTTCTGGGGAACTGCAGGCACAGCATGGCAATTCATTTCTTTGCTACTCGGTTGTTTTGTCATGAAAGCAAGGCCTAATTGAAGATAGTCAGTCTTTAATGAATAAAGCTCTCTGTAATTTCCAGCTGTGGCCATGTAATCAGCGTTCATCTGCATGAAAAGGACTTTCTGTGCCCATATTTCATTTTGATGTGCATCTGTGCCTGTGTTTTGCCCTTCTGATTGGGTTGACAGTTTTCATCTTTATTAGTTCTGCCTTTCACTTCCGTCCTTCTATTTGTGTTAGAAACAAAATCCCAGAAAGCCCCTACAGATTATATTATCTAATAGTTTATTAGAGTGTTTCTCTGAACTTGATCATTCAAATTAATTAAATTCTGTTTGGTTTTGCTTACTATTTTCCAAATCAATTTGTTGTAGTACTTCAGAATTTTTATATGGTGTTATTTTTGGTCACTCTCTTGCTTCACAGCACCACTGTGCCACTGCAACACACTTTTTAATTAGTTTCACCACAGTCATCAGCTTTGTGATCATCTCTGCATCTTGAACACCTGGTCCGACTTTAGAAATGACTTGCCATCTGGTCAAATACTGAGTAATTATAACAATTTAATGGCAGGATAAAATAGTGTTGGTTAAGAGACTTGATTGTTCCCTCCATTCCTTCTACTCATGCAGTATGGTTGTATTACTTCAAATTAAATTAAAATCCCATCATCAAGTTATTGCTCTTGGGTGGGTTTTTTTATCTCCCATTCTCAATACTCATAAACATCTCCTGGAGTTAGTTTAGACTCTCTAGACATTATGTCTCTAAGAACAGTGCAAATTACTGCTTTTGATTCACTGATATGATACTTATTCTATAACTTGTCTTGCATATCAATAAATGAAACAATAAATGGGTCTTGTCTGGAAACTTAATGCTTAGACAACTGCAGGGGAGCCATTTGTCAGGAACACACAAATGGAATCTCACTGTTATACAAAACGGTGGGTATTTTTTTCTGTAAAAATAGTTCAATACTACTGTATGCTACTCTTGGTAGCTGATATGCATCATCAGATTATAAATAGGCTGATTGTTGTGAAAACGTCAGTGGATCAGACAACAAACTTGATGCAGACTTGTTATTTTATGGTTGGCTCATTTTGTGACACTTGGCGAGTAAGGGTTTATTCTCCCATTAGATATTGGAGAAAGTATTTGGGAAGCAACTTCTCCAGTGTTTTTAGTATACTAATAGAAGCTGGTTTGGAAAGGTAAATAGATGTGGTTCATATGACTTTCTTTCATGTTATATGTCGCCCTGATTTTTTCAGCTCTCTGTTACACAGTTTCATGTTTTGGGTTCTTTCTCACGCACTAGTCTGTAAACACTAGCAAATGTTTATCATAACCTCAAAGTAGTTTACATTCCTGTTCTTAGAGATATGGACAGCTGATGGACAGTTTTCTTAACCAACGGGATGGGGAGAGGTGTCAACCTTCTCCCCCAATCCCTAGCCTTTGTAGATATACTAGGTATGGAGTCAGTCTTTCAAATAAAGTAGAGTTTTAGTTCATACCTTCTGATCAAAGTGTAAGTGTGTGTTTGTGTGTGTATGATGAACTGCATCAGTTATGCAAAGGAAAAAAAATCACTCTAGGTTTTTTTACAATTCATTCCTTTCAGTATTTTTAGTTTCCTGAAGTATATTGTTATAATTATTCATATTTCATGATGATAATGATGCTAACAAAAGCAACAATGAAGTATCTTTCCACTGAGAAGTAAATTAGAAGAAGAACCCTTTTGTAACTTTTTTTTTTCAGGTACTACTGTCAAGAAAAAGAAGCTTGTTGAATTTTCTAGGGATTCTTTCTTGTATAAATAACAAAGAGTATTGGATTGATTTTTCAACCACATCCCTGGGAAATTAAATGCTTTTGTCATGTATTACTTCCTCCTAGCATACACCAAGTTTAGTCTGTAACAGCACCACATCTATGAAACAAAGAAAACATTACTGAAGCTGGAGAATGGAAGGGGACATGGAATTAAATCTGGAAAGCCTATGAAAATCAACAATATTGTGCATGTATCATATAAAAATCCCCTTATTATATCCAACACATGTAGGATGGGACAGAGCAGCCTGAAAGTTCACCCTTATCCACTGGAGATGAGACTACCCTGCCCCCATCTCACTTTAGGCTACTCACTCCACTCTTTAGTTACACAGAACAAGGACTTCTGATCCCAGGCACATTTGCTCCAGGTCCTGGACGTGCCACTCTCTTTGTCAAAGATATAGTTTTATTCAAATTCTTAAAACCTAATAGCAGTTAGGCCAAAGTACCCATCAGATAGGAGACACCCATATGAGACCTGGTGCATGCAAGAGCTGGTGAGAGAACATCAGTCTCTCCAAGAGTCTAATGCACATTTCCCTGCTTGCCTAGGTGACAAACTAGCACTTTCCAGAGCTGTAGGGATTCTAGTTGTGAAAATAAAAGCCCTTGAAAGCATGAAACAACCAACTGGTAACAAAAACAAAAAATCCAAAAAAGGCAAAAAAGAAAAAGCAAAAAAAAAAGAACTAGTATACTTGTAGATCATGAGTACAACCTTGAGTTTTCATGAGAGTAAAGTTATTTTTGTGATAAATTGTATAATCAGTCAAAATCCAAACCACTCTTTTATCAGAAAATTCAGAGAAATGGAGGTTTTGGCTAAAATATTTTCATCAGGACCTCACCACTGCTACCAATTCCTCTAGGTAAATTTAGGTCTTAAGTCTGCAATCAGTTCCCCTAGGTTAAGGTCTTGCACGATACCACACTGGTGTCTGATTACAGAACTGGGGTCATGGCAATGCAGCTACACTGTGGTCCCATGTTACTCATGGTACAATCCCAAATGACAAATGTCTAAATCTTCACCTGATAATTGACTTACATTATCTAGAAAGTCTGAGGAACAAAACCTCAATGTTGAAGCAAAGTAATTTTTGTTGGCTTGCATGAGCCTGTAATAACAAGATTATTTTTTAGTTTTTAAATTATACATTTCCTTCATATGTAAAATGCTCTCTGCTGTAAAATAATAAAAGATGGGAATTAGTTAGTCTCATTTGTGTGTGCGGTATTTTAGATACAGCATGAAGCAGCAGGGAGTTCTTCCCACTGTTACTGCATGTTTTCAGGTGGCATGAGGGATGTGCTGCAGAAGGGAGCAATACTCCCTCCACACACATTCATCTTGCTCCAGAGTCTCCCAGGTTCACTTCTTTCTCCTCACTGGAGCTGTATCTCCAGCTAGTGTGATTGTGCTGGCTAAAAAGCACATCTGAGCAGACAGCCAGCTCTGGGCTAAAATTCACTGAACCCAGAGCAAGTCCTTACTCTGGTGCCTCGTCTTTGTTCTTGCTGAAGGGTGAGAGGGGGTGAGGGCAGAGAGCAGGGAGAGAGGAAGGGGCTCCCTTTGGTTGCTCAGCCGGCTGGTACTGGCTGAAGGAGTTCCTGGGCATAGCATGTGCTCTGGTTGGTCTCAGCACACACAAACACTAGGGAGCATTCAGAAGTCACTTGTTTCTCCATCTTGGCTAAGCATGCCTCGGCTCTGTGACTATGCAGTTGTGGGGTTTGGTTTGTAATTGTTAAAGTTTAAGGTTCATTCTCACCAGGAGGACCTGTGGGAATGGCAGAGCTGCAGGCTGGGCGGTTGGAAGCTGACGCGGTTGGACGGTGGGATGCGCGGACAGCAGCGCGGCAGCTGGGCCAGCCAATGGTGCCTTCCTTCTGTTCAGTGCTGTTAGACCTCGGTTTGGTGTCAGTTACGTCACGTAGAGATAAAAGGTGTATAAAGGGTGCGATTTCTACAGGAAACTGATCTCCCTTGGATGCGTAAGGGGGGCCGTGTCACTTTGTTCCCCATTGCTACGTGCAGAGATCTTAACTGAAGTTTCATGGAAGTGCCTCTCTCAAGCAAATTGTTTCTCTGCTCACATCAACTCACCAGGACATCTTTAGTATACAAGGGGAATGAAAATTGAGACTTACAGAGATAAAAGCAAAGGTCCCACTTACTGCAACAGGGGCCAGATGCCACTTGGGAATAGAATAAAAATAATAAAAAGAGGTCGATTTATCTCAAAACGAAATAAATTCAGGGTATGAACCAGGTGAACAGAGGTGGTCTTAATGCTAAAGAAAGTAACTGCTGTGATGAAACTTAGAGAAACACAGGGAACAACGTCTGTTCATAATCCCATTGAAACGCCAGTCCTATCAGAATGTGTGTGTGGCTAACCTTATTTCCCATGTCTTTAATTTTATTTTATAATAGCTATATCATACTATTCCAAGCTCACAAATATGAAGCCACTAAATCTAATTTCAGCTTTAAAAAAAGTGAAATGGTGTTTCACTTTTCAAATGGTGAAATAGGTTGTGAGTTTAATAGGGTTGATCACATTGTTTCTCGTGAAACATGAGGCAGTTGAAACAGTGGACAGTTCAAGACCAGTTGGTTGATCTACAGATATATCAACAAGAACTAAGGAAATCTGCAAAACTGCACGTAGTCCAAACTAGTAAAATAAGCCATATTTAAAACATCAGCTTGTAATTTCAACATTGTGCCTTAACATCATTAAAGGTGTTTTGGCTGATCTTGACTGAAACTAATAGGAGACACAGAAAACATAAACCCCAGACTTTATTCTGTATTTCCTTCCCCATAGGTGTTGCAACAAATGTCAACAGAGAGGACTGACCTTACAGCATACTCTTTTAATTTTTTGTACTGAAAGGATGATGGAAAAGAGAGAAATAAAAATGTGGGAGGAGGGAGACAAGTTGTGTAGCTTAGGCTCTGGAGGTGGTACGGAGATAGCAGCAGCCAAAAGGCAAAATATCCATTCTGCCCTCGGCTGCAGCAAGTCAATCCCTAGGGGAACTTGCACATGAAGTACTGAAGAGGGCACCATGTTCATGCAATCCCTTGCATAAGTTACTTCTCTTAAAGTGTCATTATTTTAGAGAGTGGATCAAATTAATTTTATTCTTTCTCCTTCGCTCCTCTCCTAATATACATTTTTTCTCATGCTGCCAATATGATGGCAGGTTGGTCCAGGCTGAAAACAGGGAGCTCAGGACCTCAAGGTGAGAGGATGAGCCAAGTGAACTCAGACAATAAATGAATTACTTCAAAGACAGTAGCAGATTCAAAGCTCCAGGTGAAGTCAAACCACACATGGAAGAAAGACAGAGGGACTGTATCAGTGTGCTTTATTCCATGTGTCTCCAGAAAACAAAGAAATAATCAATCAAAGAAATAAAACCTCACAACTATCATTCTTATGGACTAATGTTGTATATAGCCTTAGCCAAGCTCCAGGGAAATGCTGTTAATCTCGATGTTCTCTTGGTGCAGACTCAATAACTATACAAGTGAATGGAAAGGAAGACTTTCTTGGAAACCAAATGTTATCCCCAAACAAAGCACCTTTTTTTTTTTTTTTTGGTGCAGGTACATGACTGTTATCAGCACAGATTCTATTAGTGATCCATCTAGCCTGATATTATTTCTCAGAGAATGGTGAATATTTCAAATAAATGGGCAAAAAATCCTTGCTAGTATTTTGTGATAACCTATTAATTCCCCTTCACTAGTTTTAGTCCTATGCATCAAAATGGGAGGATTTATAGTTTTCTAGTGAAATTTCTAACTGCCATAGCAGTGCCACTGGATAATATTGTTGCAGTGTTTCTTGATATTTTAGTGAAAATTAAATAATTTACAAAATGCTGCATGATTACAAATTTTATGGTGAAAACATACACAACAGATAACATTTTCTGTCTGTCCTGCTGTCTGTGTCTGTAGGAAATTCTCCAATCTGAACAACTTCTCAGGGGCCAGGATTTGCCAGCAAGATTGCGACTCCTACAACAAGTTTTCTTTCCTGTAGCGGGTTTTGAGAAATTCATGTGTGAATACAAACAGACCAAGCTGGACTGTACCTTGTACTCCATGCCACTGACTTTTCTTTATGTTAGATCAATGTATTGTCCCCAAAATTTGCCATTTTTTGACCAGGTGAAAAACATATCTAAAGCATCTGAGAAAGTGGTGTCTGAATGAGGGTCTGTGTGTGAGAGTATCGGCACTCTTTTAGGGGCATCGAAATCCAGTTGCTCAAAAATGTGGTTCATTGCCTCGAACCAATAATTAGTATAACAGTATGACTACGAAAGTGATGCTGGTGAAGGCTCAGAGGCCACACCAGTCACATACCTTAGCTGGAATCATTGCAAGCCTTCCTTTGCTGCCTGCGTGAGTGCAAGTGCCTGCCCACACCACACGCTGTGTCTGAGCCAGGGGTTTCTTGCCCTGCTGTTCACACCCCTGGCCAGACACGGTCTGTTGTTGCTGCCAGAAGCCACCAGGCACCGCTTGCTGGACTGCTGAGTGACAGCCTCTTGCTGTTGCAGTCGTCCCACCTACAGCTGGCCAGAGCCCCACCAACTCCAGCAAGCATGTCTCCGCAGAACAATGCTGTCTTTGTTGGGTATTAAGAGCGTTTGAACAGCTGCACTTCCATAGGAATATAGCCCACAAATAAAGCTTTGCCTGTATTTAGGCCCAAACAGGATCCCTCCTTCACACCCAATTTCAAGGGCTAAAGATTGAACACAGTATTTACATTTCATATAAAGGCAAGATGTCTGGAACCCTTATAAAAACATCATTATTTTTTATATTCTGTAGATGCAGAACCACAGGCTCATTATGCCAAAGTGATGCCAAATCAGAGACTAACACCTACACCTGATTATGAAGCAATATTTTTTTGCTAAAAAATATCTGTGTTATATATGGTATTTCCATCATGTCTACAATAGCACCAGTGATCAATTATAAATCTTGCAAAGCTTACTTGCCTCACTTGTCAAGTGGTTTATTACGAAAAGGTCCCTTAAGACCATGAAGTGACATAAGTTATTTTACATTAAATGGAAAATTGATCTAGTGGCTAAAGAAGCTAATGTTGAGATGTTTTCTGTGCCAGGAATCTTGAATTTCTAGCTTGCTACAGTTTGAAAAGAAATCTAGTGCACTTTATAATGTAACTAAAGTAATCTCTAATAAAATATTGCAAAGAGGTAGTTTCTCCAAGCAAACAGAAGCTGAAGTAGTTTCTGGATGGACAACAACACACAGGGTGTTTTGCTGAAGCAGCAGAGAACAGCACTGTGGGACAGTTTGTGAGCTTTCCCTGCACCTCAGCAGAGGGGTCTATATGAGATAGCAAAGGTAAGGAAGCAGCCAACCCTGCAGAGACTGGGAAGTGCAGTGTCCTGAATGAGCACCTGGAGTCCAGGTTTGGCCCAGATACTGCACCTCCCAGAGACTGGCTGCCCTAGAAATTTGTAAGAGAGCTCAGAATGGATGCCATCTGATAGCTAATTGCACAAAAACATTTCGGTATAGCAATATAGGACAGCAATCACTGCAGCCTTCTGCTATATTTTAGATAAAGTTGTTCTCTTGGATGAACTGGGATATTTGAACAAACAATTGATGAACATGTGTGAAGGCTTCGTTGCTTTGGGTGGCTTAGCATTAGCCAGGTGGAACCAAAGCAGCAAAGGGTAGTCAGATTGTAGACTGGCCTGATCTTGACCTTATCACAACTGATCTGGTATGTGCTGGATCATCAGTCTTTGGCATCAGTCTTTCAACTAATAAATGAAAATAGGCTTTATTGTTGTCAGTATATTGACAGTACAAAGTATTAAAGTGTTTGCAGAGAGCAGAGCAGACTCAAAAACTTCAATTCTGTCATTGGCCATATGGGAAATTTAAGACTTCCTCTACCACAGTCTAGCAAACTGAAATAAACTTAAGAACGTTTACAGGGCCAATTGGAAACCCAGGGAAGTCCAAACCTTGCCAAAAATCTAACAGTCATCCATGTATATTCAGGAGTCCAGCTTCATGCTTTAGTTAGTCATTCAGCTCTAAAAGATATGATAAAAATAGGTGGAATATTACAGGCAAAGCTTCTCAGATTTTATTTATTTATTGCTATACACATATGCAAAGACTGAAATAGGAATTCAACAGGAATAAGTATATTCCCATTATTTTCTTCCTTTAGCAAAAAAAAAAGCTTGTATAGCCACATTTGGTTGGACAGCATGACATATCAGGGTATGCAGGTCCCCTTTAAGCAGTGGCAAGGGTGTCACAGGGAGGCCCTTGGCACAATGCACAAACATGGACTGTGTCTGGTCTTACTGCATATTTGCTGTTCATTCCTTTGTGTCGGACACCTGTCAGCTGTGACCCCACACATCAATCCTATTGCAGCCAAAGCGGTATCTTCTGAGTGCTGCTTTGAAATAAGGATGTTCCAAGACCTCAGCCCGTTAGGATGGCCCTGAACACATTACTGATACCTCCCATTTGCTGTTGTCCTGGAAGAAGTCCTATTTTCTGGTGAGCATCTGAGCAAGGAGCTGGCTATTAGCAGCTTCTAGATGAGTGTTTAAAACTTCCCTGAACATCAGTGCCTCTTCCTCATTCAGGGAGGTGTTGTTGTTCGACACACAAACACACACACACACACACTCACTTTGGTGAGAATGCATGAACTGATTATTAAAGGACCTGACCCCACTTTTATAGGATTTCTACAAAGGCCAGGGATTGGGGCAGAAGGTTGACACCTCTCCCCATCCCACTGGTCAAGACAACTGTCCATCAGCTGTCCATATCTCTAATACAAAGAATGTAAACTCTCTAAGTTAAGGAAAACATTGCTTTTATTTATAGCGCCCATGTATGAGAAACAACCTGAACTATGAAAACTGTGAGACACAAGAGAAGGCTGAAAAATCAGGGTGACAGGGAGGAGCACTGATGTCCCCTATAACTACCATCCAGAGAGCATAGCATACATACAGAAACACAGAGTGCAAAATGTGCTTGAGAGTTAAACCATATAATGCTTATGGGGCTTTGTCATTGGTTTACACAGTTTGGTTTTTAGTTAAAGAGGAATATGGAATACTGCCACGTCAAGACCTTAGAATTGTTTTGGAAGGGACAGGCACCTATCAGAGGCCACTTTTATATACTGACATGTTGTTTGACCACTGAGGAAGGAGAATACGACTTTGGGACTACCCATATAAAGCTGATACTCTGTTCGAACCCGCCCCTTTTCCTTCCACTGGAGGAGTGGGTGACACCAGCTGTGGGGCTGCTCTGTGGAGCAGCCCAGGCCGGCAAGGACCCACCGCTCCCTCCTGTGGGTGGGAGCTGGCCCTGGCCTGGCCAGATCCCCCAGAAAACAGCTAAGGGTCAGCTTGGGTCAGGCCCACCCTGATGGGCACCGGGGCAGGCAGGAGGCATCTACCAGCCAGGCTGCTCTGAGATCCCTCCTGCTGAAGTTCTCTTCCCCCCATCCCCACAAAATTCCTAGAGGCTGGTGTCTGGCAGAGATCATGTGGCCATCTGCGGGCCCAGGTGAGAATGTTAACTCTTTCCTGGTACAGATAAGACTTTTTAAAACTCTAATCCCCCTTTTGAATAAAAAGGACAGAGTGAAACATAGAAAAGACGCGGCATGAGACCAAAGTCAGTGAAGAGAGAGTGAAAGTCCTAAGTGGGACAAGGGAGTGAGGAGTTGTCATTTTAATCTGCACTTTTCTTGTGAAACCATGGGGAATGGACTATTTCCTGTAACACATGAATGCTGTTTGGGGGGATGTGTGGCTCTTGTTGAAAGTCATGAATTAATATAATTGAGATTTAATGGAGAAATTTGAATAGAAGAAGAAAAGGTGATATGAAGCCCTTTGCTCCTAGGGAAAAAGGAGAGCTCTAGTCCTTGAGATGAAGGTGATTTTAGTGATAAAAGAGGATCTTTGTTTTATACTAGAAGAGTAATCCTTAAAGGGTAACCCAGATAATAAGCTGATAGGCCCATATGAAGCCATGAAAAAGGGCGCTAATGGGTAGGATTTCAGTTTGCAGAAGTTTATTTTGGGCAGCTGCAGATTCATGACATAAGAGCCACCATAGGACTGTTCTTGTGACAATGTCTCTATAGGACTCTAAGATTAGAGACTCCTCACCCAAAGAACTGATAAAAGATTATTTTTAAATGGTGAAACTGACTAAAAAAATCACAAGTTTTGTTTCTTTATGTTGTTTGTAGGAAAGTGTTTGTGCTGAAGAGTGTTTTGAAAGTTTCATTCAGTTCTTATTTTCTTCTTTTAATGTGTGTTAATAAATCTTTGTACCTTTAAGTTTGGGCCTGTTTTGCCCTTTCCTCGTACTCCTATCTCACAGCAGAAAAGACTCTTAAAGCACTACAGGCTTATTCTTAGTTCCACAAAGTAAAATTCAGATAAGCCACCAAGTCCATCCCACATGGCCTTTGAAAGAGTTATNAGCGCACATGTATGAGAAACAACCTGAACTATGAAAACTGTGAGACACAAGAGAAGGCTGAAAAATCAGGGTGACAGGGAGGAGCACTGATGTCCCCTATAACTACCATCCAGAGAGCATAGCATACATACAGAAACACAGAGTGCAAAATGTGCTTGAGAGTTAAACCATATAATGCTTATGGGGCTTTGTCATTGGTTTACACAGTTTGGTTTTTAGTTAAAGAGGAATATGGAATACTGCCACGTCAAGACCTTAGAATTGTTTTGGAAGGGACAGGCACCTATCAGAGGCCACTTTTATATACTGACATGTTGTTTGACCACTGAGGAAGGAGAATACGACTTTGGGACTACCCATATAAAGCTGATACTCTGTTCGAACCCGCCCCTTTTCCTTCCACTGGAGGAGTGGGTGACACCAGCTGTGGGGCTGCTCTGTGGAGCAGCCCAGGCCGGCAAGGACCCACCGCTCCCTCCTGTGGGTGGGAGCTGGCCCTGGCCTGGCCAGATCCCCCAGAAAACAGCTAAGGGTCAGCTTGGGTCAGGCCCACCCTGATGGGCACCGGGGCAGGCAGGAGGCATCTACCAGCCAGGCTGCTCTGAGATCCCTCCTGCTGAAGTTCTCTTCCCCCCATCCCCACAAAATTCCTAGAGGCTGGTGTCTGGCAGAGATCATGTGGCCATCTGCGGGCCCAGGTGAGAATGTTAACTCTTTCCTGGTACAGATAAGACTTTTTAAAACTCTAATCCCCCTTTTGAATAAAAAGGACAGAGTGAAACATAGAAAAGACGCGGCATGAGACCAAAGTCAGTGAAGAGAGAGTGAAAGTCCTAAGTGGGACAAGGGAGTGAGGAGTTGTCATTTTAATCTGCACTTTTCTTGTGAAACCATGGGGAATGGACTATTTCCTGTAACACATGAATGCTGTTTGGGGGGATGTGTGGCTCTTGTTGAAAGTCATGAATTAATATAATTGAGATTTAATGGAGAAATTTGAATAGAAGAAGAAAAGGTGATATGAAGCCCTTTGCTCCTAGGGAAAAAGGAGAGCTCTAGTCCTTGAGATGAAGGTGATTTTAGTGATAAAAGAGGATCTTTGTTTTATACTAGAAGAGTAATCCTTAAAGGGTAACCCAGATAATAAGCTGATAGGCCCATATGAAGCCATGAAAAAGGGCGCTAATGGGTAGGATTTCAGTTTGCAGAAGTTTATTTTGGGCAGCTGCAGATTCATGACATAAGAGGCACCATAGGACTGTTCTTGTGACAATGTCTCTATAGGACTCTAAGATTAGAGACTCCTCACCCAAAGAACTGATAAAAGATTATTTTTAAATGGTGAAACTGACTAAAAAAAATCACTAGTTTTGTTTCTTTATGTTGTTTGTAGGAAAGTGTTTGTGCTGAAGAGTGTTTTGAAAGTTTCATTCAGTTCTTATTTTCTTCTTTTAATGTGTGTTAATAAATCTTTGTACCTTTAAGTTTGGGCCTGTTTTGCCCTTTCCTCGTACTCCTATCTCACAGCAGAAAAGACTCTTAAAGCACTACAGGCTTATTCTTAGTTCCACAAAGTAAAATTCAGATAAGCCACCAAGTCCATCCCACATGGCCTTTGAAAGAGTTATGCCCCGTTCTTCAGTGAGAATACAAAATTTCTGAAGCAATGTGAAGTGAACAGGGACAGTCAACCACCTTCCCTCGTTTTCTGGAGGAGGCACCAGAGCAAGGTCCAGTGGGCAAATAAAGAAACTCATAGGAAAGTCCCAGACAACTCAGAAATCACCACTGACATGGTGGGATGAATTCTATACTGCACTCCTGTGCAGCAAATTCTACGTTTGTAAAGGAGATACAGAAACGGTAAGTTGGGGAAATGAATGGGGAAATTTAATTTAGTAGTATTTCACTTCCACTTCGGAGGCTTGCAGATTACTACACTGAGCTTGTGAAAGACAGGGTCAGGAATCAAGAAGTGTAAGAGTTGGGCTTCAGTGTCAAGAGAAGTGCTTTTTTTATTTCTCTCCGTATCACTCCTAAGATATTACATAAACAGGTTAAAGGCCTGGATTTTGAAAAAAAAAGGATCCATATGATGCAAATACGGCACCTTTTTCATCTGAATGTCATTTTTGCTGATGAGACTGCCAAAGGCTGTAGATGGCCTGGGCAGGTTTTTGCTAAAGAAAAGAATAGTCACACTAGGGGCTGGGAAGCTACACTCTATCCAAATCCTGTAAAACAGATGCTGTCAAAAAGCAAGTGGGAAGTTTTCTCCCTCCTTTTCCATGTTAAGAGGTCCATAGCAGATTATTTGATAATAGCTGTTTTGATATGATAAACGCTTTCTGCCTGAAAAAGTGACACTTCTTCAAAGTGTGTACAGCCATGCATTGTCATGGTCAGTTACTTTTTCAAGTAATTGCTTTCTTTGTAAGAGGTCATTCTATGTTTTTTTAAATAGACTTACTTGAAACTATATTAAAAAAGCAACTGTGTTAATTTTAAATAAAGCAACTTCTGTGGTTTATGAAGTTTTATTACTTTCTTTGATATGTAGATTTGTATTAGCTGAGTGTGAAATAAAAGACCATGGTGGCTGTACGTGAGAGATAAGTAGGAGCATTCACATATTCATGCTTCAGCTCTCTTTTTGTATTTACATTAGTATGGAGGCTGTCTGAGAGGTGAGATTGTCAAATGCATTTTTAGGCACAGCAAGAGAAGCATGTTAAAGGATTATTTTACTTCTGCTAATTTCTTTCTTAGCTTTGCTTTTTAGGCAAGCAGCCTAGCAAGAACCTCTTTTCAAAGTAGATAGCTTTAAGAGAAAAAATGTGATGCTTTGCAGGACACTGCCTTACTTACAACAGTACTAGCTTTCAGTTTTGGAAATACCTATACCTAAATTCTTGTTACCTCCACAGCTCAGTCCATTTCTTGAAAGTATTTTACACAAGAGAGCATGGTAATATATTAGGTAATATATATCAAATAAACATAGATGTATATGTTAATAGGACCTGAGCATAAAACATTCTTTGGTCCTTGCAACTACCCCAAATTAATTTATATTTTGTGTACCTAATCAGAATGCATAATCACAGCAGTGACATTTTACAACCACTTGGTTTAAGAGTAACTAAACATGCAGTACTTAGGGAAATGAAGAGTGAAAGCCCTAAATTTAACTTCATTCAGCTAGTACTTTAGATCCAAGCAATCCATTTCCCAGCCTATGCAATTAACTTTGTTCTCATACATTAGCAGAACAGAGTGGCATAGGAATGCACAAGTAGAAAAAAAAATCTATTTTTCTTGAATTTTAAACAAAGACACCTCAAGTCTCATCCTTCAAATCTCATTGATTGTAATTACTGAGAAGACCCTAAAATTGAAGATGCTGATTCTTAAATGTTCTTACATCAAAAGTCACACCATGCAAATGTCCTCTTCCTCTTTTTTTCTGAAGAAAAAATCCCAGAAAAATGAAAAAAATTAAATGAAGCATTTGAAAATTTTACTGACCCGATACAGGAACTTAATCTAACAACCAAATTAACATGCTCCTAAATGGCATTAGATGTAAGTGGAAACTGCAATCTTTGTGCATTCCATTCAGCTGTTCTCTTTTTCTTCCATTAAACCGCATTTACAGAGGGATTAAGTAATACCACAGAAAACATTTTAATTAAGTTCCAACATTATATCTGCTTCAAAGCAGACCTGGTCCTAATTTCTAGGAGCACCCCAGAAATCTACCTTATAGCCACAACATATTTTTGTAACCTAGATATCTAAGGAACCCACACTAAATCCACTTACTGCTGTAAACACAAACTCTTATGCAATGTCCTGCAGAGAAGAAACAGCCTATTAAAAAGGGGATACACCTAAATGACAACTGAAGCAACTCAAAATAATGTTGCTGTTTGTTACAGCAGTCCTCCTGTTAGAGGGTAGAGATGAGGCAAGACACAGACTTCCTGTTTGTTACAGCAGGAGAAGGGTCTTAGTTTATTCCTCGACTTCCTGTTTGTCACAGCAGGAAAAGGGTCCTGCTGTAACAGGACAGCTTAGCCATCCTGACCCCAAGTATTCACTGACTCTGGCTGCAGCAAGCCCGTACCGTAGGTAGGTTTCCCTTGCGGCCTCTGACTGCTGGTTATTTCCTGCTAAGCTGTGACTGCAGGTATTGGTTTGCAGACTCTGACTGGAGGCTTTTACCTAGCTAGATTATGACTGCAGGTTCCAGCAACAGGCTCTGACTGCTGACTCAGACTGACCTCACAACAATAAGTCTCTCACTCTTCTCAGGATCCCTCCTCTTCCTGATCCTCACATTCATGATCCTCTGTGATGATCCCTTTAACCAGCAAACCCACTCCCTTTTATCACACTTATCTTTATTGGTTACAGCTGTGACTTATCACGGGGTGAGGCTGCATTGGGTAATTAACACTGCTGTTACTTATCAGGGATGAGGTCACCTGTATTCCCCTCTCCTATAGATCTCTATAGCAGAAGCAGGCAAGGCTCCAGCCTTCTCTAACCTCCCTCCCCATGTCTACCTAATGACCTCCCATGCCAAAACACGGATCAGGCCACGAGATCTTTGTTTGCTCGTGTAGTTCTGTGGCAACTGCACTGATGCTGTATGACAATTTCACTTCACATTTGCATAGAGGATGTCAGAGACCTAGAAGCAACCCTTATGGGAAAGTCTTATCCCAGCAAAACCTCTGTTGTAAGAGCTTGTTTCTTTGCAGAACTATAATTTCTTAGCTATTATTTCTTTTATGCTTCATCCCAGCTTTACAGTAAACAAAAGGCTATTTTAAGCAACATCAAAACCCCCCAAATCAAACCAACAAACACACACAACCACTCCGCAAATTCTACAACCAAAAATGAGCAAGTTGAGCTGGAAGTTTGCTGCCATTTCTTAGCTACAACTGATCATACAAATACAACAGTAACTTGTGTAAATACTGAGGCAGACTTACACACCATCAAAGTGCAGGTCTTTTTTAATGAAATCATCTGACACCATGACTGAACCCCTGTGAATCCAAATGTGCTTTCCAAATTGTTTGGGAACAGGGACTAAGAAATTTGGCCACTCACACAAAAAGCCTTTGTGGCAGGAAAGATGTGAAGCAATGTGGGGCAGAGTTGATAGGTGGAGGAGGAAAGTTCATTAAAGGTTTCAGGGCTGATATATGAGACAGGCAAAAGGATGTGTAAATATGAGAGAGATATGGATGTTCCTCTAAAGAATGAGATTTTGAGAGAGGAGAAAGCTGGAGCATCAGATAAATTTTAAAAATATCATTTTAAGACCTTTTAAAAAAAGCCCTTCTATAAATCTCTTTTTTGTCACTAAACGCTGAGGAGCAGATCAGATGTCTCGTATCTGAACACTTATTCCAGATAGCAGAAACAGTAAAACTTAATGAAAATGTCTTATTGAAAATGTCTTATTAAAAATGTCTCACATGGCAAACTATAAAATTAAGAATGTATTGTATTTATCTCATGTATAGCATACTTAGATTAAGCTATTTAACAGCAGCTTCTTGTGAGATAAGCATATTTTAGGACCCTGAAGTTTTTTTAATTACTTGCATGCACGCTGGTTCTCCGCTAATGAAAATAGGAAATACAATGAGCATAGATGAATACATTGCTACCAGTATGGGAATAAAAAGCCAATTTACTTTTGTTGGAATGCACATCTAATAGGTTAAAATAATTACTGTGTTATTTTTCCAGTGTTGCATGTGCTTCTTTAAGTATTCCTCTTGCTCTTGTTCCACCATTTATGCAGAGTGCTGACAGTATCCTTCCATTTCGTGTCTGTGAAACAAATCTTCCTTGCCCAGGCTGACTTGTCACTGTTGTCCTAAGCTTTAGCTGACAGCTCACTGCTATTCAACATCTGAATATTCTGAAAGACCAACATTCTGCCAGTTCCAGAGATGACTTGTTCCAATGCCTGATGTTTCATGTGCTGCCTCACTAGAGCCATGGCAGCAGAGTTGTCTGTCTGTATGTGGTTATGAACAGCCAGTGGCTCATTAGTTTGATTAAGCAAATGATCACCTCATTTCTCATGGGGACATTGCGTTTGACCAAATCCTTGTCTTGAGCCCAGCTTTTTTCCCTGAGGAAAAAGTCACATAATCTTTGTCTGCCTATTGCCATGTTCCCTTCTCAGTGAGTCAGGATAATTCAATCAGTCAAGTACTGTGTGTTTGGTCCACATGCATCTCAAAACACCAAAAACCAGAACCATATCAAATCACATGGCAAACTATGTGCTAGAAATGTCCAGGACTAGGAAAGCAGCAAGGCTTATATTTTGTAATTCAAGTTCAGTGCCAGACAGGCTGAGCTGAAGCAACACAATATTTTGAAATTCACCACAAATTTGTATGCATATGAAAAGGCAATAGCTTTTTTTGTCATGTTGCTGTGAGAGAGTAAGATAGAATTATTTGAAACAAATACTTGAGGTCCCAGTAAAGAAGCTGTGTAGTGACCTCTGTAATAGCTTATGTCACTATAGATTGTTAAATATAATATTTATAAATATTATAAAGAGGCAACTTTACTGCATCCTCTCTCACTGTAACTTATGGGAATAATGACTTTCCTCATTACAGTAATACATAATACCATTGCTTTTGTGCTTCACATAAGGACATATTAGGCAGGAACCATAGGATGGGTCTACTCACTGCCAGAATTTGCTGTGCTCAGTTGGTAGAGAGTGACAAAATTATATATTGTTATTCTGGGGAAAATGCAAAGAAGGTGCTCCATGGCAGGAGGTGGGGAGGAGGGAGGGCAGGCAGGCAGCAGGAGAGGGTAACCCCACCGGAGGTCCGAAAGTTCTACCAGCCTCCGTGCTGGTTTTCCCCTCAAGGCTGAAATTCACAGCAGAGCACTGAAGTTTGCTGTAGTGCTGGGTCCCCAGGTCCTGCAGCAACTGACCTCACTGGAGGCAGCAGAGGAGATAGCAGGCTTTCAAACATAAATATGTTGCAGCTGTCATTGCAGCTGAAGGAAAGAGTAATAGCTGATAAGAAAGCCATTCCAATCCTTCTCAAGGCACAAGTGTGCACAGCCCACTGCATCCTGCAACATCTTCAAGCAGCCATTGGGAAGCAAACAAAGCCAAACTTGCCAAGACCGGTCAGTCATTGTTTTTAGCTAAACTTTGACATGATTGGAGCCTATAGAGGGCTTTTCAGTGAATTACTGCTAATGGCATTTATTACCAGCATTATTTGTAATTTACCCACTGTTAATTAGAGCAGCCAGTTAAGAACTTCTCAATCATTCTGAATTCTCACTTTGCCAGTTGACTAGAATATTTTAAGCTGCCATTAGTCACAAAACCTCAGCAAACAGCTTGTAAATTTAGACAGAGCCTTGGATCTTGAAAAGTTACACCTTGCTTGTGTCTAATTTATTGTCACTGTTTATATTTATGCCAAGTCTTGGGCTTTCCCACTGATCAAGATTTAAAATACATAGTCATAAAATGTTCTCCTGGAGTGGGCCATCAGATTACTAGTAGAAAATCCCATACTGCTTAGTGGAGATATTAGTGGTACTTTCATCACAGGAAAAAGTAGATCTTCCTATCTGCAAGGCTGGTAGGTTTTGCTTGGGTCATTTAACTTGCTACCTGTAGGACTTACTGAAATTCTCACCCATGTCTGTGTTCATTGAACTGCAGGACATATTTGCAGGTATGGTGGTGCTGGAACCTTGTTCAGGACACATCAATAGGCTGCCATCAAGAGAGGGGTCTGGTTCCCCACCTGCCCTGTGGAAGATCCAGTTCTCTCACTTGAACATAAACGGTAAAAACATCCTTCAGTGTGTCAAGCTATAATATCAGTGATAATTAGTCTTCACTGAAAATCAGGAAAGAAGGAAGGGTAATATTGAAAAGCAAAATAAGCTGAAGTTAGAACTTCTTTATGTTGTCAGAAAAGGTAGTCTAGCTAGTGATGCATTTGTATTAGGGATGCCCAAAGGGAGGGACAAAGAGGACAGGGGTGCCTTTGTTAACATACCAACCAGTTCTTTATTAATTCATGCCAGAAGCAGAGTCTGTGTTCCCACCCAAAGTTCTTGTAACAAAAAGCATTTTAGAAGCTAAATGTTTTCTGGAAATCAATTTAAGATGGCCACTCTGCTTAATCAGCATGAAGTTCAATTCTGCATCAGATTACTAAAGCATACCATTACCCCCAAGGGCTTAAAATTCCTGTAGTTTCATATCAGTCATTTTGCCATGAGCACTGCAATTCCCATAACATGATCCAGGTCTTGGAAATAAGAATAGGAACACTTAAAGTATCAACATTAACTTGTCTGACACTGGCTACACTGATAAAATATGTATTTCCAGATGTTTGGCTTCAGAGCATTATTCAAACTGACATATTGCAAAGATTTATCTTTATCCAGCCTATATGATACAACCTGGTCAGACATAACACAAAATGAAATATTCTCTCTTTAAATAAAATGGAAGGCTGTTGAAACCCACAAGTGGAAGTCTGTCCAATTTTGATAGTGATTTACCTACCCCCTGGTTGGTTAGCCAGAACTGTGTCAGAGGGGTGGGGGGTGACTGAACCTGGGGCAGGCCCAGATGCCAGTGCCCATGGCCTTGGAAAGACTCAGAGGAGGCCAGCCAAGTGAGGTGCTGTTCCCAAAGCTACGTGGGATACAGTACTTTCCTCTCCCAAATTATTTTATCTTTAAACTGCAAAGTTTTTGTTCAAATGGGAACAAAACCAAAGCATGTATTTCTTCCTAAAAATGAAGTTATTCTCAGCTCAAGTCTAAACATATAAATTCCTGCTCTCTCTGTCTGTAGGCACGTAAGAATTACTGTGTTTGAATAGCTGAAATGGTCTCAGGATATGTGTGAGTGCAGGGTTACAGGGAGATGTAATAGCTTTGATTAGATCAGTGAACCAGGCTGGGCAATATAAATACATTTTGGGCACAATTCTTTCCACAGATATGAAACACAAGTGTGTCTAAGGTGCTGCCTAATAAACTACTTATATTTTTTTGTCTAAAAAAAGCTATTTCCTTATAGCTCCATGTCCCTCCATGAAATATTTGTGGGTGCTTTTGGTAAAAAGAGATGCTAAAATGGCCCTTGTGTATATCTGGGATCAGTTCCTGGGTAATTTCTCCAAAAAAGAAATGGATAGAGAATGCTCTGTTCTGAATTTGCATGCTGTGGAATTGAAGTATTTCCTTTCAAGGGTTTAAATATGAATTTAAGGAACTCCCAGTGACACTGGATGTTCTGCTTCAGGGTTACAGTGCTTTTATGCTGGCCCGACTCAGTTTTGCTGTATTCTTTAACACCCTGATACACGCTGGAAAGGCCTCTTGGCCTGCCCCTGTTAGTGTCTCTCCTGACCCCATGAGAGCAGGTCATGTACTGATCTACAGTCTGGGGGGTTCTTGACCCACTGGGAAGGCCGAGAAATGTGCTGGGGATGCAGAGGTTGAGGTATCTGGTTGAGGTGTTCCACTACCCTGGTTTGTAAATTCCTGCAAATCCCTAGGGAAGTAATGCTTTGCTGTCAGCCAAAATTGTTCATAATTTAAGCCAAGTTAAGACAGAATGGTGGGGGAGAGTGTAGAAAGGGTGGATTTATTTAAGTAAAATTGACAACATGGCTGCCAATGTTTATAAAAGACATAGGTCATGAAATGAAAGAAAAGAACTTGCTTACTCTATTTAATTTAAATCAAGGGGGTTTTTTTACCTCTCTGCTCCCTGCTTTGCTGTAGACATTCCTATGTCTACCTGCTTAGAGAGTTTGTATCTGCATTTTTTCTGTCCCAGATTACATTCACCACAGAGAAAAGTACTTCCTGATAGGACAATTTTGCTTTCCTAGCTAATCCTACTTTCAGATTCCACCAAATTAATCTTTTTATTCAGAATACATCTCTCTTCTTTTGCAAAAGATATAGTCTTGCTGCTCCCTTTTTAATTAAAATAAACAATGTTATTTTATAGTCAGTCTTCTAAACCAGCTGTTATCTTCTTTCCTTGATTTTAATTAACTCTTGTGTGACACTGATATCAATGCTATTAATGACCAAAGCAGAAGTTTCAGATGAAAGTTTGGGATCTACCAGAGTTAGATAAGTACCCAGGATAGTGACAAATGTAAGCAGCAGTAGAAGGGAACTCACATTGAAAGGAAATAGTAACACTTTTCATCCAGATTTTTTTTTTTAAATTGCCATCTAAATAGAGAGGAAAAAGTACATCTTGAGAAATGATGGAAACCTTGGCCCTATGAAAAGAGGCAATATAAAAACAGATAATTAGAAGATACTACCTGTATCAGGGTTTGAAAACAGTCTGTGAGTCAGTGCTATCTCCACATTTTACGTCTTATGCAGTTTTGGTTATTCCTGTCATTAAAAGGTAAAACTTTAGTCCAGATGGAGTAAAGGTCTCTATGTGACACTAGGAAGAAAGATAAAGCCCCATATTTTCAATACTTTTGTTCAAAAAAAGGAACATTTTAACAGATACTGCTTATGAAAAGCTTTTCTTTTTTTTTTTTCTTTCTCCTGGCTAGCTACTGTTATGATTAGTTTAGAGAGGAAATGTATAAGGTGATATTAAACTGCCATCTAAAATGAATGGGAAGAGATGTGTTGGATGCTGGAGATAAAATGAAAAAATATCAATTGGAAAAGGAAACATTTAAAAACTAATATTTAAAACCAGAGTACATAATTCAGTTCTGTAACCCCAACAAATATCTCTCAAGAGAAACACTTTGCAGAAGGCTAAACAGGATTAACACAGATAGATGATCAAGATGAATATCATTCAGTTACACTGGTTAAAAGCAAATTTATAAGGAAAAACGCCATTTGTAGGCAAATAGACCCCTGAAGTGAAGAAGAAAACTTCCCTTTAGATAGAATGCAATAGCTCATTACAGGTGGCTTTCACCTGTGCTTAAAGCCCTTGCCCTCGGCTGCTGGCAGGCACAGGATATCGATCAGTAATGACTGGTAGCAGAGGGCAGCATAGAGGTGACCTGTTCACAGAAATTTCTTGCTCTTTTTCCTTGCATGCACTTTTTTCACCTTTTACTCCTCCCACAGTTTTCATTTAACGTCCCCACTTTTTCTACTTTTTATTTCTTCTACATGTCTGCCTTTAACCTGTTTCTCTCAGTCTCACTCCAGACAGTTGGACCTCTCTCAGCAATTCTGGTCCCTACAACATTCTCATGCTGCATATTTATTCTATTCACAGAATCATAAAATGGTTGTGTTGAAAGATACCTCAAAGACCATCTAGTTCCAGCTTCCCTGCTACAGGCAGGGACACCTGCCACTAGACCAGGTTGCTCAAAGTCCTGTCTAACCTGGTCTTGAACCCTTCCAAGGTGTTAAACTGCATTACCTTGTGGTGATGTGGATGTGGACTTCAAACAAGGGCTGGGACTGAGTTCTGATCAAAGCAGCCCATAACATCTCCTCCAGGATTGTGATCCGTATGCTAAGATGTTCTGGTTTTGAGACCCTGGACCCATCTGAAGATTACCCGGTCTATTTTAAACTGGTTTAGAATGTGCATTGGTTTGCATGGCCTGGTTTCTGGTAGCAGGAGGGCCACAAAGATGGCTCCTGTGGAGAGAACTGCTGGAAGCTTCCGCCACATCCAGCAGAGCCAATCTCTGATGGCTCTGAAGATGGACATGCTGCTGGCCAAGGCTTGGTCAATGAGAGAGGTTGGTAATGACTGTGTGATTACATATTTAAGAAGAAAATCAAAACAAAGTCACACAGCCTTACTTCTAGTCAGAGAAGAGGGGAAGGTGAGGACATGCAACAACACGGAGACATCAAGGTCAGTGGAGAAGGAGGTGCAAGAAATGCTCCAGGTGCCAGAACCGAGATTCCTCTGCAGGCCATGGTGAGACCATGGTGCAACAGCTGTGCCCCTGCAGCCCAGGGGGATCCACAGGGGATGCGGAGATCCACCCACAGCCCGTGGGGATCCACGGGGGATGCAGAGATCCACCCACAGCCCGTGGGGATCCATGGGGGATGCAGAGATCCACCCACAGCCCATGGGGAAGGTGCCCAGGTAGGTGCAGGTGGATGCCTGGAGGAGGCTGTGATCCAATGGGAGACCCAGAGAAGAGAGGGGGCCTTTGCTTCCAGGCTGGAGCAGCCTGTCCTTGAAGGACTGCACCCCATGGAAAGAGACACCCATGCTGCAGCAGTTTTGGGAAGACTGTCTGCCCGTGGGGGGAGTTCACGTTGCAGCAGGTGTGGTATGGCTGCTGCTCGTGAGAGTGGGCCCTTGCCAGAGAAGTTCACGGAGAGCTGTCTCCTGTGGGAGGGACCCCACAGTCTCACAGGGGAAGGACTCCTCTCCTACAGAAGCAGAAGAAAATCTCAGCGAGGAACTGAGCAAAATCCCCACTCCCTGTCTCCCTGCACTGTCAGTGGGAAGGAGGGAGAGGCTGGGGGGAGAAAGTGTTTTGAAGGCTTATTTTACTTCTCCCTATCCTCCTCTGATTCTGTTAGTAATAAATTAACTTTGCAACTAAAGTTGAGCCTGTTTTTCCCTTGAAATGTTTTCTCCTGGTCCTTATCTCAATGTATGAAACCTTTGTTGAGTTTTTTTTCTCTCCTCTGCCCAGCTGTGGCAGGAGAGGGTGAGGGAGTGACTCTCATGGGTGCCTGGTGTTGGGTCAGTGTCAAACCGTGACACCATGCATCCATGCAAGGCAGCCCCTTCTGCATGGTGAAAGCCTCCTTCCTAATGATTTGGTAACACTGAGCAGGCTTGATTCAGAGCACTGAATAAAAGATATTAAGATCTTTGTTGTTGTTGTATAAATAGATCGATAGATTGATTTTAGAAAAGTCCACTATTGCCTGACATAATTATTTTGCCATTTTGAGACATTAGTATGTGCATCCTGTGAATGCTGAAAAGGAAATTAATCCAGTCAACACAGAGCAGTTTTTTGGTTTGGTTTTTTTTTTGGCCATCTTCCCTGTACGTGCAGGCACACTAAGTAAAAATGTCCAAGCAGCTAGGTGTCAGGAACATCCGGTCAGGATGACTTTCTCTCACTGTTCAACTTGGACAAAGCAAAGCGACACAGAGTCCCCAGGCAGGTACAAAGGAGAGCCCCTTTATTGCAAAAACCAGGTCTTTTTAAGCAGTTAGCCCATTATCAGTTACATTCCATTTAAGTATAACATATAGAATTCAACCAACCACCATAAACCACAATGTGAGCATATAATGGTTATATAACTTGTTTTTCTACCTCCAGTTCAGCTGAATCACTTTCCCACAGTTCTTTTCTGCTCAGCCGAAGTGGCTGGCTTGAGCCATGATTTTACATGGGTAATAGGACCTTTATTTTACAAGGCTTTATCTGTATCATTCAACTTCTGCTCTTAGACAAAATTAGGACATTATGACTCTTCCATTTTCAGTTCATGTGATCAAATGGATCCTCATCCAGCATCAGCCCCACAGAAAGCATGAAAAACTACTTGGATGATCACTGCATTCACTACTTCCTAGTGTTTAAAAAGTGACTCAGCTGATGATGACAAATTCTATTGTCTTTTCATGATCTGCCACTTACTGGCGCAATAAAATTTCAGAAATATGTAGTCTTTTTCAAACAGCAATTTTTAAAATGTAATTTCATTTCCTTGATATTCAGCTTGAAAGCAAAAATCACAATTTAATTGCCATTTTCTCCCCAAAGGCAAAGCCTATGAAGATTCACTACAAGAGAGAGACTTGAGACAGTAGTCTCCTCTTTTACTGATGGCTTAGCTCATGTCATGGCTGCAGTAACTTGCAGTGCGTAGGAAACCGTGTTGGAGATGACAAGCCTCTCACACAAGTTGATGTGTTATCAACTCTCTTTCACAGTGTGAGTGAATACAGTGGCCATGGATCTGTGAGAGGAACAAACTCCAGCCATTACACTGTATAAGAGAGCTGTTATCACCCCACCTCTGAAGATTTATCTTCAGCCTCAGTGTTATGGCGAGATCAGTCCCGATCTGCAGCTGCAGCTGAGCTGTGCTGGAAGCAGTGGGCACTGGCTCTGCTGCCACCCTGCTGCTCTTGAGAGTGTGATGGTTCAGAGTGCACCACTGCTTATTACAGATATTAACTGGTATTCATCCTTTTGATGTCATTAGGAGTGGGCTTGCCTACAGGCTATTTTTTCTTGAGGGCTTGGTTGGTTTTTGTTGGGGTTTTTTTTCCAGTTGAAAACAAACAGAGGGAAAGGAGAGATGTAAGCAAACTTAATTCCTTCTCTCTTAACACCAGAAAGGTTTCTCTTTTAAAATCTGTGCAATTACCAGATAAAGTATAATAATGTGGAGATGCATAGACAGTATCATACACAGCACATTCCGTGCTGTGAACACATCTAAACAATCAGATAGAGGCATGCAGCCACTTTTATGTTTGGTCCCAATGAGCCAATTTACAAGAACAGGATTTCTTCATCCAGAAGGTCCAAGACCTCAAATTATTAGCATAAATTTACTTTGTCCAGACTTGACAAGTTTTAAAGATTAAATTAAATCCAGGCAGTTTCTAGACAGGTAAGAAAGTAGATTCCTCACCCACAAGAGTTACAATCAAAGGATGGACAGATGGACAAAAAGCTAGGGAGAGAAAGCCAGGTGGCATGAAGTTCAGCACAAATTCAAAAGGTGATTTCAGGAACTGCTTTTAACCCAATCATTTCGCAGACATATCAGAGTGATGTTCATTGTCTTGACAGCTTTTTTTTGCCTGGCTTCCTTCTCCTCTTTTCTTTGATTTTTTTTGGCACCTGTTTCCCTTTCTTTGTCTGGTGCATAACTTATCTTGTATGTGTGCAAGCGGAAGTGTTTAAGACAATTTCTCAACCTTGAAAGAAATTCCTCCCTATAATCACTGACTGCCTAAGAAGGATTTTGCTCCTACCCAATAATTGTCATTCACCTGTGACCTCTTTTTGGTAAACTCTTGCTTGTCTCATTATTATTTAAAGAAATGGTGCTTGGAATAAGAATGCGTTCCATTAAGCAGGCAAGTCTAAGCAAGTGTCTAACACCAGTGCCTATGAAGTTCATCAGAGGAATGCAGATTGATTTTCTTTAAATAGACCTGACAAAGGGTAGAGCATTAGGCTTGTCTAAACAATATGCAAGTCAGCATGGGGCTATGTGTTTTCAAGGGGAGCAAAAATGGATTCATTCCAACAGCAGAATATTGCACCAGGAATAGCCTAAGTGCAGGAATTTAGTCTGAAACTTTTAAAGGCATATTTCCCATTGGGTTTAAGAGGAAATATTCCCATCCTTCATGAGCAGATACTCCTATTTTTAAAACTATGGCATCAGCACCTGAATGCAGTATACTGAGGGTTTTATAATTGTTGCCAAATGATTACTCATAAAGGGGTGTAAAGATGACTTGAATTGAAGAAAAATAATTTTGGTCCCTAGAACTAGAGTATTAATATGTTTTAGTGCTCAAAGACTAGTTCATGGAATCATAGAATCACAAAATCATAGAATAGGCTGAGTTGGAAAGGACCCATCAGGATCACTGAGTCCAAATCTTGGCCCTGCACAAGAGACCCCAAGAGTCACACCTTGTGCCTGAGAGTACTGTCCAAATGCTTCTTGAACTCAGACAGGTTTGGTGCCGTGATTACTTCCCTAGAGATCCTGTTCCCATGCAATAACCACCCTCTCGAGAAAAAAATCTTTTCCTGATATCCCACCTAAACCTTCCCTGACTCAGTTTCATGCTGTTTCCTTGAGTCTTTTCACTGGTCATGAGAGTGAAGAGATCAGTGCCTGCCCCTCTGCCTCCCCTTGTGATGATGTTGAAGACAACGAGGTGTCCCCTCAGTCTCCTCTTTTCCAGGCTGAAGGAAACAAGTGTTAAACACCAAGCACAATTTTCAGGAAGCTGAAATTTGTCTAAGACAGCAGACTGGGTTCTTACCTGCTAAACATAGGCAAAGACTAGAATCTCTGAAATGGATTTCTGACCAGAAAGTCCTGCCCCCCTGCCCCAAACAATTTTACATCAGAGCAGCATCCAGCAAAATGGAATTTCATATTGCATAGGAAAAGATTCATAATTTGTTTCAGTATATCAAAGTCCTCTGCCCTGTCAAACAATCCTGACCATAACTGACAAGATTCCCTGATCTTCTTAGGTTTTCAAGCTGTCTGGCTTCAGAGCTACTAAGAAACTCAGCATCTGGAAGCCTTTACCTGCCTTGATTTTATTCCCAGGCTTTGAAGTTGCCAGGCTTCCTGCTGCGGAGTTGGACCCCACCTATCTGGATGAGCTGGCAGAGGATCAGTCAAGAAATATTCAGGAGAAGTCCCTATCCACTGACAAGTGAATTAATATTTTCTTTTCCTTATTTGATCTGCACCATCAGAGCAGGAGATTTGGATGGTCAGTTCTGGGCAAAGAGCAGCAACCACTCTGATCAACGTGTTTACTCAAGGATATCTGCTGGAGACAGGAGTTGTATTTTTAACAATAACATTGGTTCTTGCATTTGAGTTATGGTCAGGACAGGTAGTGCCAGTACATCTTGAAGAGATGTTTCTATTGGCAGGAAAGTAAGGGCCTGAAGCTCTGTTCCCCTCTCCTTCACCAGCATCCAAACACTGCTAATACCTGCCACTCTGGACAATAGAGAAGATCCAATCCAAGGCAGCACAGATGAATCTCCTTTCTATCCAACCCTCTCCACTCCTCCTCCCTTAAATAGCTCCAGCTCTCATTTAATTGTAATCTAGAAGCACACTTGGATTATTCTGGAGCTTTTGGGGACAAATTGGCTAACGTGTATTTTCAACCACTTATTCAACTTCTTTGCTGTTCTTGGCATAACTCACAGAACTAATATTCATGAATGCTTGGAATCGCATCGGTTGTAAATATAGGGTCAGAGCCTGTGCTGATACAGATTGTCTCAGCTTTCCTGAGTTGCCTGGAGGCAAGTCAGTGTCTGCACTTGAGCAAGCACCCCACTGTGAATACTCAGCAGCACAGAGAGGGGGGAGTCCCCTTCCAGTCACAGAGGCAGGAAGGAAGGAAGGGCTGCTCCAGCCTAATAGCAGCCTCAGCACCTTTATTTACTGTGCAGCCTGACAGCAGGAAAGGAAGGAGAGGGGAGCCTTAATTGAGGGTTTCCCATGTGATCTGCAGCCCCTTACAGGACAGGAGTGGTAAGTATGGAACAACAGCGACATAAGTGACATCTCTGGGGAGGCCTTTGCTTTCTAACAGCAAGGTGTCTGTGGATTCCCGCTGGCACGACACTGCCATCGCAGTGTTGCTGTACGTATGTGTTATGACTCCATGTTTAGAGACAGTTTTTAAGTGCACTGATGAGAATTTCTCCAGGCAGGTCTTTAACCCAGAGATGTGTTGGTTATCTCTGTATTACTCAAGTCAGCCGCATGCCTCCTTCTTGGCATAGGCTAAATACTCCATGGAAGTCAAAGGAATAGAAGATATAGGCTCAGTGTGCACTGCAGACTTTCAAATGCTTGCTGAATCCTTTCAATTAAACCACCTTCTGTGCCATGACAGGAGCTAATTTGGAGTCCATATCAGTAGGTTTACATGCACTATCAGTGTGGTGTAGAGACAAGATGTACATTAAAAACTGGTGCTAAATGCAGGATAGATATTTAAATAAAGCCTGCTTTTCAGAATGAGGCTCATCACTGGTTCTTCAGCTGGTTTTCAGAATACTTATGATTTTGGAAAATGTGTTCTGGTGGTACAGAGTCCAAATCAGGACTGCCATAGTTATGTAGCTAGTACAGCCCATGCAAATGAATTGCCCTTGACATAGAGTATATTTTCAGCTGTTTAATCAGCTCATGATTTCAGAGGCTGTTTTGAGAAGACAAAGTAGCATCTCTCAAATATATATCTCTTAAATTCTCTATAAGCCTCAAAGACTGAGTTGTAGAGAGAAGAAGGGAGATGTCTGTTAAAAGGAACTTTACAAATAATTTGTAGCAAATCCAAACCAGCATGGCTGAGATTTTGCTCTCAACCAAGACACATACACCAGCTGTGAGAGCAATCCCAAAGCTATTATGTTTGGGTACCATCATCACAGAAAGAGAGTGGCATTTCACCATCCCTGCACAGGATTGGAGGTGCCATGCCACATGGAGTTCTCCTGGAGGGGTGCCTCCAGTCCTGTTTCACCCCAGTAAGAACTCACAAGCTAGATTTTTTTGGTGATTTCCACTCTGGAGTAGCTTGCCAGCTTCCAGGGTGATCTACTGCATTTAGTAAAGCCAACTGATATTCCTGTGCATGGTGTGTGAGTCCTAAAAGTGGTAATTTTCTCAGTGTTTGTTGTTCCAAAAAGTATAAAATAAAAACGACACAGCTGGAGGATCCTTCTCCATCCTTTACACTTGACAAATCCACTCTTCTATATCTCCCTTATCACAGCCAGTAGCATCAAAATTGAAAATAATATACAGTGGTCTGAAGGTGCAGAAAAAGATACATTTAGATACCCATAGAAGGGAGTAGAAATGATTACAAAGCATGTGCTTTTCCTACCTTTGAATTTTATCTATTTTGAAATCTAATGTTACAAGGACAGAGCCCAGTCTATAATATCATACAACTCAGGATCTTTTCTTTTCTTTTCTTTTCTTTTCTTTTCTTTTCTTTTCTTTTCTTTTCTTTTCTTTTCTTTTCTTTTCTTTTCTTTTCTTTTCTTTTCTTTTCTTTTCTTTTCTTTTCTTTTCTTTTCTTTTCTTTTCTTTTCTTTTCTTTTCTTTTCTTTTCTTTTCTTTTCTTTTCTTTTCTTTTCTTTTCTTTTCTTTTCTTTTCTTTTCTTTTCTTTTCTTTTCTTTTCTTTTCTTTTCTTTTCTTTTCTTTTCTTTTCTTTTCTTTTCTTTTCTTTTCTTTTCTTTTCTTTTCTTTTCTTTTCTTTTCTTTTCTTTTCTTTTCTTTTCTTTTCTTTTCTTTTCTNGTTTTTCCACTGGGATTTCATTTTTGTGTCTGTGTTTTCATGAACTGGTTTGTTATCTGTCACCAGCAGCTCAAGAAAAAATATGTATTCATTGATTCAGGACTTCCCAAGTACACTGAGAAGAAATGTGCCTTAAGGCTCTTTTGTCTCTTCACATGATTTATTTGCAGTTCTAAAGAATGTCAGTCAGATCAACAGTTTTACTGGTACCATGATGATTATTACTGTCCCAAAATCCTGCTCTACAGATTTGTGTTGGGATTTGGGGTAAGACTACAATGTTGCTTTGTAAGGTTTGGAATTGTTTGCCAGGGTTTTTTTTCTTTCTTTCTTTTGTTTTACCCTGAGAGTAGTGATTTGTACTTTCATGGGCAAGGAGTGAATTCAGGTTGAATAACTAAATTCCTCCACAAATTCTCATAAATTCTCTATGGTTTACAAGTTACGCCCTTCTGTATTGAGGAATCATAACAAGACAAGTAATGAAGCAGAAGACACTGCCAAATCTCTAAGACTGATGAGGACACTATGGGAGAAACTGATAGATAATTCAGAATGTATAGAGAAAGCATGTTAAACATTAGCAATCTCTCTACACGAAGTCATTCCTAAAAACTCAGTCATCTCTTAGCTAACATAATAGTCATATAAGAACACCTATTTGAGGTACTTTTTTTTCTGAACCTCTATCTGCTTTCACAGGTTTCATCAAAAAAACTAAGGATTTACCAAAATATTTTTAACTTACCTGTCAGAGGATCTTTGGACTGGGATATTTTAAAATTGAAACTCAGTTCTAAAACGATTTTTAAAGAAAAACCATCCTTCAAAGCCCCTGAAGTTTTCAGATGTAAGTCTGTTTTAATTTCTCAGATCTTGTCAGTTCCTCTGGCAAATGTTCCTCAGCACTGAAAAGTCCAGGACAGCAACTACGCGCAAAACTCACAACTACAGAAAGAATCTTGGTGTTGGAGTTTCACTGAAGGGAACGAGTTTCACTGAAGGGAACAAATTTCTGCCTACGGTCATGATACCTGCAAGTGATAGAGGGAACAGTGACTCCCACTTCCTCTGAAGAGTCTACATTTATGAATTTTTCTATGAATTTATCCCTGTGAAGCATGTCAGGGATCTCTGCTTCTCAAAGAGGATTTCACCAAAAAATTCTTCTCTAAGAAGAATTTAAGACTTCAAGAAAACATCACCATTTCACATTTTAAACATACCATCTCCTCTTAATCCTATTCAAGGTCCTAGAGCATTTGAAGGATTCTGTATTTAGCACAGATTTTCTCAAAATCTGGTAGCTGTTATAAGCTGAATGCCTGTCTACCTGTCTACTCAACATCTGCATTTCAGATATGATACAGTGTAGAATCCAGATGTTCCATGTGTACTGTGCAGACACAAATTCCAGTACTTTTGGGAAACTGGCTGCACCATACAGTTGTTTTCCTCAAAGAAAAAATCTTCAGACAGATTAGGAGAGAATTAATGGACTTGCTGAGTATGGACTGTGTGCATGCTGCCTCTGACAACTTCTGGAAGCACCCACACGAAGCTAGGTGAGGAGTTCACAAAGGGTCTGGTGATTCCCCAAAGGTCTGGATTGGCGTCATCTATATGTGCATAAATTTCTTCTGAAGCAAATGTTAGTTATTCTTTTAAAATACAAAGTTTCTGGGCCTTGCTGTCCTGAACAGGGTGCTTGCAAACTGTCTGACGTGCCATGGTGGAATCAGATGAATGACTTTTATAGAAGTCCAGGCAGCTGGAACATTGCAGTAATGCAGTGTGGCTGGCCTGCCTTGAAAGGGGGCCAGTCTTAGCAAGGTCTTCAGGAGAAAATGCAGAGTATTGTCACCAGGGTTATGAACAGATATAAACTCAGAATGATAAATAACCAAATTATGGCTGGCCCTATATATTTTGTGGAAGAATCCTTTTTTTGGCAAAAGCCCTGTCAAAACTGGCTGCTCCTGCCCAAGTAGATGAGCTGGCAGAAGTATCTTCAAAATATGTACACTCTCTAATGGATGTGATTATAAGATCTTAATCCAAACCTATAAATAGTGACAGGAGTGGAAATAAACCTGACTTCAGAAAATAATATTTCTTTTTAAATACATTAAAAATGTGCAGCATTCATGATAGCCCAAAAAAGTCTGGATTTGAGATGTGTTTGCCACTGTAATTCAGACATACAATACCTCAGGCTTATTGTTGTTTGTTTGTTTGAGACATCAATGCCAGCAAAGACCACAGTCCAAGTGCCATATTCAGCTATATTGGAAGCCAGAAAAACACAACTTCTTGGAAAACTAATGTGTGAGGGAACAAACGTAAAGACATTTAAAAACAATTTCAACAAATGTGCTACTATTCATTAAACTGAAATCATGTAAATATGTTTTTTGTTGCGCTGCAGCATATATATGAAATCTGAATTTGGCATCTTAGGGGAAAAAAGCCCACTGTCTGTGTAATGTGGTGGGGTTCTTTTGTTTGTTTTTTTTTGTTTTTCATTTGTTTGGGATTTTTTGTTGTTGTTGTTCTTTGACATTCTGCTACTGTTTGATCTAGACCTGTATAAATTTATCTGATCTGTGTGGGTTTCATGGATACTGCTAGCCATCTGCTGTTGTAATCAATTTTATGATACAGGCACCAAGTTGAACCATTACAAATAAAAAGAAGAAAATCTCAAGGAATAAATAATTTAGTGCTGCCAATCATTGTGCTGGATTCTCTTTGAAACATCTTCTTTGGGAAATGGAATCTAAATTGTTCTACCCTAAAGCAGAATATTAGGATTTTTATTTGCATTGGGGAGCTGAGGGTACGTGAACCAGCGATAGATGAGGAAAAGTGCCAGACAGAGTAAACTGTCAAAAGTAAAGACATTTGATCAGTTTAAGGAAAAGGCAGAAGGAGCACAAGAGACTTAGGTCAACTCCTCAGTATTGCATTTAAGCTTACTTCCTGGTGGATTAGATTAAATTCAAACTACTCAGGTTATGTTATGTTTTTCTTACATGGAGCATGCACAGTTTTCCTTCCTCCAGAGGACAACTGAGCTGTCAATTAACAGAGGGTCTGACCTCTGCTCACACAACAATATTTTAGCAGAGGTTAGAGCTGCTGGAATCTGGAAAGCAGCTAAGGATCTGGAGACAATTTTTAATGCTAAAATAATCTCCATGGTTTTCATTCTGAAGTTTACATGTTTTTGCCCTCAATATTGTGGGAACTGAAAAAGTTATAATAACCTTACATAGATTGTGTGAAACAGAGTTAAATTTTAGGCCTTGAAATATTTGGAGCATAGAAAGTTTCTGAGCTGCAAAAAATATAAGACAAGCAACTATTGTATGCTGTAAGGTGCATGGGTAGTATTTATTGATTGGCTTAAGTAGATGCTTGTAAGCTTTTAGCATAAGCCTATTGGCTAAAAAACTTTTAAAAGACCTTGTAACAAAAAGAACTTTGGTTTCTGCTGTTATAGTGTGAGTTTTACCATCTTTTATGTCTCTACCTTCACTGAGACTAATAATGAAATAAAGAACTCATGGAATGCCTCTCAGTCGCCCTGTCCCATTCTTAGAGATTAGATCCCACACCATGTGATATTTTTAGGGAATGTACTGATAGAATCTGTAGATTTTTTCTATATATTGTAGTCTCAATGGTGAGTTAGGCCAGGCCAGCAGATTTAGTTGGGGAGAAAGTATGCTGCAGTTTCATCTGCCACAGTAACATCCCAAAAAGCCAAACAAAATACAGAAATACACAAATCACCATTCAGTCAAGACTTAATGTATTTGCATTGTGTTATGCTGCACCATATATGTCTTTTCTGAGGATCTAGCAGGTCCTTGCTAAGGAGGGATGAACAAAGGTGAAGGAAGTTTATAAACATTGAAGAAGCATGCTTTTGGGAGAGGCTTTCAGTGAGAGGAGAATGGGGTCAAAATCTGAAATGGCTGATGTTAATTCTATTATAAAGTGAGAGTAATCCCAGGGCCTGTAATTTAAGCATGTGATTAAAGTTTCCAATGCTTGCTTGCTTACTTGCTTTGCTGATAGATGCAAGTGAGGGTTGAAGAGATTTGGTCATGTATTTCTATTCCATATTGCTAGTGCTTTAAACTGAAACTATGTTTCAGAGGTCTTGACCACATGCAGGGCACAGGATGAAATTTGTGGTTTCGGTTTGATTTTTTTTTTCACTCCAGGTACACAACTCAGCTTTGATGAAGAGTGGAGAGGAATTTGGGTTTTTCCTTCCTTTGGAAGACTGAAAACTAGCCACAGTTAGCAAAGGGGCTTTTCATTGGCATTTTTAGTGCTAGCAAATTGTCTTTTGGTCAGTGGTATGTGTCTTGCTTATGCATTTGGGACTAAAACAATTGTGTTATAGGGCACAGGGACGACTTTTTCCCCCATTACACCATCAGGGATTGCTGACTTTTGTTTTTTTCCCTTTTGTATTGTGGTCCATTTCCTAGGATCATATGGTCATTTTTGGTCCAGAATTGTCATAATATTTCTTAACTGGAAGTCCTCTCATCCTGCATGCAGAAATTTTGTAAAATTCTAGTTATTGTTCTAATGGGATGAAGACTGGTACATGGGGTCAGGGAGGGTTTCATGAATTTTGGTTTGGGAACATCTGAATCATATTGATCAAGGTGATATCTTACTATCATATGACACAGCAAAGCAAACTTAGCAAACAGAATTAGACCCATCATTGGTGGAGCATTTTGAGAATCATTCACAAGAAAACAGGAGGTGATGAACTTTAGAGGGTTCACTTTTGGATGCTGCTCACCTGAAAGGTGAGCAGAGGCTATATTTAAGTAGACTGTCATCTTTGTTTAAAATACTGAATTTACTAGTGTCAGCTATGATTGTATGTCTTGGTTTATCACCTACACTCCTTAATTCAAAGGTCTGAACCAGAAAAGCAATTGATCTACTATTTTCTAGTAGGGTTACTGCAGAAATACTTAACATTCTAGACTGGTCTGCTTATTTTTGAAGGGACTGTCATATATTTGTTTAGACTAAGAGTATAAGGTTAGTGAGATTGCTCATGTGTTAAAAATACACACATTGTTGAATTCAGTCTTCCTGCAATTTGAGGTTTGCTTATCTGACAGACAGCCAACTTTTCTTTATGGAGATATTTAGGATGTTGGTCTCCTGGCTTAAAAAGAGAGAGCTGGTTTCAGGACGGGGCTTGTGAAAATCCTGGCTCAGAACACACTTTCAGTTTTAGTAAAAAACCCCATTTTTTTTTAGATCTTAAAACCATGTTGAAAAGCAGATCTTTAGTTTCACTCAGAACAACCTAAAAAAATCTCAAAATGTTAAATGAGATACTTGCATCAACGTGACTTGAAGTTCATAACTGAGTCTGTCTGGATCAATTTTTTTTGTTTGTTTGTTTCTATTAATTGTGCATTTACATACTTTATATATAGACATGACAGAACTATAAATATAAATATATGGATAAATATACATATATGTCTGTGCAAATGTGATCTGCCTATTTACTACAACAGGCTATATCAAAATTATAAATAGACACAAAGAAACTATTAGGGAAAGCATGGGTAAAAATTGCCTGAAATGCCAAACTGATGAGTCAAGCATTGTGTTTATCTCTCTAATAGCCCAAAATACTAGGCATAATACAGAATAATGTGAGCCAATCAGGCTGCACATGAAAATAATACCTTATGAATCCCCAAGACTGCTGAAAATAACCAATGAACCTATCTAATGAACATATGCACATCATCTTCCTTGCTGGTTTTAAATGATGAACAATAGTGCTCCACCTGACTCTCCTACCAAAGAACTGTTTCCATTTCTCAGTTTTAAAGAGCACTCATACACATTAAACCCCCTGGAGTTGGAAGGAGAAGACTTCAGTACCTCCTGGTGAAAATATACGGCGTCTGGTACCTCACTGTTTTTTGTAGGCAATTCTGCATGTGTTCAACCAGAGCTCTGTGTGGAGGATCTCTACAGGACATGGCCCTGAGAACATGTGGTCTATATATGGATGATGACTCAGATTTCCCTCTTGTAAGAGCAGAGATGAGTACTTGAAGAAAGATCAGAAAAGGGTAGGGAGCAGGTTAGTTTATAGTAGCTTTAACGAGCCCGTGCTGGATGAAGAGAGCCAGAGGTACAAAGAGGGCAGATACATTAGTTATGCAACTTTTCCATGGTTGCAGTCTCTGTCTGGGATGTAAAGAAGGACACTAAAGCAGCTCTCTGGTGATTTTGCACCTGCTGGGAATGTGTCTGTGCAGGTGAAATCCCAGGAGTCTTTTTAAGGCAGCTTTTAATTTGCTTCACTGTTTTAGGAGAAACTCAGAACCCCTGCTTCTGACCTATGGCTTTAAGAAACATCAGTTGCATTATTTCTCAGCAGGGGCTTGGCCAATGTTTATTTTCTGGATTAATAATTTTTAGTATTCACCTCCTAGAGCAAATGTTTTACATCCTTAAGAGAGGCAAATAAATATGCACACCAAGAAAAACTCTGTGTGACCCTTCTCTGTGCAGCAAAAGGTGGTTGTGTGAGAATTACAGCTCCAATGTATGCTCACAAAATCTTTCATTTATTATTTATATAATTATTTGCAGAGAGCTGTTGCCATGACAACTTTTACACATGGTAAGATAAATCCTTACACAGGCAGTAGTCACGACTCCAAACACTGTCACATGAAGATAAGTCTACATGGACATTTCAGGCTTTGCCAGATTTTTCTAAAGAAGTTATTGATATGAGAATAACTTTCTTCTGCTGAATTAGAGAAAATAGCCTTGTTTTAGCCTGACTTCCTGAAAAAATGTTTAATTAATAATTTTTTTCCACCTATCTGCTTATCCTCTCCTAATATCCTTCAAATCTGTTGGCATAATTTCAATTACCTTTCACTATGATGTCTCAAAGATACTTAAATCTGACATACTTCATGGAAAGTGGTTGTATGAAGGTGTAAGAGTAGTAAAAGAATGTGTCACAGAAATAAATATTCCACAATGACTATGAATGTGGTGAGCTCTGTTTGTACACTTGTTCAGACAGCATCAAACTGGCCAAAACTCATGCTATTTTTGTCGTAACTAAAGGGGAATCAAGGCAGAAAAGGTGGAGCTGTGGGAAGGTGGAGGCATGAAGGGTTCTAGTGGAGACTGGAGATGTGGCAGGCAAGACAAGAGGAATGTTCTCGTAGTGATGGGGCTGTGGGCTTGCAGGACACAAATTAAAATGAAATGAAAGCTTCATTGAATTCTGTCACTCAAGGACAACAACTTCCATATTTTGCAGCCTATAGCAACCTCCAGTTTGGAGAGCTAGAGTTTAGCAGTATCTGAGACAGTCTAGGCTGCTTGGCTCCTCCAGTCTCAGTCTTTGGGCAGAGACTTCCAAGCATAATGCATTACATACACGACGTGTGCTGGGGTTAGGAACTTTCCATCACACAATCCAGGCAGTCAGCTGGGCTGGCACCACAGGCCAGAGCTTAGTTAGTGATAATGCTAGGCAGACTTTGTCCTGGGACAATCTGAAATGGATTTTCATCCTTGAACTGAAAGAAATGGAGCTCCTCTAAGTTTCACAGCTTCTTGCCACTCAACAGTGATGCCAAAAGCCACCAGAAACTCTCCAGGCTTCTCAGCATCTATTGAATTATGGGGATCAAGTTTCATATTTGGAAATACAATATGGCTTTGTTTGGAAATACAATATTTCTTTGGAAATGCAATGATAGATATACGGATGTTGAACAGTTTTTGTTGAGCATTTCTGTATTTGTGCGTGCACTCACTCATGGTAGTTGCTCTGAAGTGTATTGAGGGAAAGAGACACATTCTTTGAATGTTTAAATCTGAACAATTCCAATCACAACGTTCCCAAGCAAATGAAGAATAAGGTCAGACTATTGCACCATAATGCCTAAAAAAGGATTCTGTATGTGTTCACTGGACTGACTTCTTTACTGCAGATATTGGTCTCCCTGTTATCAATGGTGTCAGTTGAGAATCTTTAAAAATCATTCCAACTTCAGATGTCTGTACATGAGAGTTTGATGCCTGTGATCAATCATTCTTATTTAATTTGATTATTATTTACTACAGAACATGTCAAAAGCCTTACAGTGTATCAGAAGGCTGGAAAAGGTAGTGGATTGACCATGACTGGATGCCAGATGCCCACAAAAGCCACTTTATCACTCCCTTTCTGAGTGGGGCAGGACTGGGTGACTCTATATCGCATTAGATGATGATGAAGAAGGGCATGTTTCTTTTGGTATCTTAATCTATCCACTGTACTCCCTAAATTCTGCCTTGAAACACATCACATTTTACGCTTTTTCTCTCGACACTCTCTTCCACTCTTAAGGAAGCTTGGCACTCAAAGATGAGTGATTCATGCACTGCATGATTTTTCAATAAAGTCCTGAAATTCTCTAAAATTCAAAAGGAATTAAATAAAACATTTTCTAAGAGCACAAAGTAAGATAAATAGCCAAACAACGATGTGAGAAATTTTCAGGCAATGCAGAAATAGCCAATAAAACCAGCCAGTCAAGGCTGCCAAGAAGCCAGATGCTGTGATAAGAAGAGCATTTTTCACAGCTTTCAGTCAGTGTCATGTGATTTCCAGCTGAGGAAAGAAAGAAGACACTCTAATGGTATTCATTTGTTAAGATTGGTGACACCTTAAGTGTTTAATTTCCTAATCTTTTTCTTTAAAGTTTGACAGGAATTTGAGAATAATTAAAAGCCCTTCTGATATCTGGGTCTGATTTTGGTGGCCTCATACTTATCCTCATTCATTTTTATTACCAGGTCACCATAAATGTCATCATAATTCATTAACTAGGCACTATTTGAACAAGAGTGGGCTGGAACTGAAGTAGAAAGGGTTTTGTAAATCAGACTATTAGGTACTTAAGCAAGCTTTCCCCTATAGCTCTTCCACAACTTCCTGGCACTATGCCTGACTTGAGCTAGCACTGATAATATTTCGTTTTCTTAAGCACCACCTTCACTTACAATTTTGTCCGAAATGAAATAATGCACTCAATCTGTAAGTGGAGCGTATTTTATCTGTGTATTTTTTCATTCCTCTCTATATGCAGTTCATGGGCTTTCAGAAACAGGCAAATAGAATTAATATTTTGATATGAAAATGGTGAAAAAATATTTGGAACAATATGCAAGATCAGGTCATTTTAAGGTGGTTTTTGAACTACTTATAACTATGATATCTTTGATTTTATGTATCTATATTGCTTGTGCTACTGAAAAAGTCACAAGACAGGAAAAAAGGCGAAAGAAATTTGATCTACTTACCTCGTCTCACAAACATGACACCTCATTAAATCTGGTTGCCACATAAGGGGCTTGCATACTTGAAATATTTATGAGGGTATTCCTGGGGATTCTAGGAGAATACTATATATTTTTTGATAGAAAGTCTGTCTGCTGAAAAGCAGCACTATTTCAGGACAGGAAAACAGCCTCCTCGGTAAGTGGATTTTCTGACAGTGTCAACAAATAAAGCAACAAAGGTTTGCATACTTCCTGGACACTTTCAGCTAAGGCATCAATTTCCTTTTGTCTTTGCAAACAACATTTCATTATAAATTTTGGAAAGGTTCCAAGAGGATTTGAACTGAGACCTATCTTTTCCAAACGGAAATAGATTCTCCTACCTGCAACACTTATGTTAGTATAATGAAGGCCACTTTTATTGCTACCAGGCTTTTAGGATAGTCACTGACCAAACCACCTGTAACTCTCAATTACTTTCATTCTGCCTGTACTCTGAAAGAGAAAAATCTTTTTATAGACATAGAGAATGCTGAAGGAAGAATGGAGCATGCCTACCGAGCCAGAGAGAGTGAAGCAAAATGATAAAGACATATATTTCCCCTAATCTTAGCTGAGAGGTCGTGCATCACCACAATTAAACATACTTTGTTACTGTTACTTAAGGAAATGGGGGTGCATAAAAAATTTAGTAAACTATGCTGCAAAAATAACAACATTAACTTCTTACATACATCTGAAGAAGAAAAGAATATTCCTCCCTGTCAGTTCAAGGGCACTTCTCAAGAGCTTTTGAGCTGAAAGAATGACAGTCTTGCTCCGCTGTTTGACCTTCTTACCTCAAACTGCAGCAAAGAAATGCATCTTTTTTCATAGGAAAGCATATTCCTTTAAAGATGATGAATGTGAAGGTAAGATTTTGTCAAGGGCCTATTCCAAGTGCAAGAAGTGCAGAAAATGGTCAAAATCATTTATTTCATATTAGCTAGTTAAACTCAGTGATGAAAAGCAGGACATAACTCTTTAGCCCAACCTCAGTCATGGAAATAACAAGTGTAGAGAAATGGCTTTTGTTTTCTTTTTCATCTTTCCACTGCCCACAGCATTCCCAGCTGCAAAAAGCTTTCACACCTCTCTCCCAGAGAAACCCAAAGGCAACCCATGCCCCAGACTGATCACACTGACACGCCAACGCACACGGCAATTTCAATAGCAATGTTGTATTAGTTAAATCAACACACCAGTTGATCTGCTGGGTAACAAATTTGAAAAGCTCTCCTCCCTGAAGAGAATAAAGTCTCAGTGTTGTTTTCTCTTCTTTAGTGTACCCTTGTAACTATGCACCTTTCCCTCGGGAACAGCAGGAGAAACCAAACTACTCAAACTGTGCTTGAACTGAAGACACCTCTGCGGAGATAAGAGGCTATGATGAGCTCTCTTTTGCTGATTCTCAGATTATTCCTGAAAGTACATGTTGTCACAGTAACCTACCATCTTTCACAAGAATGACATAATCTCTCAATTGGAAAGACTTTTTAAAACAAGACTGCACTCCCATTCACCTCCTAAAACAATCTCTCAATGACTCTCAGAAACTGAATGCTCCCAGGACCAGCATCTGTAGCAGTGTGTCCTTACATTGTAAGATGCTCTGGTGGTTATCCACTTTTCTACTAGAACAAACACCTCTCTCAGCATTCATTGATGCCATTGTGAAATACTGGCAAATTAAAATGTAAATGGTTTAACCTTGGACACTGCAACAGAAAAAAAAAAAGCACTTTAGGCTGAAAAGCTAAATTTCCAAAGTGACATATGACATAGGCTAAACTGTGTGAGAACTCACCATCCAAGTGTGTTTGGTTTTGAATAGAGACAGTAATTTCGTTGAATTATTCCATTTAGGAATACACCTCTTTGCTGTCCACGCCTATCCTTCCCTCAGTGGGTTTCCATCATGGGGGTGGCCATGCTGGGCAGCCAGGGACCCTCCCCAGAGCACCACCACCACAGAGAACACTGATTGCAGCTGTGCACCAGCCGGCTTGGAAGGGTTCAGTTCAGTGTTGACTAAATTCATATGTCTGGAAGAGACTTTGCTTGCTCAGCCAGTGCAATCACCTTGTCATAAGTCACATTGATGATGCTGGCAGATGTACATCTCCTAAATTCTTAGAAAACCTCAAGCTTGCCCAAACAGATCAGTTCATTTTTAACCTGTTCTTAGAAAGGGCACATGTTCCTATGACATTACATCAGTTTTTCTCCTGTTTAGTCCATTACGTCTTGTATGCCTGATATGATCACGGAGAACTGTTTTTTCTTCACTCTTTCAGTAACATTTTCCATCTTTGAAAATTGTTGTCACATCCTCCCTCAGGCTCCTCTTTGCAAGCTAAGCTGCCTCAAGTTCAGATTTTTGTTGTAAGTCATGAATCATTTCTAGATGGCCTGACCATGACAAAAGAGAGCATTTGATGCAGCAGCTTGGACGCATTTAACTTGAAAAAAATTATCATTTTAGTATTTTCAAAGTGAAGTTTTGTTGTGTTTCTTTTTCTTAATTTCCTAAGTATTTTATGACTTCTTATCCCAATATGGGATGAAAATAAGGGTAGGAATATCTGATTTTCGCATGGAAATTAAATTCTAGTATCCAGGTGACACTTGTGGGTGGTTTGCCTCCCTGCAGCTTCGGGTCAGAGGATGATGTACGTAAACATGCAGGTTGTTAGGTTAAAACTGAAAGATGAAACAAAGGACCAAATTGCAAAATATCTCCCCTGTTGATTGATACTGTAACAAACAGGTTATTATAGCTTAAGTGCAAAATCTGTTTTGGAGAGTTGGATGAATCTTGTACACCCTTAACTTCACTGTGCATAGACTGACAGCATGATCTGGAAGCCTTAACTTGCAGCTCCCTGGGGTTGCAAGTTGCTTCTCTGGCTGGGCCAGAGCCTTGACCTGGTTTAACTGTTCATTTCAATGACTACAGTTCTAACCTTGATCTCTGGCATTTTTGACCTTAATGCTGGGCTTCATTTTTTTTATGATGGGGATCTAAATCTGTGTTCTTGCCGACAGGGCTGGTCTCATCACTGAGGATCTGAATTGTGAACCTATGTAAGCCTCAACTTGTCACCTTCTTAGCATTTAACACTAAGAGTAGGGGGAGAAATGTTGCAAGCATTTCAGTATCTTCCAAGCCAATGTCAACCAGAATGCTGAGTTGGCTGAAAACTAATTGTTTGCTACTGTTTTTGGATTAGGCTCTAGTCCTGCAGCATATAACTTGTGTTCATATGGGTGAAGTGATAGGAATGTGTGACTGGAAATACAATAGTATAAGAACATCTTTTTGAGTGGAAACTGAGAGTTGGCTTAGCTTATTGTGTGACCCCTATATATTTAACTATTAGCTTTACAATTTCTCCAGTTGTACTGTTGCTTCTGGTTGCATCTACTTCCTTACAGAGCAATTCACACATGTAATCTAGCAAAAAACCATCTAAAAAAAATCCACTTAGTTTGCTGAAATGTCTCAGGAGTCTGTTGGGCAATAGTGGCACAAAAGTCAACTTTCCTTATCTGAACCTTCATCTGTGGATTAAGGATGAAGTAAAACTTGACAGTTCAAAACCCTTGGTGACTTTAGGCTAGCAACATAAAGATGAGATCCCTTGCATGCAGTATGCTCATGTTACTGTAAGGATGATCACTTTGAAATATGCTTATTTTCCGGCTTATTGTGTACTTCTTTTGTTCAAAATTATCTCCAATTACCAGCTTTCCATTTATAAACAATATTTCCCCTTCATTTCTCATATCCTCCTGAACATTTGCTTCTGAGGTTCTTCATTACTCTTTTGCTCCCTCACATGATGCTAACTGACTCTCTCATAACACTAGAAAGAACCCTTTGTGGAGTACTAAATTAAATAGTAGCAGGTAGCTGAAAATTAACAGCAATGTACTTAACCGATGTGCAAAAGAGTATGTGACTTTCCACTTCAGTTATTGCTAAAAAAAGAGTTGCTAAAGTTAGACTACTGCTATTTTGGGTATAATTTATTTTTAGATGCAACACATCTATAGAATAGTTTTGGGATTTGTTTGATCAAGCGTAAGTCCTCTACATCAGAGCGAGTCACTATAACTTCCTTCGCAGCTAGTGGAGAGACTTACTCTTACTAGATGGCAGTTCACAACATCGTTTTGTAAATTAGGTCATCTGAATTGTATCCTTAAATTCTATTGCCCATATAGGGAAGCCATAGCTATTGTTTTAGATACAGTAATATTTTACTATGGTGGTACAAAGCCAGAGCAAGACAGGGTAAGGTTTTTTTTTTTTTTACATGATACAATGTCTGTCATTAGGCCAGCTAAGTATTTTTGGAAAAATGACACCAGATTTTGGTTGAGACACTTTTTCAGGTATGAAAGAAAAGATGTAGATTTTAGAGGGAGATACAAACTGAGAATAATTTCTCAGCATTTATTTAGAAAGAGATGCAAAATTAACGATCTCTCGTCTAGGCCTTTGGTCTGCCAATGGCACGTGTGAGAGTGGTGAAGACACAAGATGGTCTTACAGGATAGAGATAAAATGCAGACTGGGGACAGGCTTGCCAAGCTTGTCAAAAGATGCAAAAGCAGGAGAAGAGGAGCTCACAGACCAGTGATCATTGCCTTCATCCACACGAATGACAATGTCAATTTGAGTAATTACCAAGAAATTATTTGAATATCTGTTCTTTCTCTGTCTCATTCTGGCTCTCTGGGTTGCTTTATCCTGTGTATTAGGCAGGACATTCAATAAAATCTAAAAATAACTCCAAAAAGGAGAGAGGTTTGCCCTCTCACGGTGGTGTGCCTTCTTCAATAGACTACAAAGCTCCTGTAAATACTTTCTGGTGATTCTTTTGTGTATTTCCTCCTCCATCCTATCACAGACCAGCATGACGATGTGAATTGGTGCCTCATGCTGGGGTCTGCAGGCAATCCCCCTGACCATGTGGGGATAGGAGAAAAGCCAAGGAACAAAGGAACTTTAGAAGAAATAGAATCACAGGATGGTTTTCATTGAAATGGACCTTAACAATATCTGGTTCCAACTTCTCTCTGACATGGAAAAGGTAATTTTCCACTAAACAGGATAGTCCAATAGGATCAATCTTTGGGCCAGTGACAACTCTACATGGTGCTGAGTGACAGGGCTCATCCTGGAAAGCAAAAGACCCTGCTTGGATCAATGGGAACCCATGGAGTTGCCTTTTTAAATTACTGACATGAAATCACAGGGCTCTGATTGCATGTCCATGAGAAGAGTCACCAGCTGGGGTGGCCCTTTGGAGCTGCAGCTGGCCACTCAGAAGCTGCTCCAGGTGACTTGGAGAGATGAAGCTCCTCACTGGAATGCCTCTGCACTCTCTGGCTGCTTGTTAATCATCAAACATGGCAAACCATCAAAATTAAACTACTTCTTTAAAATCCGTAATCCATTTTACAATATAATTTACATCTAGTAAATGTTTGTTAATTGTTAGTGAGATACCAGTTGGTAAATATGAATTATTTAAGGCCTGACAAATATGATTTGATGGCTACTTGGCCAAATTTTCAAGGGAATAATTATAGTAATAGTGAATTGGAGCAAGCTGCATTCTTTTGTCCATAGAAACTGGATAAGCAGCTAACTAAACATTCTGTGGTCCAAATTTGACTACACATGCTTTTGGCTATGCATGGATCCATAAGCAAATTTAAGGTCTGGATGTGAAAGCAAATCACCCTGTGATTTAACAAATGTATCTTAATCTCTATAATGAAATAATTCCATTTTAGCAATTCTTCACTCTAGCAGACTATATTTTGTTTTAGTTTTTTTCTGTTTTATTGTTAAGGAAGAAATATGTTCTCATTTATAAAGTATTTATTTTCTATTAATTAATTATCTTAACAGATCCAAATTAAATGTACTTAAAGAATTTAAGTACTAATAAAACTAACAAACAAATAAAATCTCCATGGAAAGGTATAATCCCAAATCAAGTTTATTTTGACTGCAGTTTTGTTTAGATTTTCATCACCATTTTTGCATACTAGTATTTTTAATGGATTTCAAGAGCATGTATCCAAGAGCTGGGATCTCATATAATGGATCTTTTAAATCTGCTAGCTCTGTGATTCCACTACTTGCTACTGAATAATGTATTAAACTTTTCCAGGCTCCTTCTCTTTGCCATATGAGAGCTGCAATAGTTTGTTCATGTTCATTTATGCTTCACATCTGAGTAAGGTCACATTAACAGCCATGATGCTGCTGTCATTTAACAACAGAAAATTAATAATAAATAGATCAGAGGACCTGTCTAGATTTGCCTTTCCACTAAAAACAAGGAAAAAGCATCTAGCACCTGTCCACGTAGTGTATGCCTACATTGACAGGAAAACACCAGCTACTATATGTGGAGAGCTTATCTTCCACTAAGATATGTTACTTAATTTCAAGGGAAGCAGAGTTGTCGGCAGTGGCACTTGGTGATCTGTGCTCATTTCCACTATTCCATCTTTGTCATAATTTTCAGGTAAGCTTGCACCTCATCTTGTGTTTTGACCATGTAAGTATTGTAAAGGAAATCAATTATAGGTGGAAAACTCCCTTTTCTGTTAATATTGTGGTTTTCATTATGAATTAGAGTGCTAAGGAAGAGACCTGGATATCCCCTTAGTCCAATGCAACAACAGACATAGTAGCTGAGCTGTAAGTAAAGCTACGGGGAATTAGAAGCTAGGTAAGGTATGGCAGAGCAGCCATTTCATCACTCAGTATGTTCCCTTGAAAAACATAGGAATAAAGGACCCCCAGAAGTTAAGTTTTTCAAAGGAAGAGTGTACCTGACATGCTTGTGAGCAGAAGATTTGGATGTGATTTTTACTGTAAAGTTTGGGAAATGATATGCTAAATGCTGTAGAGAAGACGTCTAGGCTTGAAAATTGTCAAAATAGCCACGTAGAGTGAGGACATGGGAGGTGGTACAGATGAAGCTTGTTAGAGCAGATCTATGAGTCCTGAGAACATAAATATCTTAATAAAATATCACGAGAAATTTATTAAGCCTCTGCCCAAATCAGACCATATTTATAAGAGGAAAAAGACCTTTCTCTAGACAGTTATTTATGACTATAACAAAGTGCAAGGGAATTAAAACCTTTCTCCAGCCACTTAATAATGTTGATGACAATGTGTAAGGGAATTAATCTATTGTGTAAACCCAACTAGAAGGTTTAGTATATTCCCCATAACACAAAAATAATTTGCATTGTGCAATCAAGAAAGAAGCAATGTACCCATCCACACACTGTGTACATAAAAATCATGAACATGTTGAATGCTAAAGCAGAGTCAAGGAGGACAGCTTGTATTCGTTTTTGAAAGCCTATTTGCATCAGGGTTTAGTTTCTGAATTTTATACCCGTTCAGAATCCAGCATTATGAAAGAACAATGTTTTTCAAATTCAGATCTGAGCAAAGCAGGCACTGGTATATGTAACTATTACACTGCGCTACATTAGCACAGCTAATCAGGAATGATCGTCTCCCTTCAAGGAGTCAGAAAGACCACAATAAACTAGGCTAAAAATGTGCTCTTGGGCCTGAAGAAGTTTTACAGCTCCAGAAACATTCATCACTGGTAACTCAAGGCTAATAGCTGTGAAATTTCTAAAGGGAATATTTTGCTTCAACATTCAAATGACCTGAGGTTTAACAATGTTTCATTGAAGCTGAATTAAATGCTTTATATCTGGAGAAATGATGTAAAACCCTCCCTTAACTCATTCTGTGCCCTTTCTGTAGGTTTGTCAGTTCTGTTTGTTTAATGAGAGAGACTTGTGGATCTGTAGATTTGCACAAAAAAGGGAAAAAAAAAAAACCCAAAATCTGTCTCTAGTCCCATGCTTTTCTTGGTGGTTTCTTTTTTGTTGTTGTTGTTTTTCTGATGGTTTTTTCTTTTTGTTTGTTTGTCTCTCTTTTTTGTTTGTTTTTGTTTTTTAAATGAAAAATATCCCCATGATTAAAAAAATTTACATCTGAGGGAACAGTCAGATGTAAGTTATTGCATGGTCCTGGGAACACATTTTCTAATTTTGCCATTAAAGTTATATGGAGCCACTTGGCTTATGGGTAGATTCTGGGGATGATTAAAATCTTTGGAGTCATTCTTCAGTTAGTCAAATTAAAAAGAATTTCATCCAGGAAAATGAAATGAAGCTAAATGTTTGTCATTTGCACAGTAGACCTAAGGGTACTATTACCTGAAGGATGACTAAGAGCAATTATTAATGATGAATATTTTGGGGGAAATCCACACACAAGACCCACTTGAAACAGGTTCATGTTTATCATTGCCTGTCTTTTCTATGCTTAATTAAATTAGCATAAATACTTTAACGAGAAATGAAATATGATACTGAAATGAGACAAGTTGCAGCAACTTCAAAGTTCTGTTAAAGATTCCAGCAAGCAAAAGACAAAGAGGCAAAATGAAAACCATTTACCGTGTGTCATACAAGTGTCACAAGTGAATTCTTCTGTGTTTGTGATTTTCATCAGACCTTGTTGATTAACCCTATTTCTCTTTTATCAGTTACTTGCAGTCCTGAAATTTTCCCTACAAAACCTGCAAGACTGAATAGAGACTATGATGCATGCCTATCTATATGAACATGACAAAATATCACCTGAAGAAAGATATCCATCCCGGCCCTTCTGCCTTTTGTAGTCAAGAAGCAAGTTCCAGTCCAGTATACCTTTTTTCACAATATTTGGGATCTTTCTTTGAGACACCAAAGTAGAATGTAAATTTGAACTGTTGGAAGGATAAGGCATTTTTATCTGTGGTGATTTTTGTAGCTATTGCATTCACTTTTCTCATTGCCCATAACTTTATAATATCAAATAGTGTATTTCATGTTTCTTAATGGGGGCTTTGCATTAAGGCTGAAGTGCTTTGACCTCTGTATGCTTCTTTTCAGCACAGCATGGATCCTTGGCAGAAAGTCTACTGATCACAAGGAAGACCGAGACAAAAGAACATTAGGGCAAATTAGGGCATTCTTGTGGAAACTAAATTTTGTCTTCTACCACCAGTGAAGACTGTATATTATTTGCTGAGTACATCAAGCTGTGCTGATAAAGTGATGTGATTGTGGATATGCCTGCAGTTCCTTTTTCTACAAACTCCATCTCATTCACAGGAGCTGCATGGAGTAACATAGTCCAGGAAACTAAGGGCTCTAAGCAGCATGCATTAAAGTGGGAAGAAGGTTAGAAAGTCAAGCCATTTGCCAAAGCTCAGAGCAAAGTAGTGGCAAATGTCTTGCTAGACTTCAGGGATATTTTGCTGCAGATTTTGTTTGCTTAGTAGCCAGTCATCTTTTAAAAGTGCTTTGGTGGCTTCAGACCTTCAAGCAGATAAGGTTTATTAGAAGGAAAATCATCATACAATAAAAGGTATGACTGAAATCAAACCTAAGCAGTAATAGAAAAGACACTAATTTGCAAGCACTACAAGAAGAAAGCACAAATGCAAATCAACCCTGCTTGAATATTACAGGGAGTTTTTCTTGAAATAATTCCAGTCAAATTCATGTGAGATGCTGTCCTGAGAAGTTTTTCCACTGCCTCACTTCTCCACAGCACTATGCTAAATGGTGACCACATTAACCCATTTCAGTTACCTTACAGTTTCCCAAGGAACTGGACTGAGGGCACTCTTATGGCCTAGGGATTCAATTATCCTAATTAGCTTAATTAAGCAGTTCTTTTACATGTAGAGCACAGGAAAGCACAAACAGTATGTTTGCATCTATATTTAATCAGAAAATTTTGATGATTTGAAAACTCTGCAGTGATATACCACTGACACAATAAAAGTTACTGCCACTGGTCAGTCCTTGGAGACATCTTATGACTCCCATGAACCACAGAGAGGCAGTTCAGAGGGCTATCCCAGATGTAAAAACCCCAGTGAACTCCCAACCGTTTTAATAAACCAGTCAAGGGGCAATTTCTTTCCCTGTAATCTACAGAAACTTGTGTTTCTGCAGGATGGAGAGTCAAACAGGACAGTGAATGACATCTTTCTATGGACAGTGTGACTGGTATTCCAAACTTATTTCCTTTTAGAGTGGTCATCTACAGCTATCTAATATTAAACTACATGCAGGGAATCTTGCCTAGCCATTTCCAAAGGAACCACTAAGAATGGAGGGATTTTATTTGGCTCCCCAGTGGGGAACTTTGTGCCCAGAATGAGCTGAAAAACAATGAAAGTTTTTATTGTCACTGATGGAAAAAATTATAAAACAGTCCAACTCTTGTTACCCTCATAGAACAAGAATGAGAGAATATGTTGTATTTTTATTGTATTGGCAATATTTTCAGTTTCTGAGAACTTCTGGTGACCGGAAAACTGGACTGGAGGGAATTCTAAGTCAGGTTGGAGTATTTAACCACGTGAACAGGGCATACAAATCCAACTTATGGCTTCAACTTACCATGTAGTAGATTTATACTTCAGGTTTTCTTTTACAGTCAGATGCATTTTAGCAAGAATCATTTTGTTTCACCTTTTTGACTGCTGATGTTACATTTTTTTCACTCTCTCAGTGTCTCAGGAGATCAGATTTTTCTTGAAACTCTTTGACTAAATATTACCAAAACCAATGGTCTGCCAGAAAGTTTGAAGTAGAAATAGAAATGAAAGTGGCTTCAAAACCACACTTGCAGTAGACTTTAATATTTTTAAATTACTTCTTCTTTTTTCTGGTGTTGGAGCTTTACTGAAGTTATCACTATCATTTCCCATTAATAGAGATCTGGCTGTATTATCAAGGGAAAAGGGTAAACCACAACTCATTATGGTCTGAGATAAAAAAACTGAAAGATACTGAACAGAGGAATTTGAGACCAACCCAAAACAGATGTTAGAAGTGTAGGGATAAAATATGAGGAACCTTAAGCCCCAAAATGTGTTAACCAATATACTAAAGGAAGGATAAAAAAATCAAACCAAAACAACACCCCAAATATGAAACTGGAGTGGGTTGATGCTGACTGGGTGCCAGGCACCCACCAAAGCTGCCATATGACTGCACTCTGTGGCTGGACAGGGGAGAGAAAATAAAACGAAGGGTTCATGGGTTGTGGTAAGGACTGGGAGACATCACTCGCCAAATACAGTCATGGGCAAAACAGGGTAGAAATAGAGATATTAATTGAATTTATTGCTAACAAAATCAGAGCAGAATAATGAGAAGTAAAATAAGGCATTACAAAAACCCCTTCCCTCTGCCCCCAGGGAATGGGGATTATGTTTACTTTCCCCTGCTGCTCAGGGAGAGGAATCATTCCCCTGTTGCACCATGGGGTCCCTTCCATGGGAGACAGTTTTCCATGAACTCTCGGATGTGAGTCCATCTCACAGGCAACAATTCTCCACCAACTGCGGCAATGTGAGTCCATCCCGTGGGCAGCAGTCCTCCCCAAACTGCTGCAACTGAGTCATTCTTCCATGGGGTGCAGTCCCTCAAGGGCAGGCTGCTCTAGCAGGGGCTACTCACTCCCTGGGCCTTCCGTGGCATCACAGCCTCCTCTCACCTGCTCTGGCACAGGTCTGCTCTGGCACGGGTCTCCTCCATGGGCTGCGGGTGGGTCTCTCTCTGCATCCCCCTGGACCTCCATGGGCTGCAGGGAGACAGCTGCTTCACCATGAGCAGCACCATGGGCTGCAGGGGAATCTCTGCTCCTCCCCCTCCTTCTTCACTGATTTTGTTGTCTGCAGAGTTGCTCTTCTCACATGTTCTCCCCCCTCTTCTCTGAATGCAATTACAACTGTGCCATAACTTTTTTTCTTTCTTCTTAAACAGGTTATCACAGAGGTCTTACCACCATTTCTAATTGGCTCAGCCTTGATCAGCAGCACATCTGTCTTTGGAGCTACCAAGGACTGGTTCTGCCTTGCATGGAGCTGCCACTGGCAACTTCTCACCAAAGCCACCCCTGTAGCCCCCCTTGCTACCAAAGCTTGGCCATGTAAACCTAATACAGAAACATATACATGCCATTTAGGAAGACATGGAGAACACCCTGAAATTGGAGAAACTCTTAAGTGACCTAATCTTGGCTTTATTTTAAGATTTTTTTAATCCTGGTTTTGCGATTCAGCCTGTCAAATTCTTGCAATGTATGCTAAAATGAATAAGGTGGAGTTAATGAAAGTCTAATTTTCTAAAATTGCATCAGCACCGTATTGTAAATTATTGCAGCATGGAAGAAAAATCAGAATTTGAAACAGTTTCCTTTTGTTTCATTCAAGTAGAAATGACTGTTAAAGGTGCAAGACAATTTAAAAAACTCTCAAATACAAAGCAGTAGCTTTTCTGCTGCCTGCCAGAAGACACAGAGATTTTGAAACACCTTTTTAATTTAGAGTAACTACTTATTTATCTGTCTACTTTTAAGAGAAGACAGAGAAAGAAAATCGAATTACTGCCTTTCCATATTCTGAAGATGGAGCTTTCTCAGCTTTATGCATGGTCTGTCCTTCTTTTATGTGTGAGAGTGCCACATGGGAGTAACAGGTGCTCAGGAGAGTATAGTTTTTCTGTTGATATAAAGGGCTCGAAGAGCTCAATGTGCTTAGCTATCAAAAAGAAAACTGAGAGGTGATTTGATTACAGTATATGAGTATCTCGTGGGGAGAAAATACCAAAGGAGTCTTTTGTACAGCTGAGAAGAGACTTAGCAAGAATCGGTGATAGGAATAAAAGGCTGGCAAATTCACATTGTTAATGACTTTATTTAGTGAAAACAAAGGTATGTGAGAACTGAAAAAGTCCTAACCAGACACTGGAATTTGTTCTTCAAGTAAAAGAGTAGCTTTCTATACAATCTGTTTTTGTTGGACAAGAACAATTGGACAAGAATATAAGGGAAATAGGGTACAGTATAACAGCTGCAGTACACAGAAAATTACTTCAGGCTTTGGAGGGGGTGTGTACAGCTGGGCTAAATACTGCTTAAAATTTAAAACTTTAATGTTCTGTGTCTCTAAACCTGAACAGATTGTCCAAGATCTCCCCTTGGAGAGATGGCTCTTACATGCCTCTGAGGAGCTTCATATCACTCAGTACCTGCACGTTAGTCCAGTTGCTACATTGGCTTCTCCTGATATGTATACTGTGGTCAGCTGTAAACACTTCCTCCAAAAATACTTTACTTGTGGGTGATGCTGTTTTATCAGGATGAGTTTAGCTGCCACCTCTTGTTCAGTGGTCTATAGTACATGCCTAGGACATGGAACATCCCCCATTCCAAGTCCAAGAAGATAGGTACAATCCTCATATCTTCTGAATGTCTCAGTCAACTCAAAACTGGGACTGAACCACAGACAGGGTCTGATTACTTGAGGAAGATAGAGACTGACTCTTTTGCCTTGGGTAGTGGGGGGAATCTCAGTTCCTCTTCTCAATGCGCTTCTGGTGCTTGGGCCACTAAATTTTATAAGGAATCCCAGGATGACAAAATGGGTAAGTTTGGAAAGGACCTCAGGGTCACCTGAACAGTAAGAACTGTTCTTCCCCATGATCAGGTAGAACTTTCTATGCATCAGTTTCTGCCCATTGCCACTTGTTCTATTGCTTGGCACTACCAAGTAGAGCCTGGCTCTGTCCAACCTCTTGATACCTCCCTTCAGATCCTTATAGACATTCATAAGGTTCCCTTTCTACACAGAAAAGTGAAAAAAACTTCTGGGAACAGTGGTTTGGGATACTCCTCTATTCCAGGCATGCTCATCCAAATTACATAAGGCATGAAATCTCCATGTAGGACCCATGTGAGGTTACACATTTGTTTCAAGTTATGCACGAATTACTTCTGTTATGAAAAGCTTTCTTTGCAACAGTGGCATATGAGTCACATGTTGCACGTTACCCTTCACAGTAGTGCACAGTGTCGAACAGGGAAGAAATAACTTCTCCCAGCCCTGCTTTAGATGCTATATGAGAGGGCTTTTTCTTGTGCAACTTAGAGGGAGAGAAGATAATTGGTGTCCTTATATCTAAGATTTACTGTTTTCTGTAACTGAAAGTAACAGACTGTCAGACACTGGGCACATGTGTGCTTCATGTTCTTTTCTATTCAGTTAATCAATAAAAATAATTATGAGAACAATTTTCACGTCAAAGAGAGAATGTGTTGCCTTTTCACACTAAAATACATTGTGGGTGGGGGATGGCGGCAGCAGAAAGCAGTAATTTTAAAATATGGGAAGACAGAAATGGATGTGTTAATCTTGGGTAAACTGACAAGGAAAAAAAGGAGGAAATGAGAAGAATGAATCGAAACTGAGTCAGCTACCTTAACTGGTTTTTAAATGAGGTGAGCCTCATCCTGTGCTGATAAGAATGCTGACCAAGCCTCCAGATCCCACTATATCTACTGAAACATGTGTGGCACTTGTTACCCCCAGACCATGTACCCTTTCAGGGATACCCTGGCTAAAGGAAATAGTATTTCTTAGTTTAATCAGACTGGTGCATAATTTCTCTCTATCTCAGTCATGGCAAAAAATCTGGGTGAAAAGATAGGTATCAGACTGGGAAACTGCATCTTTATAAATGAGATGGGTAAAGCATGTCTTTGTAAGAGATCAAACATACGCATCTGATTGCATTTGGGCAATGGACCACAGTAATGTCACTGGGATGTGGGTTATTTGCAATAGTGTGGTCGTTCAGAGTTTGGCTGAAAGGGACAACATGTAGAAAAGCACAGCACAGGATAGCTGAGAGGAGAGCAGTTTGAGGATATTGAGGTTGCCAGTAGTAAAGACAAGCAAGGTGCTTTCATTTTTTGTTTATGAGTTTCACAGAGGTAATGAGAAAGCAAGTGGATGTTATCCTTTCAGTTGCATGAGTGTGCCTGGGGATTTCTCTGAGTTGTGGTATATAGGTATCTTGGTTTAACTCAGCCCATAACTAAAGACCACTCAGCAACTTTCTCAAACCATCCCCCATGGAGACATGGGAAGAAAAATCAGATAAAAGTAAAAAAAAAGATGCCAAAATTCATGGCTTGTGATAAAACAGTTTAATAATTGCAACAATATGAAATTATACAAATAGCAATAAAAAAATAAGGACAGAGAGAGAGGCATAGATAAAACCCAAGAGCAAACCTAAGCAATTCATGATACAAGTGCTCAACACCCAATAACCAATGCCCACACCCCTTCCAACAATCCCCGAGTGATTGTCCCCTCCAGACCAACTTCCTCCAATTTGTGGACGGAGCTTGGCATTCTGTGGTGGGGGAATATCACTTTGGACTGTTTGGGCTAGCTGTCCCAGATGTCCTCGAGGCAATTTGTGCATCTCCTCACTGACAGGGCATGGGAAAATGAAAATTCCTTGACCCAGGTTAAGCACTCTTTGGCAACAACCAAAACATCAGAGTGCTATCAACATTATTCTGATACTGAATCAAAAGCACAGAACTGTACCAGCTACTAGGAAGGAAATGAACTCTATATCAACCGAAACCAGGACAGTAGGATGCAAGTTCAAGAGAAGGGCATGCTTTAGGTGTAATGAGCCAAGAATGTCAAGTCTCAGAAAACAGGTGGAAATTTTCCTCCAACAAATGCGTATGTAAGAAACTGATTACAAAAGCAAACACACAGAAGTCAGTCTACTTTCTTTGGAGCAGGTTCATTATGTAAGTGTTTGCTGAAAAGTAAGAAGCAGTTTTATATCAATTTTTTACATTTCCCATGGTAGACATGCTGTCCACAAGAGGATGTCCTCCAGAAATTTATCAGAATCCTAATCCTTTGGCATTCCCCACTCTTCTCCATGGATGCCTACAATAAATGCATTAAAGTCTGAGACGTGCCTAGATTTTGTGCCTCCTCAGCAGAGAGGAATAAATGCTTACAGGACACAAGCCATCTTCTCTTAAGTGTATTGCTCGAAAAGATCAGATGAATCATAAGCCAAAAGTGCCTATTTCTCTTTATTGACTGTAAAGGGAGTTGATGGTAGGAGAGGCTCATCCATATGCTGCTATGCATGCCATTTTCTGTGAAAAGCTCAAACAATTTATTAGTCACCCTCAAACTGTCAGTACTAGAATTAAGCAGAAAAAGGCTTTGGAGCACTCAGGTGCTCAGATATTTTCTTTCATTCTAACTTGGAAAGGAAGGACAAAATGTCTGAAATAACTTATAAGAGAAAATCAAGACTCTTCACAGAGTCCTAAGGATCTGTATATCTGAGGATATGTATACAAAGGAGACTTCCAGACAGAATACTGAACGATCAAGGAGATAGAAGGTGAATAAATAGTCTGTTGATACCTTTGTTCTGATGGGAAAAAATCACATTAGAAGTTTTCCTTTTTTGACATTTTGCCACATTTCCCAGTGCTGTCCTCCCTTCAGAGGTAAAAAAAAGCTCCCAACCCTTTCTAGTTTTGTGATGCACCTGAATTGATTCTTTTACACCAAAACTAAAACCTTCCCTCTCTGGAGGACTGAAAGACAGAGGGACTGGCAGATGTTATAGATATGTAACTTGGGAAGCAAACTATTAATTTAGCAATGATGGGCTGATGATGTTTTGATCTACTTCAGCCTATTCTTTCTTGAGAAGAGTGGTTTTGGGGTCCTACCATACCCAATATTGACACACTGTCTTCCAGATTGAAGGCAACTGTGAACTTTAATTAATCTTTAATTAAGCCTTATTTCACCATGATTGAACTACTGTAGCTGGGGAGGGAATAGAAGACAAGACGGATAGCAGTGGAAATAATTAAGAATGAAGAGTGGAAAGCATGGCAAGACAGCACTAAAAGCCAACAAGAAGTGGCTTTAACAGATATGTATATGATGTAATTTCAAGTCCCTGGAAAAGCCTAGGTTCTCCCAGCAAAGGTGTTTTCCCCACAAATGGCTCTGCTGACAGAAGCAGGATGCCCTTTCTTTAAGCTCCTCATCTGTGCATCCAAATACTACCTCAGGCAACCACTACGGCTCAGTCAATGCTGTTGGTAGTGCAGCTTGTGTATCACTGGGATAAGATAAACCTGGGTGAGAGGGAAGGGCATAACCTGACAAAGAAACAAATCTCATCATGCCTGGGTATTTCTCAGGACCATCTGTCTGCCACACAGAGCTGGGAAGGATATAAACTCATTTGTTGGGAAGGGTATGTACTCAGTTTCAGTAGAGTATGATACAGCAGTCATCTCGCCACAGGGACCATAGAGACACACTCAGCATGCCTTTGGACTGAACATCAAATGATGGGCAACAACAGAAACAGGAAAGTATTTCATCCTGAAGTGCATACAACAGGACAAAGACTTTAGGAATATTATTTCCCCCACCTTGCCTTTTTTCAAAGTGAAATAATTAGCTAATAAAATTGTCTGTCTTTTTCCTACAAGTGAAGCAGTTAATATAAAATTGCTTAACTACTAGCAAGAATTTTTTTGTCTGCTGAATTAAAAGAAAAATTTTAATCACGCAATTATTAACTGAAATTGTATTAAAAAAATTAATCCAGTCAGGGTTTTTTTTCCTAAGGTTCTCAGCTAAAGCAGATTTCACTCCAGAAGACAGCAAAGCTTTGGGCACTCAATGAATTAACAACAAAGACATACATAAAACTTCAGTATCCTAAAAGACTCTAAAAACTTTTCATAGTTGGACTTTTTATTCCTGTTGTTAGCCTTGATCAATTTTCATTAGAAAAGGTACTCGTAAGGCCCTCTTGAGACTCAAACCCCACTGTAATTATACTACAATACTCTTCAAGACATATATTCGAAGAATGTTAATGCAGTTAGTTATTTCCTGGCTTTTTTTTCCCCTAAACATATTGTAATTGCATTCCCTAATTGTAATCTACAGGGGAAGGAAATAGAAATAAAAGTTTTCATTCTCCCCTAAAAAGCAACACCAACAATAAAAACCATGAACCAACCAAACCCAAATCCAACCAACCAAAAATCCCAAACTAAAAAGCAACCCCAGAAAAACAAAAACCCCCCTGGGAACAATGAAAAAGAAGTTCTCAGTACACAAAGCAGACTGCAGACATAGGATGCCACCTGTTCTTTTCTGCCTTGAAACCAATGGGCTTGCACTAATAGAGAGGATCAAGATGGAAGATCAGCTCCAAACCATTTAGCACTGCTTGACAGTTCAAACCGATGGGATACAGGCTGCATGGTAAAAGACATGGGTGGAAGAAATTGCTGAATATTTTCGGCAACTGTAAGCTGAAAACTAGGCCCATTGCAGGGTCTTGCTGCACCCTTGAGCTCCCATAAGTGGGTTTTGGGAAATAATTACACCTGTTCTGATTTCTGTCATTTCTGAACCTTCCAGATCCCTCCTGATATCTGTAACCACGTCAGAGTTGATAAGCCTCCCTGCTGGCTAAGAGAAGTGATGTAGGACAGGCACATATACCATTGGATCGAAAGAAAGTTAGAAGTATGCAAATTATGTGTTTCTATCTGTGGGAGAGAAACTCCATAGTATATTCAGAGGGAATTTGAAAGAAGTTTTAAAGTCTGTCCACTGCTTCTGGATAGTCAGCATGAGTACCAAGATCCCCTGAAACCCTTCTACCTCTACACTGAGTCACATAAATTGATGGTCATCACAAACACATGTAAAAGAATGTGACTGAGAAGATATAACCTGATGCAGTTCATCACACACACACAAACACACACACTTTGATCAGAAGGCATGAACTAAGAACTACGTTTATTTAAAAGAATTTGTCTCTATTATATCATATTTCTACAAAGGCCAGGGATTGGGGGAGAAGGTTGACACTTCTCCCCCTCCCATTGGTCAAGACAACTGTCCATCAGCTGTCCATATCTCTAAGAACAGGAATGAAAACTTTCCTTGAAACGACAATAACATTGGCCAGTGTTTACAGACTAGAGCATGAGAAAGAACCCAAAACATGAAACTGTGAAACAGAAGAGAAGGCTGAAAAAATCAGAGCGACAATAATCCTCATAAAAATGCATAGTTTTGCAGGAATCACCATTTCAATTATGAGAGAAGTAATTTTTCCCTGTCCCTCAGAGGCCTTCTTTGAACACTCCTAAAATATAGAAGCTTAGTCCTGTGATGAACGTGGAGCTGGACGCAATGATCTCTATGGGTCAACTTGAGATGTTCTATCATTCTATGAAAAAAATTAACACCATTGTTTACTTTTGCATAGAAAACAGGTGGAAATGGAAAGTTTCATCAGAACTTCTTGTAACTCTCCTGATCCCAGGGAAGAATCTAGATTTGCACTACTAATCATAACTATTATGTATGTTTTTATAATATGACATCTTGTGGGAGCTGAGCCACTGAAAACAGGATCTTACTTCTCCTGAAAATATTATCAACTTTTCAGTGGATTGCTGCTAAATTTTGCAGGTTTGCAGTGAAAACTGATATCTGGGAGCAAAGCAGCAAAATGAGTTAATATGTGCCAGAGATATGAAAGCAGTATAACGGCTTTTGGAAGCTTACCGGGGGAAGAAACCAGGTCTACTCATAAATAAGGAAGACATGAAATGAATAATGTTTCAGAAGTCACTGAGATAACTTACAATGGTATCAAACCTGTCATCAGTAAAAATATACATCAAAAAATGTTGAAATATTAGGTACAATGAAAACTTATTCAAATACGTTTGGAAATCTGAATGCATACAATCCAGCTGGTCTGGGTCACATCTTAGGGCAATCACCTCCCAGAGTTATATAATCTGTAGGCTTCGCTTGCTCTTGAAAGTTACAGCAATAAAATTGATGATGTGGCCCCATGATTGAGCATGATTGAATTACTGCAGGTAGGCAAGTTACTTTATGCCAGCTGAGCCGTGGTGACTGGCTCTGTGTGCTCTCCACTAAGTAATGTCTATTGCTTTCAATAGCAACATAAAGCCAATTTACACAAACTAAAGGTAAAAGCAGGGCTCCCTTTTCCAGTTAAAGAGTGCTGTATTTCACTTTGACTTAAGTAGATTCATAATCTGTCTCAAGTAAACTATAAATTGAGAGGTTTAAATAACTGGGGTAAAACTAAGATAAAAGTATATTACTGAAGAAGTTAATAAAAAATATACTACTCTGGCCTTCAGACTAGGAAGGAAAAATCTTTGGAAATTCTCTGTGAAAAAAACAGAAGCAACTTCTAAGAATTAAGGGCAGGGGAAAAAAATCATGTAAAAAACCTGCTCACAGGGCTGGATTTTTCACTATTATTTCATGAGTGGATCCTCCTTTTTAAATCAATTTTCTTGCTTTTCTTTCAGCAAATTGTGGATTAAAAAATTTTGAAAAGTCAGGGAATTAATCAAAACAAGGCTCCAGTTATTCCCATACTGGACAATACACAAATTGTTGAAGAAAAAACACTGGCCAGAAGATTTGTTTTTCTAGAAGGGCTAAAATTAAGCAATTCAACAGATATTTGAATATTTACTTAAGTACTAACCATCCCATTTCACAGGGTCTTATCCGGAAAAAAAAATTAAGATTCCCCAGAACAGAAGATACCTTCTGTATCAACAGCCTGGAAAAAAGTTTTGAATGCCAGAATAGGTTTCAGGATCACTATATTTGTACATTACTGAGATTGGAGAATTTTCTCTTAAACTGAGCACCTCATTAATTAGAAAGTAAACATCACATTATTGAAAGCCTGCAGGTCATATTGCACAGAAATTTGCTCTAGAGTAACACAGTCAAGCACCAGCTTAGTACCATAAATATAGATAGAGAGGGAATAAAAAGGATTTAGAGAGAGATTTAAAAGCCAGATTCAGTTGAAGACAACTCTTCTAATATAACATATGTTCAGGATTAAAAGAAAAAAAATGTGAGGAAACAATGCTGAAAGGTACAGAAAGATCACAAAACATCATGCACGAATTTGAAATGTGTGATGGCAGCTGAAGGTACTTGTGCAAATTGATGCTGTGTATCCAAGCACTTGGTACACAGCACATGATATGTCTGGCTCTGTACTCTCAAGCAGTGTCTTTAAGCCAGGATGCTCAACTCATGCATTTTAAGAGAAGGATGCCAACAAGTTTTAGGGAGAAGAAACACAGGTTATGAGACTGAAGGATATAGGAACATTTGAGGCATATCATTTAATGAAGCAATGAAAAACCAGGGAAGAGAAAGAAAGCTAATAACTGCTTGAAAGAAGTAAAAGCCTAAAGAAGGTAAATGGGCTTAAGAAATGGAAAAAATAGATTAGGAATTAGGAATGTAAAATGGTAAATGGGTTCTTTCCCTTTTATTTTTTTACCTTCTGAAATAATCTGCAGATAATCAAAATTCTTCAACTTGTTATTTTCCTGGGGGCCAAAGTCATCATCATCAAGTCTTTAGTATGAATCACATACTGGCAGCGAGCAGGTTAATGGGAACTAACAAATCTTCATTTTTCCATTAATTTTACCTGCGTTTTTTCTTATTCTGTACCAAAGTTTCCTCAGAGGTCCAGTTATGAGATATATAAAATTAAAAAGCTGCTCGTATTTTTTCTGGAAAACTATGATTCTCTGAATATACATTGCCTGATCCATAAACTTTTCCCTTATTGGGTTGTGACGTTTCCAGCTGGTTGTGTATAAAGCAGATCCTTTCCTTTCTTTGTCTTTCCAGCAGCTTTAGAATGAGTAAGTGTTCCAAATCCACATTTCATTAGCTTCTCCTTCTTCAGCAGTTTTTTTAGCATCTCAAATCACCATTTCTTGTGCTTGTTGCAGAGACAGGCGTTCCTCCATAGTAACATTGGTGTAACTAAGATCAATTTTCTCCTCTTCTAGTTTTCTCCAAACTTAAGCAATCTATCCAAAATTTCACATATACATTTTTCTAGCAAACCATATCGCCCAAAAAATTATAGAGAAAATCAGCCACTTTACTCACTAGGAGCTGTAGCTTCAAAAAAAAAAAAAAAAAAAGAAAAATCAGGAGGACTGCAGTCTTTGAAAAAGATGTTTTGAAAGATAAGTATCTCCAAAATTACGGTGTATAAGCCCAGAGCCTGCTAGATTCAGCAAAATCTAAGCAAGATCTGATGCCTCTGGCTGAGTTAAAATATTTGAGAAATCTTTTTTCAGATTTGAATAGTCCAGATTTTTATGAAGGTGTCTCCAGTGAATACAGGTTAAGAATGACATCACTGTGTGCTGTGGCTTTCAGAAGGGTGGTGCAGTTGTGCAGGTAAAGGGCAGGTCCCCCAGAGCAGACCAGCCTGACTGTCTGATCCACAGACTTTCCAGCTGCTGCTCTGAGTGTTTTAGTATTTCTCATTGCAAAAATAAAACAATTTTCAAGGTTTCTCACACAGTAAGATAACATTTTGAAGTTGTTCAGGTTTCCCTTAATTCAAGGTCTTTTTTTTCTATTGTTTCTGTATTATTCAAATTGCTGGATTTTTTATTATTTTATAACTGTTGAGGAGATCTGTAATTAACATCCCTTGGGTTTGTTTGTTTGTTTTTTTTTTCTAGATCTAAAGATCTGATCTGGTCAGTAGCGAGTAGCTTGACATAGGTATGTTTTTTATTTCACCAGCTGTAGGGGTGGGTGTCAGCACCACATTACAATACCTACATGCGTGTTATCAGTGCCAGTGTGCACCCTGCAGAACCCCAGACACTGCCCCCCTGGTGTGTCTGGTGCCGTTTGAAGCCCCTGGACCACTGCACAAGTCAGGCAGTGAGGACACAATTCCCAGGGGTGAGCTGGGCTGCTGTGAAGCAGCAGGCCATGTCTGTAGCTGGGAGGCCCCAGTGGACTCGATGATGCTGGAGGTCTTTCCCAACCTTTCTGATTCTATACTATGATCCCAAGTGACCGTAACTGCTACATTTAGACAAGTAGGATTGCTCTCCAGGCTCTGCTGCCAGCATCAAAGCCTTTGGAATTTTGGACATTTAGTGCACATACAGAAACTTAAATTTAGGTATCTTAATCTGGAAATTATTGACACCTAAAGCGCAGGATCTTGATGCTTAAATTTAGGCACCTTGTGTCATGTGAGCTATTCTGGGGTATCTAAGAACCCTCATGGGGCAAGCAGATAAAACAAAACACATACAGGTAGCTCAGGCCAACATGGAAAGACAACTGAAAGTCAAGTGAGATCCCTAAAATATCCCACATGGCAGTTGACATCTAAATTTAGTCAGCTGAATCCACTCTGGATATCTATGATAACTGAATAATTTTTTAAATCTTCTTTTCTACTAAAAAAAAAAAGGAAAAAATAAAAAAGTAAAAAGGAAGTATCAGACATATGGTATTCACTCTGTAGTCCAATGCTATCTGAGATGATCAGGCTGTCCCACCTTGCCTTGCCACTCTAGGTGGAAACAGGTCTCCCTCAGGATGTCTTAGATACCCTTGTATCTCTCAAATGATAAAGAATGCCTTTATAATTTACTGAATGAGGCCCTTCTTTTCTTTTTGTCCTAAGCTTGAGGTCTAAAACAAAATAGACAAAATACACTTCAACTTGACTACGAGGGGATTTTTCAGATAATTTAGCCATACAACACCTGAAATGAATCCCATGTAGGGTGTCTGACTATTCTTAAATAACTGTTGCTCTTAAAGATTAAAGTAATGTTTTGGCATCTTTTTTTAGCTGCAGTGTTCTCCAGGTCAGAGTTTGAAATGTGAATGGTAAAATGCATGAAAGATGCAAAATCAAGGACACCAGAAAATCATATAAAAATGTACAAGTCAAAATAGCTCTATGTCATAACATTAACATTTAGAATTTTGAAATCTGTAAACTTGCCAAAATTAAAATATCAAGGCATTTTCTTTTTTAATTTCTCCACAGTAACTTTTGCAAAATTATTACCAGGAAATGTTTTGAAAATGGATTTTTGACAGCTACATATTTTGAAGAAAGTAACACTAAGATAATCAATGCAAAAGAACTAGCAATATGGCATTCCCATCAATGTCCCAGTATCAAGCTGTATAGCTCTTTCTACAGGCTACAGAGTAATTGAGACTCAGTCACCATGATTGGTAGGTGGGTGGCTATTACAGATTTCACCAGTTCTCAGTTTCCTGTTAATGAACATGAACATTAGTTTTGCTATCTCATGACATATCTCCTGCTTAGGGGTACATCAGGGAAATCAAAAATTAGTGTAATTATCAGTAGAAACTTTGGAGGAGGTGATCATGATGGGGAAACACAAATATCAGGATAGTAAAGAAGAAAATACCAATGACATTTTCAGAGGTATTTAATTATTGCCCTAATGATGGTCTTGCTGAAGGAACTGGTAAATATCCTACTTGTTAAAAGAGATTATTGGTTAAATGGAAACCTTAACTATTAGGTTAAGGTTTTAGGTTAAGTTTTTTCCAAAATGTGTAACATTCTGGGCTCTTTAAACAAGTAGGAATTCCAGTTCCTCCAGCCAGACCATCATTAGGGCAATAATTAACCTATTGGGAAGAGATGGAAAGAAGAGGAGAGGGCCCAAATATGAGCCCATTTGACTTCCGAGGCTGAGAGAATGGATTTATTTCTGAAGGCTGTTCTAAGACTTCCTTACACAGGAAACACATAAGCGAAAGAAGATGGAAATTCCTCTCAAGACTTCCCTATGTGGGAAACACACACGTAAAAGAAGACAGAAATTTTCTCTCCACACTGAAATTTTCATTTGAATTATGATGGCTTAGATTTGAAGAGTCACTTCAGCTTGGAACCAATAGTAGAATGAAGGTGCACTGTTCTGAAGTGCCTTGCAATGCCGTAAAGGAACACTTACTCTGCAGGCAATGGACTGCAGAAGGTGTGTGTGTTCCCACAGATATTTCGGTAATGGTATGTTGGTGAGCTAGGAATTCACTGAAGAGGACACTGCAAAGCAGTGCTTGAGCTCCCCCTTCCTTACTGGCTCCTTCTCTCTCCCTCATCCCAGCAACATATCTCTGCAGAGGACTGGCATCCTTCTCACGTGGGTCTCCTTCATGGCTGTTATGACAGCAGCTAGATATGTATCAGTGCAATGGCCTTTTTATTTCAGCTTCTTTTCAGAAGGTCCAAAGACAGCTGATGTGTAGATGGGACTTAATGTTTTTTTCTTTTTCTGCAGAGAAAGCTTATGCATTCTTACCTCCTGCTGAGACATACTTGTATTCTCAAATTGCCTGCACTGATGTTTTTCCTGCGCCAGTAATGACATCCAGCTTCTCACTCCTTAATCTCTTTCCACTGAGACTACAAATACAGCCATCCATATTTATCCATTAATTTCTCCCCCCTTACTCAAGATAACAATGATTTGTACTGGGACAAATTGTGTCTTTGGTATCTATTTTAACATAGCAGATGAAATAAGTAATGAAGGCTTCAAGTTTTGAGGTCAATTATAAAATTCACCAAGTAGAAGCAGAATGAGACTCTGAAGCCCAAAGGTAATAGGACAAGAGCAAGCTAAAGAATGGAATGGCCACTAATTATTAAGCCTTCATTTCCTCTCTCACCACAATAGTATTAAAAACTAGTATAGACATGTAAATTAGAAATAAATACTCTGTAGTTCAAGACATTAATTTAACCTTATACTGAGGACTCTCTCTAGGGATACAGGCTTGGATTTTTTTTTAATTACAGGCTGCTAATTCAGTGGATGCTCAATATAAATTAGAGCCATATTTTTGTATTATAACCACACAGATTATGTTCCCAGGATACCATTTTCTCATCTTCAGCAAGAGTGGTGACATCTCTGCCACCTTTAGATGTTTGCTCAGCCCGCGTGGAGCTTGGCACCCAACCCTGTCTCTCTGACCATATGGCAGGAATGGGACTGCTGTGCCTCAGGGGGTGATGGATCTTCTTCTTTCTGTGCCATCCCTGTCTTTAGTATGCATGAGGATGGAGATGGGAAAATGGCTACATCAGTAAGAATCCCTGTCCAAATGATGTGTACACATCCTCATCAAAATACTACTTTTACTCCAGTCAGAGGCAGTTGACAGTGGGAGAAAATCAGTACAACTGCTAGATCAGAAGGAAAAACAAAAATTAAAACCAGAATTTTTCCGGTGAGGCCAGAAATATTTCATTCCTATATAGGCTGTGAGGTAAATATGGCACATAAATGTATTTAACTCAGTAAGGATTCATATCCTTCTACCTGCACCCTTAATGTCTCGCTGTTAGTGATTGAGACAATCCCTACCCTCAATTTATCAACAAAAGACTGAGACAATGCCTATATTAAGCATTATTCTAGAAAATTCATAAGAGGTTGTGACTGAGGTGGGAACTGAACTGTATCTTAAGCTGTGGGTCAGTGCTTAGTCCTTCAAACTAAAAACCTGCACAGATGTTGTTAGGCAACTCTCCCACAGTTAAGCACTTGTTTCTCATCTGCATTTTAGGACCATCCTCTACAGTTGACTCTTCTGGAGATATGCTGGGAAGGTCCATCAGAGCATATATAACCAAGTAAATATGTAAATATTAAGTGTAATTATGTAAATATTCCACTGCCTGTAACAGGGTGTAGGCTTCCTGTTAACTAACAACAATGGTCTTATCACTTCTCATGCTTTCTCTGGGCTTTCTTTGGTCTTCCTGGAAAATTATTTTAGCTAATACCAGCAAATTTTAAGACAACATACTTTGATTTGGTTTTTGCTTAACTCTGGGATAACACTTTATGCTATAGGGATACTTATAATATCACCTACTAATAGTAATGAAAAATAGTTCTTTCATGCAGAATTACTTTTGAGGCCAGAAAGAAATACAGCTTGGAGGATTATAGACTTGGGAACACAGGAGACAACCTTGAAAACATAGGCAAAGATGTGTTCCCAGGGCTATGAGTAGCTCACCAGCACTCAGTCACTAGTCACCAGAGGAGTGCAACCCTCTGAGCTGGGTGAAATGGTTTTAGAAGTTACTTCTATCTCTCATTGTAAATTGTGATATTGAGGGATTTATTCATAACATGGACTCACAGATCAATGAAGAAAGAGAAAGGATTGAAGTTTCTTGGCAAAATGCAAAAATTACCCCAAACTTTCCAACGTTGAGAAGGAAGAAATGATCAGTGTTGCATTCCAATTGGAGAAGGACTTGTTTGCAAGTTCCCAGCAGCAAGCAACCTCAGGACCCTTGGAGCAGTGATTGATATCAAAGAAATATTGTTATTTAAAAGCTTTTGTCTATATCATTTAATGCTATCTACTTTGAAGTATTTGTGTCAATATCATCATAACTGTACTGATAATTTTTTAATTGGACTATTAATACTAATTAGAATAACAATGAACTATTGTCTTTGCTTGCATAATATGTTCATTTTGCCCATAAAAATACTTTAAGCATAACAAATTAGTGAGAATGGAAACAAGCTATTCTGTAACTTGGATGCAACAAACTGGTAACAGTGTGTATACCAGAAGATCTTGTGCACCTTTCAAACATTTAAGGAGTGCAGCCTCCTGTTGCCTTTCTGCTCATTTCACCATGGCAGGATGATGTAATTTCTTTGACATAAATTTGGCATGAGAGAAACTGAAAGTCTCAGAACCATAAGCAAGAAGAAGTAGTAAAAGACTGGATGACTAACTACTTCATCCCACTTGCCACAGCTCTTAAATTAATATCTTTTGCAGGGTAGTAGAAGTGTCACAGGTTATGGATGATTGGAAAAGTCCTGCTGAGTCACCCTGATCTTGTAGTACCAACAACGCCATCCTGAGCCACGCTGTTCTCCTGTGAGGCTCTGAAGGAATAAGGCCACTTCAGTGAGTTAGTATTGGCTGTGGAGCAGCCACAGTCTTTGTCTGGTCCAGTACTGGGTAAATCTTATTTATCAAGAGGCTGGCCAGGCCACTGTGCCTACTGGTTTACCTATGCTGAGTCCACTGTGTCACAGTGCTCTGAAGGGCACAACATCATGTGCTGTGGCTGGCTGAATGTGTTCCACAACACTCTGGACATCATTTAGGAAGAGCATCCTGCTCTGGTCTGTTAGGTTGTTTGTAGGAGAGATAGTCTGACTCTTCTGTGAGGGAGGAGGAAGGGGAGTAGAAGGCCACAAGTGTTGAAATTGTGAAGGGCCAAAACCCTGCTAAAAGTTGTGGCAGATTTATTCTAGAAATCTGGAATCTTCACCTTATTACAACATATCACCTTATTCTTGTCAAGAAGATTGATGTGGGGGTTGTGATAATACTAAGCTCAGAGGCAAAATTTATTCCCTGTGCAGTAACAGATGGTGTCTGATCCAAGGATCCTTGCCAGGAGTTCATCAGCTCTGTGTTTTGGTAGCTCAAGTCACTGTCTGTGAGATCAGCTTGTTGGCAGAGTGAAGAGCAACATCATCACCATGGCCTGCTGCACATTTCCCATGCTGCTAGTGAGTGATGGGGCTGAAGGTAGGACAGGTGCTCCACTGGATCCCACCTAGCCTTAGGCAAACTTGGGGGATTGCATAAGTGACAGCAGCCTCTGGGAAAGGAAAGAACACTAAAGTGCAATGCAATATCTGTTCTGCAAACACCATGGAGTTTCTGCCTTGTCCACAATCTCTCCATCCTTTCCTTAATTTGTCTCACGTCCCTCAGTCCTCTCTGCAGAGAAAAAGTTCCTTTCTTGATCATCCTAAGACCAACAGCAAAATGTCCAATCTAAAGTGTTTGACAGCAGACCCTAATCTCTTCTCTCAGCATAAAATAACTTATGTAAAAAACATTATCCAAGTAAAGAGGACATACAGATAACACTTATTCCATGCTAAGAAACATCCATTTCTCTCCTTTCTGAACAGTAAATACACCTGAGGGCTGTGGGAAGAGAGACACATGTGATGCCATCCAGACTTCACTGGAACGACAGCTGTCATCGGAGACTTCATCATACAGTCAGAACTCCTGAAAACTGGTGAATCTTGTCATTAGCTTCAGTTGTAAGGGCAACAGGGACAGTATTCTCATCAAGGAACTGGATTGATAGTGGAAAATAATCTATTCAAATTTGATCCAGTGCAAGCACGGTGGTAATATGAAGTATGAGAAAGCTACTATTCTTTCAAAAGGAAGGTAATTTGCAGAAGGGTACATCAATCAGCCAGGCCAAAGTAACAGCTAGGACACAGTTATATGTCCCACTGGAAGAAGAGAAAAGCTCAGAAAAAGATTTGATTTGGCTTGGTCTTTCTTTTTAAATAGATGACCACCTCTTTTTCATAGGAAGCTTCTGACATTATTTCTATATTTTGAATAAAGTTCATTCTTGTGAGGCTTGGCTTGGCTCTTTTGTTCATACACATAACTGACTGCCAGACAAGCTATCCTTGATTAGTGAGGCCAGCTCATATTAGTCATAGCCATCATCACAGTCAGCTGAGACTGTGGCAGCATCACCTAGAATTCGTCTAGAACTTTCACTTAGAATAACAGCACTCCTGTACACCAGCACTGGCGTTTTGCAGGAGAAGCAAAGACAGAGCCTTTGTATTTCTGATCCATACTGGAACTAGCAGTGGCACAAAAGACCTTTGTGTCCTAGACAGGTGTATACATGGGACCAAGTGCCATACATTCCTGAGTACAACATCTGATATATTTGTTCACTAAACAGTTGCTGGAAATGTTGAGATAGTGTTGTGTTGGATATGGTTTTCAAGAGTTGTGAGAATGTCATAGAGAGTCATTGGGAATAGTCTTGGATTAAGTGACAATGTTTTTTCTAAAAAGAGGAAACTTCAGTAAACTGGGAATAATGATTAGGAAATTCAAATGACCTCAGAGACCAGGGGCTAGAATGCTGAAATTATTTGGGATTTACTTGGATCAAAGTTACAACAACCGGTCAGGAATGTGCATGGCAAGCAAGTTGCAGGCTTCCTTGTTTTAGTAATCTCTCCCTCCTTCCCAAGAGAGGTATTAGAGAGAAGCTGAGAGCTTGGAAGGAGTGAAAAAGGCTAGATCAGCTCAGGCTATGACTGCATTACTTGACTGGGAGCACTTCCAAGTTCCTTTGTCTGGGTATATGCTTCTTATGTATCCCAAATCCCATCCCTTCTTCTGCCTCCAAATGCACTCTGATTGCTATGACAAGACAAGTTCTAAGAAGTACCAGATCTGAGTCACTGCAGGACCAGCCTCCATGAACAAACTTCGGGTAAGTCTGTACATGGCCAGAGAAAGCTGGAATCAGATAATACATTGATACGGTAACAATTCGGCATGGTGCAGGCAAGCTAGGTTTTACTTTTGATCTTAAAGCAAGAAATAGAATTATTCAGCTGTCAGATAGGGAGACCAAGAAAAGAAGTGGACAATAATGCAATACATACACATGGAAAAAAGTTAGGACTGTTCTTGGTTTACCCTGGATAACACATGCCACAATGGTGAGCAGAGGTGCAAGGCCGATGACTTTGGGAGACAGGGCAGCCAGAGAGAGGACAGGAAAATGGAAGTCATCACAAGGAAACTGGAACAATGCTTAGACTACCCTGACAACAGTAGTACAAATATTTTTGAACCGATGTATCAGCTTGGCTTACAATTAGTCTAAACGTGCTTTCAGGACAGCGAACTCATCTTCTGTAGAGGGAAGTATGTAGCAGGATGTTCCCTGCCACAGGAGGGCTTATCTGTTCTGCCTATCAGCAGGTGTGATAGCCCAGGACATCTTCCCTCTCACATGCATCTGCTAATTGATGACATAAGCCAAAGTGGACATCCATCCAGTAGGGAATTATCTGTGGTGCCATGGAGGTGGCATTCGCAGCTGACAACAAACATCTTGCCTTGAGAGCAGATTGAAGGGAGATAAACCTTGAATTTCTGACTGACAGACCCTTCACAAATTATAAAAAATAACAAAACTTTTACGAAGAAAAAATCTTCTGCACATTCCCTGGAAATGTGTGAGGGGATCTCTTCTCAAGGTCTGGGATGCAGGCCTTTGAGTTACTCTTCCAGGGGTTGGGTGAAAGGAATCTGTGTACCCCATCGTAAATTCAGTGGTAAGTTACATTGACTGTTAATCTATACTATGTCTTTGCTAGCTATAATATAGGTACCTTTATGTTGTGCACTGTTTTATGTAAGTCTGCTTGTAGTTCTTTGTTTTGACCTGTGTAGTGAGTAACTCTGTTTAAGACCTTCTGTTAATCTTCTGTCTATCCAATAAATAACTCATTTTATATTAGACCTGATTTGCCATTTTTTAGAACTAGTGAGCCAGGGTGGTTTAGGTGTGGGTCACCTGAATTTAAGCTGCAGCCAAAAATCTGAACCTAAGACAGGGTTGCCTAGTGCTTTCACTCAATCCATAACAAAGTCGGGGCATTGGGAAGAGGTGCAGTGAAAGCACCACCTCTTTTGAACCCCGGCTGACTGCCTGCTCTGTCTTAAAATGCCCTCACATGGCACTTCCAAGACAAAGGTTGTAGGAGGTTTCTTGGCTGCAGAAGTGCTCGTCCTAAAGGGAGACAATATCTTAGGAAGCTGACTAAAGTCAGCAGAGACTGTGGTAGTAGATAGTGTTGAAACTGGGAAGAAAGTACTACAAACTGAAGCACAGCACCTGAACATTTGACATTCAAAGACTCAGGAATAGATAGAAATGAATTGACCACAAATAGGCAGAGGCTGGAGATTAAAAGACTTCTAGCCTCCCCAAATGATATAGGGCTAAGAAAAATAAATGTTCTACATAATTTGCAGATGAGTCTAGGCTTGATTGTAAATGAGTCCATAAGGAAATCAACTGGGGAGAGAAAGAAAGGTCATGCAGAATTTGCTGTAAGCTCTTTTTCTTCATGTGCAGTTTCTTGTAGGCTCATCTTGGATGATATTCCTGCAAAGGACATGGTTCAATTTACAATTAGTCCTACTTTAACCTGGCCCGTGCTGCACAACAGGAAGAATAGTGCCAAGAATATTTCCAGCTCAGGACTGGGAAGCGCTCAGTGTTGATACAAGAGTCAACTGACACCCCAAAGAGTTTCCACAGATTTCCATTCCATTTGGCTGTATACTTTCAAGATTATTAGAACTGGAATAGTGCTTCCTTTCTCATGAGGTGTGGAAAATGGTGATATGCTTTGAAAAAAGCTCTTTTGGGGGATTGTTATGTTTAAGCCACAGTGTTTCAAATCAAATTGACCTCACTGTGGCAAGTTAATTCTTGGATGTTGCATTGATCTTCACAGATTTGCTTCCTAGGCAGAGCCAGCAAAGAGCCAGACGGCAGGAGAATTTTCAGGCTTCTCTCACGGACCCCACTACTCAGGCTTCCTGGACCTGATCCATGGACATGGTGAATTGAAGAAAGCCTAGGAAAAAAGAAGGAGAATAGTAGTTTAAATAAGATGTTTGTCATAGAGATTGGGATTGAGGTAGCCCACTTTCATAAACATTTGATAAGTACACTTGTGTATTTAAAAGAATTCCTTTTATCTGCTGCTGTAGCCTATGCTGGGGGAGGCTAATGGGTTTGCTAAAGTGATGTCAGTAGCAATAAAGATCTGAGTGGTATTGTCATAAGTGATAGCTCTTCATTGGTTGATCCCTTATTGCACAAGACAGCATTTCTAGTGACCGTGTTCCTTCATATATGTGACTTTAGTTGCTTTCCAATGAATTTTGCATGAGGTAGATATCCTAAAGTCCCCTTTGCAGACAGGCTAGAGAAATTTATTTTCATACTAGAGCCTTGTAATGAACTCTCAGCTCACATCATCACCAAGATATTAATACAGGCATTTACTTTCTCTTATTATAGGAGGTACTCATCTATATGAAATATATATATATATATGGCACAAATCTGTTTATTTCAGTCACCTCCCATGTATTTTAAACTGAATTAAAGTGGAGTAGTGCATGCAAACATACCCTTTTATTGTCAAAAACACAGGTTTCTCTTCTAGCGAGTCACAAAAAAATTGTTCCATTTTTATCCTGCTGAAGAGCATGAAACAAAGTATTCCACATGTTGGAAGCTAACCCGTGAAATGAAAATTTTATTTTTAGGGTTAAAGTCATAGCATAGCTGAATACATTCACAGTGTTATTACATAGCACCTCTGAGGGATAGACAGTAATGTCTCTTGCTTCAGCACTAATCTCTTGTAGCCAACAGACAATAAACCTGAGGCTATTACTTGCTCTGAGCTACAATAGCTTTTGAAAACAACCAAATGACATCTCTGGGAATCCATCTCTACTTTTCTGTTGGTGTTGTATATGTATACATATGTATATTTTCCTCAATCAATGGGCTTAATTCCCCTGACACCCTCTCAAGAGTTTAGCACAAGTATGAGTATTCCACCAGTGAGGTTTCCAGCTAAGTGTAATCCATTCTACTCATTGTCTTGAGTTCTACAACATTTATTAGAGTCATAATTTTCAAAGATTTAACCCATGCTTTGGAATACATAACCATATCCTTTTTTTGATTGTGTAAGAAACCTGAAGGGAACCCCATGTTATTAATTGATTTTCATAAATGTGAAAGCAATTTCCATATTTCTCTTTATAGTTTTATCTTAGGAAAGTGCTTCTAAGCATAAGAAAAGGCTCCAAAATCAAGAGGCTTTCCATGATAGAAAATGCCACAATTTCTATATGGCTATTACAGATTCTTTCAATTCTTTGGAGTAAACTTCATTAGCTATAAAGTCGACCTAGACCAGTTTTTTTGTCTTCCACTGGAGTGGGAGAGGGTAGCGGCTTGTGGTTTTCTCTCTAGTGGGAGTGCTAAATTGGGCAATACCATTCCTAAACCACAACAGCCACCCCGCTTTAGCTTTACCTAGATCATTGAGAATCTCAGGAAAGCCTGTAGTGACCAATCGCATTGTGTTTTAAATAAGGCATCAGAAGTTGTCCAAGGACAGCAGAAGGTAGCTCTCAACAGCCAGAAACGTCCTTCTGGTGGTGTTTGACCTTCAGCCCTGCTCATGTGAAATCACAGCAAAAAAATTCCAATATTCCTGCAAGAAAAAAAGCTGGGTTTTTTGGTATTCTGATAAAATTCAGGCTTTATCATGATGAAGAAAGGGAGTACGTCTTTTTTTTTTTTGACAATTTGATATAGTTAGAAAAAAAGACAGAGAAGATTTCAGATACACCAGTACTTTTCAGATTTGAAACACAAAACCAAGTGCCTTTGCCTTCCTCATGCTATAGTGACATAAAGTATTCTCTGTGTAATAGCAGATAGACTTGAAAAGGTTCACAAAAGATTGGGTCATTAATGTCCCATCCCAAAGGGAAGTCCTACCGTACTGCTATGAAGCCTTCAAATGGTCTTGATGTAGTGGCTTCAGCTACCCAGAACAAATCCTGTGTCAGGAGTGACTGAGAAGAGTTGAAAGCTATATTTTATTAAAAGAAAAAAAAAAAAAAAAAGCAAGCCCTTTTAGAGTCAGTTCTGAATGACATTAACCGAAGGAACACAACACCAACGGAATATCACTGGGATCTGAGAAAAACATAAACGCAAGCTGAAATGCAACAGCTGGTATAACCTACACACCAAGGCAAGACAACTTATTCCCCATTCTACTTTCTTCTAAAAGCAAAATTTTTCAAATCATAAAGAGTTTATGTGCTAGCTAATTATGAAGTGTGGGTGTATTTTCTCTGTCCATTGGAAGGAGGAGCATGGGAGAAGAAATGTCACTCTTCTACTATGACAAGGAGTTATGCATTTATTAAAAATGGATGTTAGTATTGGCTCTGTTAGGTCACATTGCCAGGACTTTATTGAGTGAGATTCTCAAAGTCAGCCAGAGTGAATGGGCAGCCGGCAGGGAAGGTGGGCTGCCAACTCGGTTTGGCAGAAAACCAGTGCTTTCTGTACTGGTCAAATTGAGTTTTTTAATGCATAGCTGGAGCTATGAGACCAGAGCTTCTAGAGAATTGTAAGCTTATTTGTATTTCATGTCTCTGAGTATTTTCTACAGATGAAATAACATTAAACAGGCTAATGCCTGTAAATCATGCCCTCTTTCATATTTTGGAGGATTAAGGTATATATATATTCTAATGGTGAGTTGGCCTTGATACTCTTCAGAGGTGTTTTTAACCCACCTGATTTTCTTTTATAACTTATCTTCCCACCACCTACCCTCAGCAGTCGGGTTGGAATACTGTTAGATGGAATAGAGAAAAAATTGATTTCCTTGGGATTTTGCATTTATTTTACTGAATGTAAGGTCTAAAATAATTCATAGAATGTGCTTTGCAAAACCTTTTTATTACAAGTATTTAATTTTACGATTTGAACTGAATCATGCATATACATAAGACATATTTTGCAAAGAGACATTCAGAGAACCCTGAGAGATTCAGTATTCAGTTAATTCATTCCTTTGGTAGAAAACAGCTAGCAAAATTTGACATAATCACATTTTAAAACTCATAGTTTATGGAAAGACTGAAAAAAATTACAGCTTTCTCTAAGGAGATTTTACAGTCAAACCTTAACCCTAACAAAAGTAACAGATTTTAATATCAATTTTCTCCTTCCCTGTAATTTTCAAAGAAATCTGTTGCAGGTAGATTTTTTTAGAGTCTCAGTCCATCATACAAATTATCAAGGTCACCATGACGCTGAAGTTTGGATGTCAGAATGGAGAGAACCAATAAGCACCATATATCAGTGTCCCAAGTCTAAACTCCATTCAGTATTTCATAGTACATGCAGCAAAACTGGCTCTTCAGCCAGTTGCCTGAATTCTTGTTCACCCTCTGATTTTTTAAAAAAACTTTTGCTGCCACTCCAGAGATACTAGCCATTCCTTGAATGCTCTTTATCCATAGACTCTTAATATAAATACAAACTTGTCCCTTAATTTGACAGAAATTTTAATTAAAAGAGGCTCCTTCCTGCTAAAATATCTTTATCTTTCAATCTGCCATTGTTATCAGTGGAAAGGGATGATTGAGTTGAGCATGAGAAAATAGATGCTTTTAAAATGCAGTCACTGGACCATTTTAGTTAGTTGTTTCCTTTGAGTGCCAGCTACAATGTTTTTTACAGGTGGATTTAAATAAAAATCTTATATACATAAGGACTATAAAAATCTTACAAACATATACAGGACTTTTCTTGAAAGCAGGAATTCTGCTTGTGCAATACCTTAACAAATGGAAGGTACTTGTCCACCTGAAACCAAGAGGCCAATTTGCCTTTCAAAACATTCTCTTTCTTGGATCTCATAGTGGCTTTAATGATGTGCTGACATGTTAGATGCACCCATGCATTTTAAGTAACAACATTTTAAGAAAACGCATATGTTTTAACTTCAAAGACCTCACTTCAAGAGAGTTGTACTGTTCAAAGCAATCTATTTCATTTTTTTTCAGTAAAGTCCAGTTTCTGAAATATAAAAGTTATATGGTGCAAACAGTGAGATGTGAGTTTTCTGTTATTTCTTTAAAACTCTACTTATTCTCAATCATAGCTAAAACATGATTCTTTCTGTACTTGCTACTGTTGATAAGGTAGAGATATTTGGTATTTTCTGCTGCTCTGAAACAAGCAAAAGAGAAATCAAAGTATTTCTTGATGTGTGGATTACACTCTTGTATAAAACACTTTCATATATTTGGTCATTTAAGGAAGCAGCAAACACCCACTTAAAATCAGGTGGTAACTGCTTTCTGCTGAGTGACTCATCCTGCAAATCAGTGGGCCTTATTGTTGAGACTTCAGCTTCTAATTTTTTTCTCAAGTTGCCCTGAGTGTTCAGAGGTGAGCCCAAGAAGTCTGGCTATATGTATAAGGCGTTATTTGATGCTGTCTGCTTTTGTGAGACAATGGATGACATTACAGGTGTCATCCACATTGCTATTGATGGCAGCAAACAACTATTTTCTCCTGTTCATCTCTTCTCACTACCTTTTCCATTAGTCTCTCCACTGAGCAGTAATCCAGTTACCTTCAGCAACAGGAAAGGTGACTGTTCGCCAGCACAGGTGTGTTGGGACGTGAATTGGCATAAGAGGGCTTCAATATTTTTATCTCAGGATGCAAGTGTGTATATATGTATATATATATATATATATATAAAAGCATGCACTAGTGTATGGATATATTTGGTGTGTATATGTGTTTAAAACACATAGAGCCCCTGATGCAGTTCGTCACTCACACAGAAACACACACTCACACTTTGATCAGAAGGCATGAACTAAAACTAAGTTTATTTAAAAGAATCTGACTCTGTTATATAGTGTTTCTGCAAAGGCTAGGGACTGGGGGAGAAGGTTGGTACCTCTCCCTGTCCCATTGGTCAAGACAACTGTCCGTCAGCTGTCCGTATCTCTAAGAACAAGAATGAAAACTTTCCTTGAAAGTACAACAACATTTGCCAGTGTTTATAGACCAGAGCATGAGAAAGAACCCAAAACATGAAACTGTGAAACAGAAGAGAAGGCTGAAAAATCAGGGCGACAAACCCCCACACCAGTCAGAAGGATACATGGCAGCAGTGACTGGGACAAGACCCAGGCTTCTGACAGGTCACTCAGAGATTTTCTCTCAGGTACCAAACGTGAAAGGGGTTTGCTGCTTTGTCTCCCTTGACAGATGGAGTCACTTACCTGCTTTCAGCATGGACACTAGCCCTCTTCAAGCTGCCTGTCAGCCAACACTCCAGTCCCATCATGGAAGCATCTCTCTGAGTCAAGGTCAAAGACCCTCTCTACCTTTTCTCACCAGCTTGCAGCAGGCTGAGCTTTTCCTCTTTGACTCTCCCTCTTGTAAGGGCAGTGCAGTAGAAGCTTCTTTCTTTAGGTGCTGAAATCATTTGCACCATCACAATTAGAGCTTAAACCGATTAAATTATTTCAGAATGGTAAGACAAGCTGTCCTTTTGTATTGAAGAAGTTTTGGTGGTGGATGAGCTGCAGAGATGGTTTCAGTGAAAAGACACCAGGAGCTGCTCCATGTCACACAGTGCCAGTTCCAGACAGCTCTGAGACAGACTTGTCACTGCCCAAAGCTGAGCTCATAAGTGACTGTGCAGCACCTCATGGCAGGGCAGGTGGAGATGCCTTGAAGAAAGCTGAAGCCTGCGGAGAGGCCATGCTGGAGCTGTAGCCCGCAGAGAGAACTCTGTGTAGGAGCAGATTTTCAGGCAGGACCTGTGACACATGGGGGACCAGGGGCAGTTCTTGAAGGACTCCACCCTGTTGAAAAGGACTCATGCTGGAGCAGTTCTTTGAGAACTCCATCTTGTGGGAAGGACCCCCATAGGAGAAAGCTGTCAAGAATGGTAATCTGTGGGAGGGACTCCATGTGGGAGTAAGGGAACAGTGTGAGAAGGAAAGACTGGCATACACAAAGTATTCTGAGCTGACCACAACCACAATTACTGATTCCTGTGGTCTGCTAAGGAGAGGAGAGAAAAGCCTCAGCAGTGAACTTGAGGCTGAGAACTGGAGGTGTGGGAAAAGTGTTTCTAGTTTTAGTTTTGCTTTTTTAAAAATTTCTTTCTGTCTTACTCTGTTGGCAATTAGCAATAAACAAAAGTAATTTCCCCAAATCAAGCCTCTTTACATAGGAGGGCAATTGGTGAATTATATCCTTGTCCTTATCTCAACCCATATTTTTTTATTATATTTTTTATTATTATATTTTTTTTATTATATTTTCTACCTCTGTCTTGTGAGAAGTGTGAGTGGGAAAATGGCTAGAGAGGCAACTGTCAATTCAGTGAACTTTAATCTACCACAGTTCTTTGAAGTGTAGAAAGTAATTATTAATGCTTACAATTTTATATATGGTTCTTGGGTAAAGATGGTCTTCTAAGAACACCTGAATTCTCCTATTCTAGCACCCTTTGCTCATCATCCCAGCCATCTCCTACACATTCCCATCTTTCTTCTTCAAACATCCCACAAATACGGGACAGCCAAAATAAATCTGTTCCTTCTTATAACATTTTCATTTCACCTACTCTTCGTTTTACTAAAATCTCTTCTCTGGAGGCCCTCAACTAATCTTTCCTATGGAATTGCTCAGTAGGTCTTAGAACAAAATAAAGCTCTGCTAGAGCTGGTGTGACCTTGCTTTAGTCCCTGCCTCAGCACCTCTCTCTCAATTCCCATACCTTCAAAGTGGACCAGTGCAAACTCTTGCTCTGCTCTGGACCTTAGTTGTACACTTAAGGTAGTGTGAGGTAGAAAGCAACCTTAAGAGCACTGGTCAGACATTAGCTCAAGGATTCAGGGTTCCACTTCCATCCCTGTAGTGTAATCCAGTGCTTGAAGTGCCAGGAGAAAGCAAGGTGGTTTCCTCAGAGAAACCAAGAAGAAAGGCTATAGTCCCAATTACTGGAACTTTGTCTGCAACAGTGTTGTGATATCTTTATTCCCTTCTCTTTATTTCCAGGTGACGCGGTCCCTGCATTCCACTCAGGATGGCTAGAAATAGACAGGTTCCAAGGAGCATGAAGAAAAATCGTGAATGACAGGGCTCTTTATTAACCAAATCCGATGTGTCTTTGTTTCCCGGATGTATATGCAATAGGAAAGTCAGGTGGGAAAGACCTGTCCCAGGAGCTAGCATGTGGCTGAAAGTGAAGCAGACAGCAGTGAATGTCGCCCAGACATGTACAAACATGAACAAAGTGGGGGAGAGCAGTGAGTCATTCTGGAGCAGCAGAAGAAACAGAATATTAGTTAAGCATTTTAATGCCATCTGGGGTGGACTTTCTCCTCGGCACTTTATACTGAATCCTCCTTTTGTATACGAGCGGTAACTAATACCTTGAGATGACTTGGATGAAATATTAACCAATTAAAAACTCTGCTCTACAGAGAGAGGTAGTTTATGGATGGCTGCCATTCCAAGAAAATTTTAATATTGGAAAACCATCTGACATACTGGGAGCAGAACACAGATATGCAAAGTGCTGCTTGAGAAAGGATCAAAAACAGTCTTCAACTTTAATCTAGACTGGTGCATATTCCTGCCAAAAATCCCTTCAAACCTGTGTACCTTAATGGCTGAGATCTGGAAATACATGTTCTTATAGTATGAAGGGATATATGCTGGAACTGCTTCTGCTAGAACTATTTGATCAACATCATAATGGAATTATTAAAATGTATATTACATTGACTGTGGAGACTCCTTGAGCATTTTCCTTCTCAGGGACACAAAAGTCAGTCTATGTTGCAGTGAAACACATGATGGAAGGTTTTGTAAACACCTTTACCAAATGCAGTTGAATATTGATATTAGCTTTCCAAATACTTTCCTTCAGTCCCAAGACAACTTACAGCCCTACACTAATCCACAAATTGCAGAAATCCTCACTGCACTGCCAAGTTTTCTATTATGAGCTAGACATGATTATGCTTCAGTTATGCTGAGGTCATATCTTTGGCTGCAGCAAAACTTGCTGTAAAACAGTAATGACATATAATCAAGAAAGTCCCTTTCTTTGACGCAGAACTGTCCAGCCTGGTGGACCCTGCCAGTTCTCAGGATGCTTTGAATAAAGTCCAGCGATTGCATGTCTTGACCTTTAAGGCTTGCCTATCATAAGGAAATTTGCACAAGGAGAGCTATTTATAGTGCTAGGGCAAGGCATAACTCATTCTGCAAGACAAGAGAGCAAACTGCCCCGGTGCATGTCTGTTCTGCACCAAAAGCAGTCAGGTTTGCAAGGGGGAGCTGTTGAAACAGGGTTTTTCATTACAGCGCTCAAAGCCATAGTTTTGATTTTAACTAACCAGATACTAAAATGTTTTTGAAACTAAGGCTCAAATCTGTTAGATTCAGGAGGGAGGTTGTAAAGCTGATTTACTCTGTGTGTAAAGATGATTTGTTGGTGTGGATGGTCAGAAGGGTTTGGGAACTGATCCACAGAAAGAAAACCAGAGAGGGAAGATCGATTTGTTTATGAATATCAGTTTCAGAATTAATGAAGCCTACTTTCCAGTAATGTGTGTCTCATGGTTGATTGACTTTTTAATTTAATAATATCAAGGTTGCAACATGAACTCAACCCTTTAAAGATCCTAATGAAACTGCAGAGGATACACTGCCTGACTGGAGTCCCTCATGTCTAGCAAGGTAAGAATTAAGACAAAAGAACTCTCAACAATTTCCCTGCATAACTGACAGCTAAGTCAATGAATAATCACCTTGCCTCAGTTCCCTAGGAATACAAGCTTTAAAATAACTGAAGTAGGATAATACATTTCTGATAAAACTCTCCTTACTACAGACAATAAGTATTATGTCTCTTTTCATCATCCTTTGTCTTTTTTACTTTTCAGTGTACATTCTGCATGAGGAGCACTATGTCTTCCGCCGGTCTGAAAAATATCCAGCATATTTTGGGTCCTAACACAATTAAAACAATGTTGATAATGAAACAGGATGGCTTCTAGACCAGAACCTGTAGTTTGAGATCCTAGAACAGGTGGATGTCAGGTATAGATATTGACCAGAACTGTATTCAGTTTACACCCCTATACATCCACAAGAAATCCATTACTCTTTGCAGTAGTACTTCAGATGGCTTTAAATTTTCACCTGAATTGCTGAAGTCAGAATTTGACCCAGGCTGATAGATATTATTGGATCAGAAATAAGAGTGCAATAAATCATAAACCAGAGAGACAGAGGGGAGTTTGGTCTCTCACCAGTGAATTTAATAAAGTGTACCCTAAAGTAAGAGTTTTTGTATTATTCACTTTCCATTAGATTATTTTCCTTTTATATGTCCTCCCAATATCATGCTGGCATGTAATTTTCACCTGCTTTTATCTGCTACAAGTCGAGAGGGGAATGGATCTTTCTCAGAGCTATGCAGAACTGAAGCCACATATATTTAAGTAAGGAAATTGACTACATTCCCCTGACACTATGGACTGCATTTTACAGCTTATTGCATCTAGGTATAGAAGTGGGATAAATAGGTGAGTCACTTCAGATGCTAGCACCTGGACAGGCTTAATTGAGCAGTGCATTCTCATCCTGATTTCCCTTCCTTAAACTACACAGGTACCATTCAAGCTTCCTCAAGACAAAGCTTTAGTTTATTGTTCCTACCTTTCCTCTCTTCCCTGATGCTGTGGAACATTTGAAAGAAGATTGACTTAAATAAACTAAATCATAAAGTCAAATGGGAAGGAAGATTTTCTTTGTGAGCTCCTCACAGTTGCAGTAACCACCTTCTTCCTTCTGCAGAGTCATGGGACTGGAGGACAGGCAGATGGGCTGTCTCCTTTATTGATGTGTTTATATCTCATCGGCATCTTTAGAGACCATGTTTGATAGTCTTGTTTACTGATCATTGGCCACATTAAAGTGCCTTTTTTATGTTCCTTGCTCTTAGTCATGTGTGTGCTCTCACTTTAAGATGAAAAGACAGCATTCCAGAGAAAGACCCATTCAAAGAGGACAAGAGGTGGAAACAAGAGAGTGATGCTTACTTGGTTGTCACTAATTATTACATCATTAAAGCGTTCATCATCAACAGTGGTCACCATTTATTCACTCTGTTCAATATAGTTTACAAAACGTGCAGTGGAAAAAAGAAAGAAGCAGGATAACAAGAAGTAACTGCCAGTTTGATTTCTATTCAATATTGTAAATAAAGGAAGGGGAAAAAAAAATCTGTATTTGCACTTAATTCCTTTAACTAATTCACCTGACTAGAAGTGCATAAATCTGCTTGCTTTCCCTGGCTTCATCAGTTTTGCAGCAGAGACCCTTCACTTCACCTTGAATTTCCCTGCAGTGTATCAAGAATTACTGGTATTATTCTAGAAAGTGCTTTACGGATCTCCATTGCCTCCTTCATGTTAGCCTGCTACTCATCTTTCACGGGGAGCTGTCGTATGTTCTGGAGACAGACTTTGTTTCACCACACACACCTTCTGCAAGACTGAAAATATCTCTGCTGAAAAATGATAAAAATCTGATTATACAGACATATCCAAACACCATGGCAACTTTCCCCACTGTCAAAGGAGACTTATGATTGTTGAAAATATGGAAGTTGATAAAAATCTCACGAAAAATACTTAGACTATTTTGGGGATTAGTTGAATCTAAAGAAATTAACGAAGATGTCCTACACAAGATTCTCAAGTCCAGATTATGAGTTTGGCTGAAGGTTACTTGGGCAATAAAATAGGTCAGAAGGTTTAAAAACAAAGCACTTCCCAAAGCATTCTGGTGTCTTTCATTCATGGCCTAAACAGCAGAAAGCATTCAGAAATACAGTGCTCTCTCCCTGTCTTTTATTTTTAAATGAATGAAATTTTAGAGTTTGTGAATCCAGATTCTGCTTCCCATATTTAAGCTAAAATACCTTTGAAAATTAATATCTCTGATCAGACAAGCGTGTCCAGCACAGCCATGAACATAGAGGATTGCTAATATGCTGAAGTTGGGGAAATATGTATGTCACAGAGTCTGCACAATACATTATCACTGTAAGTTCACTGGAAGAGTAATTTAACTTCATAAATGCAATATATCATTGCCACAAACATGGCTCTACACCCAATTCTGAGGAGTGCCAAATGCCACCCGGAAAGCGTTTGTAGGCTGTGGACAAATATGCTCAACCCAGAAGATTGAGGCCTGAGGGCAGACTGTATCTTTACAAAGGCAGTTCAATCACTGAACCGTCTGAGCCGTCATTACACATTGCTTTCTGAAACAGTATTTTTCAGCCTCTAACTACCTTTAATTATCTTTTGTTTCCCACAATGGGGCTCAGAAGAAAAATTGTTAGCAAGGCTGTGTGTATTTATGCCAGCCAAAATCTCCCTGCAGCTATTTCCAAACTGAATTTTTCTATAGAAAACTTTAGACTCATACCTGCAATGCCCATGCAAGAAAATCAATTGGAAGAGCTGACTGAGTGACTGAACTATAAAATTGCTCCCACTGACTTGAGGTTTGACCTTACTGCTTTAACCCCCTTAACTCATCCTCGAACTGTACATCCTAGCTGCAGCTGGGCTTGGGACCAGGGATCTGGGCGCTGGAACTGGGCAGATCTGCGAAGTCTTGTGTGCTGTGCTCCCAGGAGGGTGTGAATGCTGGCAGCTGTCTCAGTGCAGGGAGGTGCTCCATCCTTTCACCAGGACCTGTGCCATGAACACTGTGCCACAGCCCCTGGCCCTGCAAACATAATTGCGGTCTTCTCCTTATTGCAGGGTGTGTTGAGCAGCTTCCAAGGGCCTGTGCCCACACCAGCCTAAGGTTTCCCCAAGGATGGACTCTGTAAGGCTTCCTCAGTGCAGAACACCCCGTTGCAATCCTGCAGTAACCACAGAGCCTACGGCCCTGCTGCTGCTGGGCACGAGGGTGTACCTGTGGCATGGCGTCCTTAGGCGTGCCTGGAGCAGCTGTAGGTGTTTTCATTCCAGCCTGACAGCTGTGTACCCCACATCCTGTGATGACCACCCTGCAGCTTTGTGTAAGGCAATGCATTGCATCACACAGAATGTGTGGGTTTACAGAATAAAAATAATTGCTTGGGCCAAAACCACACCTCGGTCCACTAGAATTTTCTACTGTCCCCACTAGACTTGTCTGTGTCTTTTTGGCAGCTAAAGCAAGGGCTGACAAATCTGGAGCCACTCACATGGACTTGGTCTGCCTTATGGGCCCCAGACCACTGGAATGTCCTCAATTTTCCCCTGAGAACCCTTCTGGCATTTGGTCATGCCAAAGGGTCCAAGAATACCTTTTGAGTGCAGGGGAAGAAAATAATGAAGGGGGAATTAGGGTCCCTCACCTCATACAAGGTGGTATGAGTTCGGGAGCTACTGTCCTTCCCCTGGGTACAGCAGGAGACAAGGTGACACTGTAGATATATAATTTTTTCCCAGTGAGGACCAGGAATAGTGGCTGTTTCCCAGGACAGGCATCAGACAAGACCATTGGGACACTTGCATTGTGAAGTATACCAGATAAACAGAGAAATTTTTTGAAGAGATGTGCCAAACATGACTGAACAAGTCCACTGGGAAAGGAGCAGGTATGGGTTATGCTGCACTGCAGCTTGGGCTATTTAATGGCTTCTGCAACATTTTTCAAGCATGGGATACTCTTAAACATGTTCATTGAATCAACCCAGAGGGCATTTCAAGACTGAAATGTTTGTCCTAATGTGTGAACAGGAATATCCCTGAAGGTCCTCCACAGGAAATGTAGGCAGTCAACAGGGACTCTAAAACTCAAAACCAAACCAATATTAAAATAATGCTATTGGAGCTCTCTAAAGTGGAACATGGAAATCTTCACAAATGCATGATTTTATGTATTAAAACCATGTTGATGATGTGAATAGTTATGTACTTTAAGGGCAAAAGCTTTTGGCTGATTGGTCTATGCTTAGAAGAAAATTTTTAATTTTTTTTCCTCCAAGGAAAGAGAGAATGACCCAGTGAGTAACAAACACACACACACACAAAATCTTTCAAAAGCTAGCTGCCTTCAACAGATTCTTTAACTTACTTTGGGGGAAAAAAAAAAAAAAACAACTCCATAAAACCTATTTGTTTTGTTGCCATGGGATGATTTTTTTAGGAATTATGGAACCATTCAAGAAACACAATAAGTCTGCAGTAAAATGAAGTGCTGAGGCAATGTAGCATATTGAAAAAGCTCTGACAGCATAAAACTAGAGTCAGCATGAAATGAACAGACTTGCTTATTATGAATTTATAATGAACAAAAATTAATTCTGTTTTAGATATCTATTTAATGGATATTCTCAATACACAGCTGTTCACTGTGGCTTTGAGAAGATGATATGTTTATCTTTTCATTTATAGCAGTACACAGGAGCTCTTCAGCTCTGTGCATGTCAGACAGACTATTCCTTGGTATACAGAATATGGATGAATTGAATTTTTCTTTAAACAAAGAAACAAAAACTTCCTGATTCATTAAGGGGGTCCATTACATTCTTAACCTTAGATCACTTACTGTACTTAACGCATTACTTTGTCTTTCCGATTCTTTCTACAAAAGAACCTTGCCCTGCCAAAAATAAACCCCAAATTTACTGTGGTGGCTACAGACAAAATGACCTCAGAATAGTTAGACAGGTGATCAGCCAATGCTTCTAGAATTTTTTGTTTTTACTTGTTATTTTACCTTTGATATTAAACCATCCCCAGATCAGATTTTCTTGTAAGGTCCTCTGTGCCTGGGTTGGGGTACCTTTGGTATCAATACAGGCTTAGGGAAGAACAGATCAAGAGCAGCCCTGCCAAGCCGGACTTGGGGGCACTGGTGAATGAGAGGCTGGACATGAGCCAACAATGTGCACTTGCAGCCCAGAAAGGCAACCTTACCCCACGCTTCATCCAAAGCAGTGTGGGCAGCAGGGCAAGGGAAGTGGTTCTCCTCCTCTACCCACCCTCATGAGACCCCACCTGCAGTGCTGCACCCATCTCTGGGGTTCTCAACTCAGGAATGACATAGACATATTGGAGTGGCTCCAGAGGAGTGGGTCCAAGGATCAGGGGGAACTTTTCCTATGCAGAAAGACTGAGAGAGATGGGATTGTTCAGCCTGGAGAACTTAAAACAACCTCCCTGTGGCCTTTTAGTACTTAAAGGGGTCTTATAGGAAAGACATGGGCATTTTAGCACGGCCTGTTGTGATAGGACAAGGGGTAGTTGTTTTAAACTGAAGAATGGTCTATTCACACTGCATGTAAGGAAGGAACTTTTTACAAATGGGTAACAAGTTGCCCAGAGAGATGACAAATGTCCCAACCCTGAAAACATTCAAGGTCAGGTTGGATGGGGCCCTGACCTGATAAATTGAAGATGTCCGTGGCAGGACAGTTGAACTAGATGACCTTTAAAAGTCCCTTCCAAAGGCTATTCTGTGACAGCAACACTGCTTTCCCTAGAATAGAATTGAAACAATTTCTTGTGAACTTATGATTCATTTGGGTTAAACTGGAAGACCAGGCTTTTATAAGCCATCTGACGCAGACTGTGTCTTTCATGTCGTTTGTGCGAGTGGTTGCCAGAGTCGATGGTAAGTGAGTTGGAAAGATGATGCATATTACTCACACTAATTGCTGTGACCGCCCCAAGCTCAACATAAACAGCTGGTGTAATAGAAAAATCCATAGCCCATGTCTGATTTCACATCAGCCAAGAGACACAGAGTAATAGGGCTGTTTAATGTTTTCCTAGAATATATTTCTAACCCATAACTGTTGTCAGAATATGCACTGTTATGCCATGTCCTCACATACAGTATGACAATGTGTCCTGATATTTTGTGTCACTCCTTTCTTGTAATGGTCGCTAACAGTGGAAGAGTGCATGCAGAAATCTGTAAGGTTTGGCAGCAGATATCTGAAAAGAAAAAATTCCTTTACAATCAAATTTGGATCATATGTGCTACAGTATAAATTGTTAAACCCTTGCTCTTCAAGCAAACAAAAACCCACATAAATCAAACCAAATTTTTTGTCAACAGCAGAATGATACATAGAATCCCATACAAAGTAGTACCTCTTCTCTGGGAAATATAATGAACTAAAAATACAAAAAATATCCTGTCAGAAACAGAGAACACTGCCTAAGAATCAGAAAATTAGCAAGAAAACAGCAGCATCTCCTCTGTATGCTGTATCCACAAGTACCTAATCCAGGCTTTATAAAGTGTTTATGGTCTTTCTTCTGCATAAAACTCAAAGGTAGTTTAGAGTGGTTTTTGATTGATAAATTGCCCTTTCAAAAGCACATTTTCATTTAAAAGTACATACTTTTCTCAAGAAAACACATCTTTACTATGTACTTTCATTTTAGATGGATCATTTTGCAAGGAGTTGGCTTTTTCTTCCCAGGGCTTGAGTGGTATGAAGGCATAGGGTCTTGTTCATTTTTTATAATCCACAAAACTCTGTACAAGAAATTTGAGGGAAAAAGATCCTGTCTGTAATAAATCTATTTGTTTTCTATTTCTATTTAAAAATCTCTATTCATCACTATTGTTGAATGTTTTTCTGTTTTAGGAAAAGAAATTGACATATGGTAGAAACTAGATAATAGCAAAGTTCTTCAGTCAGATCTTACCATCTTTTCTTATATGTCGCAATTGTAGTTATCCCAAGTCTGGACTGTGGGATCTTGTTCTACTTTGCCCCTCCTCCTCTTGGATCCCCTTCTCAACAATGGGATTCTAATTTCACCTCTGCTCTGCGGGTCCTTCTTTTGAGGCTGACTGTGTTAACCCCCCTGACAACAAAGGGCTGGTACAGAGAAATGCTACCTATGTATTTGCTATCAGTGTGTTCTTTCAGTCCAGGAAAATAATAATTTTATAAGGTGATTTTACTTCTGTTTTAATGTTATAACAGTCTATATTGGGTGGATTTCGCTCAACGGGAAAATTGACCAAACTGTAAGATAAACACAATTTTTTGTGAAATGAGTCTGGCCTCATCCAGGGCATGACTCCAAATGCTACTCATTGGGGGCTGCTTGTGGAGATGAAAGGGTAGGTAAGGTTCACTCAGCCCTTAGCAGCTTCTGTTAGACTGTGTAGAATAGGGTGGCTTAGTGAAGCACAAGACCCTTCCAAGCTCATCATAAAAGATGTGCTAAGTAGATGCTGCTGAGAGAATAATCAGCACATCTCCCATCCATCCTTTCACCGCTTCCACCCCTCGGCACACAGCTCATTCCTTGTGGAGATCTAGCCAGCTGATGGTTTGCCAGCAAAGGGGATTTTGCAGCTGTGTTGTGCTGCTGAAGTCTCCAGCAGTGCCCCTGGCTGACCTTCTGCCTCAAGGTCCTTCTGCTAATCTAAGCCACCAGATGCCAGCCTGGAGACTGAAGAAAAAAGAAGCAGAATTATAAAAGAGAAATTAATTTTGCCTGGAAAAAGGAAGGAGTTTTTTTCTGTCCAGTTTCTGAGAGTGAGTGCTACATGCAGAATACACGCTGGCTATAAAATCTTGACTTGCTGGATCCGTGAGATCTTTCATTTATTTTGTTCTAATAAACCATCAGTGTGAGAATAGACTGATGAGTCAGACCGTGCTGACAAAAGCATCTTCTGAAGTGCCTAAGGAACCAGCAGAGACCTTGGCAATTTCAGACAATTTTGGTCAGGATTTAAGACTCTGTGAATGAAAGCTTTAAAATATGCCTCAAAACTAATGGCTGATGCATTGGGGATATCAGGAAGGTTTAACATGCCAACAAGCAAGGGGTGAAGGACACGAGGCTTACCAAACCATCCGCTACATGTTTTCAGCCCACTGGAATACTTTGATGAACATAAAGCATGTTGATGGTGGTATTAACCAAATGAGATGGAGAGCACTGTCTCCATAGAACAAGGGGAGTCTTGGAGATGACATTGTCACATTTAAATTTTTCTCAACAAATGAAATAAATTGGAAGATCCTAGTTTTGTTTTGTTTGGTTTTTTTTAAATGAATCTGCAAGGACACAAATAGCCTGATATATTTGCAGTTGCCACCGATCCTCACTTTGAGATATCACAATATAACCTTTTCCTCTGGGGCAGGATTTTCAGAAGTGCTCCATGTTCAGTAAACTTTCTCTTAGTGAAGTGGATGACAAACATGAGATGCAGATTTGCTTTGAGGGAAAATGAGAAATGGTTAGTAAGTGGGGATTTAACCCCATGACAATATACAAACACTGAGTGGTGTGTTTTATGTCACCTGGAAAAAGCCACTTCATCCACAGTGGATCTGCATCTCTGCATATACCTGTGGAAGCTGAAGTGGGTCCAATAATGAAGCTATTCACAAAACCCCAAGTACATTCATACCACAGCTGGATAAATACATGTGCAAGTACCCAGTGTAAAATAGTCTGAGATTAAAATGAACCTAATTCATACAGTTATGACTGTACAAAACTGCCACAGCTTTAGTGTCTCCTTTCTTTTGCAAGTTCACATGTGAAATGTCAAGGTTCCCTTAAGATACAGTTTCTCCCTTTGAAGATATTGCATAAATTGTTAGATTTAAAGGTTTAAAAGGCTCTTGCCTCCCTTCAAAATGTATCTTTTGTTTAAATGGCTATATCTAAGATCTTATAAAAGGGACCTCGCTGGTGATACTTTAGTGTGAGAAATGAAGGAAGTTCGTTTTTTACAGTACAGGCAGTTTTCTGTTATTAATGCTGTGCAGTAAGAAAGAATCTTTGCGGGGCTGCAGTGGTGAGATGGATGTTCAGGATGATAACAGAGGATGCCTACCATGAACCTTATGAGATTTTGTCCTTAAAAATAATATATGCGGCTATATCTAGGAACATGCTGGAACTATGAATATTTATTTATAATGTGGCTTTATCTCATCAGTGAATTTCCCTTAAGAGAGAAATACTTTCTTCAAGGACATCTATTGTTTGAACAACCCTATGGTATACGCTTTTCTTCTTTGTCCTTGTAGTCAGTACACAATGCAAGATTATAGTGAAAAATCACACAGTATTTCTTGGCTTAGATACTAAAATTTTAAGGGAAGTAGGTGAAAAGGTGCACCACACCATTAAAGGAAAATAAACAGCAGAAAAATAGTACAATCAACTTCTTAAAAACAGGTTATCTCTTCTTGTTTTTTTAAAGTTACCTTTCATGTTTGTATGTCAGCACCAACTTCTTAAGAGAAAAAATTCTTGGGCCTCCTGCTATATTGCACTGATGCTAGTAATATGGATTTAAACAGTCTTGTGTTGAATCTGGCCTTGAGCTACATTTCTCCAAGGAGGTACAAGTGTTTATACCCTAAGCCAGACAGATGTGACTGTCTCTGAGGGGCAGTGTGGAGGAAAGCTCACAAAGAGAAGGCTTCTAAGACCACCTTCCCCTCACCTCTGTTCACTGTTGTTACACTGGACAAGATTAAGTAAGATCAACCAGCCAACCTCAAAGTAAAATTAAGCTGTAGATGTGGTGCAGGAGCCAACTGCCTGCTAGCGCACAAAAATGCTCCTTCTGTCTATAAAGTGTCATAACGATGAATCATCTTGTCATCATTACAAAGAAAATTACTTAGTTTCTTAAATATGCCAGCTAATCTGTTGAAGTTTGATTTAATGGTAATCAGTATAATCTATTACACATCACATTAATCCATTAATGAAGCAACATCTGCAAGTCAACTGGCTCTGCTTTTATCTATATTCAAATGATGCATTTAAAAAGAGTGGCCAATAAAATGTGACTATTTATCAAGCCATAAGCATTCTACTTGGCATTTAAGGCATTGTTCATTAATAGTCTTCCATTGTGTACTTTAACTGGGCTCTGAGCAGATGAGTGGCATGCCTGTGTGCAGTGATTAATTAATAGTTTTTCAGATATGATTTTAACCACATAGCTTTAATTATTGAAAACTTTCCTTTCATAATGAGTAAAGGCACCTCTATAATGTGTGCTGAAGCTGCTTCTCCAGCTGCAGAGCTCATAGTTACATGCAAACAAGCCTTGGCCATTTCAGTCAGGCAACGAGCATAATCAAAATGACTGGGCTGTCTCATATAATTAAGCTGAGGAGATACAATGTGTGACTGAAATGGATAACTACAGAACTAGTCCTTTTTATCTCTGACATATTTTACACTGAATGACTAAGGAGGTGGGCTGAAAACTTTAGATTCACCTCACCAAACATAGAACCATTTCATTAAACTGAGTTTCCTTTAGAAGCATCAGGAAGAATAGGCACTTTTAAAGTATGATTTGCCATACTACAGGTGCCTGGAATAGCTCACATAACTTGTGTGCAATTAGTACTGGTTTTTGTTTTTTTGACTACAAGCATGTCATCTGACTAACTTAGGTGTAAGCACCTCTGCTGTAATTGTTTAAAATGAATGGTGAGTGTATGCATGGACTGAAGGATGGTGTTGGAGAAGTAGTGGGTTTGTTACTAGTGTCCATCTTGGGCACCTGGGCAGTGTCACAACTGCAAGGTCACAACTGCACTGACTATAGATACATAGTGGCATGTGGCCTTTCCTTTCACACTGGCATTGAGATGGCTGGGCTCCATGGCTCTGCAAGCTGCTGCCTTGGTCACAACACTTGTTTCATCTTGCAGGCAAACTCCTCTTTTTATCATTTCCCCTGACACCTGTTCTCTTTTCCTGACATTGTTCTTCATTCTTCTTGTGAGGCAGTTTGCTTCAGAAAGTGGCATCTGCCTCTACCCCTGCCATTCACCCAGGCTCCTACTTCTGACAATGCCAGGCTGAAAGCCTTGCTCAGGAAGACATGAGAGGGAGTTGTTCCCTTTCTCATACTGGTCAGCAAATACAGTTTCCACAGCAAAAAGTTCAGACCAAGAGCAGCAGTTCCTCCTGATTCCAAGTATGACCATCAGTTCCCCATCCCTACTTGTTCTTCAGCAATCTTTTGTAGATTTTCAGTTGCATTTTCAGTAACAGAACTAAAATGCATTCAGAAGTCTCCATCTCTCCTTTTCAATCTCCTTTCTCCACTTTCTCCTCCTAGCCACTGATGAGCTGCTTTTCAAAGTTTTCTTGTAAGGCGATCATACAGCTCCAGCAAGACTGTAAGTTAACAAGAACATATACATGCACATTCAGTTTGCCACTTACCGAGGAAGGTTTGTGGGGATGTTGTGGTTTTAAGCCCAGCTGGAGAGATCAAACATCACAGCTGCTCATTCAATATTCCCTTTCTTCCCCACCCCCCATCCCCTCCATTGTGGGAGAATCAAAGTTCAATATGTATGTTGAGATAAGGACAATTTAGCAAGTTAAAATAAAGGAAAAGATACTAATAATGGTAAATAATAATAATGATGATAATCAAAGGAAGAAATTGAGTGCTGCACAATGCAACTGCCCGCCACCTGCTAACAAATGTCGGACCCTCCCCTTACCTGAACACAGATTAGCCCCTTCCAGGTAATTCCCCCTAGTTCTTAGACTAGGCATGATGCTCTGTGGTGTGGAATCTCCCTTTGGTCAGGGTCACCTGGCCAGCTATGCTCCTTCCCAGTTTGTTTTGCATCTGTCCTCACTGGCACAACATGAGACAAGAAAAAAAAAAAAATCTTTGGCTTAGGATAAAAAAGACTTAGCAAAAACCCCAAACATCAGTGTGTTATCAACACCATTCTCATTCCAAATCCAAAACACAGCACTGTGACAGCTACTGAGAAGAAATTAACTCTACCCTAGCTGAAAACCAGGACAGGGGAGATAATATCCCATATTAGGACAATTAACACAATTGCAAAAATTACAGTAGATTTTGGGCATCTAGTTCTCTCTTAGAGCTGCTGTTCAGGTTACATAGTATCGACGATTTAATATTAGGAAAAACTATAGGGTTTTACAGTCTTTGTTCCACACCCAATACTTTAATAAACAATCATTGATGGCCTTTCCCATCTCCCAAGGAATGTATAGTCAAAGATACTTTATGTTTCAGAGAAAAAATCTCCTTTTGTTCCTTGTCTTGTTTCCTTTCTCTCTAATCTGCTATGATCTAGTAGCGCAAGAGAGAATTAATGGTGCAATTAAGGCTTTAAGCCTTCCTTTCATAAATTCTTAATTGAATGTGAATTTCAGGAATGCAAGAAATGCAGAATGAAGATTTTCATCTGTATGCTTCAGGTAGACAGTTCTCAGGCTGATCTGCAAATAGTGCAAATTAATACAGTTACAAAGGGAAGTCTGTGTGGAGTTAAGTAAATTTACACAAGATACACAGGTTTGTTTGGTTTGTTGTTTTGTTTAGTATTGGGGTTTTTTTTGTTGGTTTTGGTTTTGTGTTTTTTGTTTTGGTCTGCTTTCCTATTTGTAGTGTAATCTGTATATTCTACAGGTTTCAATAGGGACTTAGCTGTGAATTTTGTGGGCAATGACAAATGCTCATTTGTACAAATGATCCAGTTGGATCACTCAGGCTAAGCATTTGCCAGCCAAGGATATGGTTTTATTCTCATACTAAAAGAATACATTAAGTGGGTCTTTGATGTTATTTTGGGCCCAGTTTGATGTTGTATTCTAGCAGTGCTGTGGCTTTTGCTTTTTCTTAATGTGGAAAACAGGAACAAAGTCAACATTAGAACGGGAATGTAATCAGAACCAATACATGAAAATGACATAGGGATTTTTCTGATTGATGAAAAAGAGGGGAAATCAAATGGATTTTCTGTCACTTTAACATCTTCTCCTTATTCTGTTCTTCATCAGTGTCCCATTTCCTTCACCTGCTTCTTCTCTTTTGTCTCCCATGCTTTTCACTTCTGTTCTCTCCTCCTATGTTACTTCAAATACGGAAACATAATCCAGACTGACATGTTACCTGCAACCACAGTTCATTTTTCTGGTGTACTCTGCCCTTGTCCCACACTGGGATGACTTGTCTGTTTCAAATCCTGTCTGTTCCACATGTCCTTTGAGAGTCCATTCATGGATGTCCCAGTTTCCTGACCATTAACTGTGTTAATAAAAATCCACATTTATAAAGGAGTAAACAAAGATTAAAGGGTCTTATCTTTACTAATTCAGATGATGATGACCTCCTGTAGCTTTGGAATGATCCCAGCTCATGGGTTTTGGTGTCTGACCTAGCCAAGCTTCAGCTTCACATTGGGATGAGCTCCAGGGACATACAAACTTTTCCACTTAGTACTACGCAGCACCCAGTGGTAAATAATTGTGCAGGCTAAAAATGAGCCATGATGTTCTCTAAAGCCTCTCAGTGTATTCAAATGGAGTATAAGAACCAGTTTGTTAGGTGCCCCATAGTGTGTTCTCATCCCTCAGAATTGTCATTGCCCCGGTGGAATGATGACAGAGCCTTCCATTTGATACCTCTTTGCTGCTTCATCTCATCTGTGCCTATCTATTGTCAGGGACTCTGAACAGCCATAGTGCAGGTGTGTGTTGCAATGAGAAATCGTCAGCTCTGTTCCCAGTCACTCCTAGTGATCCTGAGCTGAGTACACACAGAGAAACCCAGAGGTTTTTCTGGCTTTTTGCATTTTGATGTAATTTATTTTAATTTTTTCAATGGCAAATGACAAAGACATGGAGAAAATACTGTTCATTTTAATATCAAGACACCTGTTCTAACACCAGTGCCTTTCTTTGCTTTCCCAAGCTTTGGCTTTGCTTTCAGCACACTTCCTAACACAATGCCCAATTATAAATAAATTTCTTGGTATGTATGTTGAACAAAGTAGGTGTCTTTGGAAACATGGACATTACAAAACAATTAAGATGGTAGCATAGACACAGAAAGTGTAAAAGTAGCAAGAAATCTATGTATGGCATTTGTTGATTTCCAGATTTTTGATTTGGCAATTTATGCTGAGGAGCTCTTTCACTGTGAGTGTTTGAGTTGAGCATAATCACCTCCACTGTATTAGTAGGAGGCAATAGGAAGTGCAGCAACGCATCAGGGCATATCAGCATCTGAACTCGAACTTTCCAAATGAACTGCTGCCACCTGATGCAAGGAACTAACCCAAGGAGGAGCTGTCACCCAGCACCACGCTGGGCTGCTGAGTCACCTGCCCCCAGAGAGCATGCCTGGTGCCCTGCTCTGCTGCCTCACCTGAGCTGAGCTTTGTTTGGTGGCTTTGTGGACCCTCAGTGAGACATTTATGTCCATCTACTCTTTGGCACGAGCCGGACTTACAATACAAATATGAGAACTGGATTTATTTTTTTTTTTTTTTTAATATTATGTAACAGCTAAACCTATATAGAATTTTACAGGGTGTTTTCTGAGCCCAGATGGTTTGGAAAGATCTAACTAATGTCATCAGCAGGAATTTCTCCAGAAAATGCCCTCAAATTATTTTTTAACAGAAAATGTAAGGCGATTTATTTTTATGAGCTTTAACCATTGTTTTCAGTAAGAAACTTACTATAAATAAATGGAGTTATCCTGGTGTAAAACCAAACACAGTGGCAAGTAAGATGCATCTGTGCAGCAGTTCATAACTGATGTATTAGACTTTTCTCTTTCATAAGAAATATACTTGCAATTGAAGCTAAAATAAACAAGTAAATATTCCTGTCTAAGTGTGAAACTTAGAGCTACTTGTCCTCCAGGAGCTGTAACTCAAACCCTCTTGTACATACGAAGACTAATTTTATACCTTTAATTTTCACATTTCAGCTATTCAATTTTTAAGATATTTACACCTAAACTTATGACAACAGGCTTATATGAATTAGCTGCCCCACGTTGCACATGATGAAAAAAAAAAAACCAAACAAACCAAAAAACAAAGAAGACCATAGCACTGGACTGACAAAAGTTCCCATTAAACATCAAACTTTTCCACAAATGCCAAACTCATCCTTCTGATGATGCTGTGACTCACCCAGTCATCTTGCCTCAAGCAAAGGCAGAAAGATAAACATTCAGTTGCATCCTGAAGGACAGTACTTATCATTGCTAACATCAAGCTAAACAGATTTTTCATCGCTTTTCTTTCTGTTACACAAAAATTAGATTTGTATCTTTTAACTGTGGAGATGTTATTGGATAAAATGTCCTACCTCCTAGTCATTAAAGACCAATACATTAAAATATTTGGATTTCTGTACTTGTAATCACTATATGCAAAATGCAAGCCTCTACAGACTCTGGATAACAGTCTTTTTACAGAAAGTATAGCATAGATAGCTACGTTTCTTATGAAAACCAGATTAAATTAATTGTAACCAAAGATTGATTGGAGAAGCATTGAATTTTAGATGGTGTTCACAGTGTATAAACAAACTCAGTGTTTAAAAACAAAACCAAAGAAGGCAAAAAACCCTCCTGATGTTTTCTAGTCTAAGCGAGGTTTAGTGGAATAAGTATCTATGATGGTGCAGGGATTGCCAGATTGCAACTGGAAGTAGCAGAGCTGTAACACACCAAAGCAGTCAATTTGCTTTCAGACCTGATCTGGCATCTCTGCAACAGCTGTGATGCCTGATTTGAAGTTTCCCATTCAGAGTGATGTCGTTGTAGGACATGAAAAAAAGATGAGACTCCAAATATTTCAGAAGGCAAAGTGCATAGAGAAGGCTTTATTGTCTTATTCTTACTACCTTTTATAAGGTGTTCCAATACAGACTTAACATGACTGGTGAATAGAAACGACACCTCTCTAATCCCATTGGTTAAACCAGAGAAATAGAACTAGAAAGGTAAACATCATGTAGGGAAAAGATTGTTTTGAGAAAGGACAGTTGTTTGCCAAGATTGTTTTGAGAAGAAGCTTTCTTGAGATATTTTTCCCCAGACAAAAGCTGGCAGCTGATAGCAGGCTAAAATATCTCAGACTCAGAAATATCAGGCCAACAGAGTGGTGCAGATGTGCACTGATGTGCAGTGTCTGAATTGCTGGATGTTGATATCTTCATTAGTTCTGCTGGTTTCAGATAGTTACCTATGGGAGTCAAGGTATCATAGTGGAAGATGATTCCTGCTCAGTTGCACTATAATAATGTATCTTTATTATTGTTTGATAGATAAAGGGCATTAAAGAACAAATAAAATAATAAATACAAATAAAACGCATTAAGCTAAATACATGTGTGTCAGAGTGAAAAATTCTTTGCAGAGGGAGTAGGCTTCTTAAGATTATTTTTGTGTGTTTTGATATGTGTTGCAAAGTTACAAAAGTGAAAGACAATGTTTGTAGTATTGATTTTGGTGTTTGTTTGAGGGCATGATGAAAACTGTCAAGGCCTTGAGGGCATTAATAAGCCTTACTGGGTCCCAACCAAACTCACCTTGGGCTTTCATCCCCACCTTTTCTCCTGGGCCCAGGAGCTCATTTTGTTTAACCCTCAGCATCCATTCTCTACCCACTGTGTGTAAGGCACACTGGTGTCCAGCTCAGCCATAGCCATTCCTCTGCCTGGCCATGGGACCTGCTGATCTGGACTCTGACCCATGAGCTGATCTCCCAGCTCAGCCTAGGACTTTTCTGGTCCCTGTGGACTTGCCTGGGAGTCTGTCTTACTCCATTTTTTCATCAGATCTGATGTCAATCTTTTGACTGACTTCCTAGCTTGTCCCAGTGCCTGCCTCATCACCACACCCAGTCTGATGATCCAAACTTGTGGTCCAAGCTGGCTGCTTTCTCAGGACCTGCCATACTCTCTTGGATATACAGAGGGCTCCTAACCATGCTAGTTGGGTTTTCAGCCTCAGCTCCCTGGTTCTTTCAGAGCAGTCATCCCTTGCTGCTCCCTGACAGCAGGCTGGTCATGATATTTAAAAATGGGTAAAAAAAGTGGTAAATAAAGTTTTTATTTAACAAGACTGGATGTCTTTTTCTTCATGACAGAAGTATTTGAAATTAGGGATGTGATTTTCAATCACAACACAGTGTCAGTACTGTGAAGTTATAATCACCATAAGAGCAATTGTTGCATATATCCTATTTTAGAGGACAACGCCTGAACCAATTAATAGAAGAAAAGTGTTGAGTTGAAGAATCAGAGCTTCTGCTATGCAGATCAAACCAATAAAATGTTCTGAGTTTCTCTGTGTACTTACAACTTGCATGGAAGTTTGAACACAATATGAACCCAATAGATCATGTGAAACATCCAGGTAAGAAAGCTACTTGGTCGTAACCAAAGCAGGTCAGGCTTCAGCCATCAACCTCATCCATTCTCTTCTGTCATCTATTCCCCAAAGGTATCTTTTTTAATGAATTTTACCACTTGTTTTACTTCAAGCTAAAGCTGAGTCTCTGCACTGCCAGATTCTCACCAAGCTATGAGCATTGCCAAGTCAGCCATGGAGCTCACCACACAGCAATCTCTGCCGATGTTTTGTGTGAGAGATCTAATTGGTTTTGATTATTTGATGCTGTAAGAATTACAGAAAAACAACAACAGCACATTGCTCTGTGTTTGCTGGCTCTTCCTGAGGGGCACCTAGATTAAATTATTTTAGAAGCTCAAGGTACAGTTTTAATAACACTTGCAGCTAAAGAAACACCTCAGTTAGCTGCAGAGCAGCGGCTCCATATCAGTCCCACTCCCTCTTGCTGCTCTAGCTTTTGGCAAGATCATTATCTTCTTGAGGTGATGAAAGACAATATTAAGTACATATATCAAAATGAAAGACATGGTAAGTCATTTTTTATCTTAGTGTTTATTAAGACTCTTCATCCCTGATTTATTAAGAGTGGGGCTTTTAATTGATAGTAGTGAAAATTAAATCTCTGTCATAGTATCAATATCTCCTTGTATCCAAAACTAAAACTGAAAAACCTATTATTTAGTTCTTATAAGGAATATTGTGCTGCATGTTTTAATATGGGATTTTAGGTTTTACTTCCAGACTTAGAGTGGTGGTTCAGAAACAGGGTGGGAAAATTCAGATATACTGATACAATGAGAATCCAATAAGAAATTTACGAATTAGGCAGGCTGGTGAGAGAATGCCATGAGAGAGAAAGAGTGAGACATAATTATCAGGCAGATATGCAGAGAAGCAGATAGAATTCAATAGTCTGGACCTTCACAATATTACAAGAGCAGTTTTAGTTCTTTCTGTTACCACTTTCCCCATTTTCCACTCAGATATTAAGTCTAGAATCTGTCAGTAAGAATAGGGCAGTGAGAGTAGGGCTTGTGGGGAAAAAGTCCCTTGAAAAACATTCACGGTCCAAGGTACTCAGGAATGCAGATTTGTTTTGGCATCCAAACTGCCATCAAATAAACTTCAGAGCATTGGACCTGTGTTTCATGCGTGTAAACTCACTTTTGTGGAAGTCCCTAAAGTTACCTGGTTATTCAGTGTCCAGCCTTTGATAACAGCTGGCTAACTTAATCTTTGGGGTAATACTAAGGCAATTCACACATATTTACTGAACCTTTGGGGAAAATGCTGAAAGTACCACCTATCCCCTGGAAGCTCAGGGCACATTTATACTTCCCACTCAAAGAAAGTTAGGTGATTTCATGTAGGGGAGCCTTAAAAACTAATTTGGTTTTTCTCATTTTTATCATTTCTGTACTACCCTGCCACTGATGTCAGTCAGCTTCTGACATATTGCTGGCTGCTCCCTTGGAGGCTGCCACTTGCTTTTTTATTCACACAGAGAAGGATTTCTTTGCAGGTATTACCATGGGAATTTGTTGGGTACATGAAAACACAGGTATGCAGAAAGAGCCCACCTCCAAATAAGTGATCCAACTTCAAGGAGAAGCAATCTGCATTACTCTGGATGACTTTTCTTTGCCCCAATAGACACTTAAAAAACATCCACATTTATCTTGAAGCAGATTTCTGTCGTATTACTCAGTTCTTTCTGAATAGGTGATAATTTCACCCTAAGAAGAATGAATATATGGTTACCAGTGGAAGTAACCTGTTTTCAGGCACAGAACAAGCAGGTAGAAAAGAAATCGGTCAAGATCCAATTACTAAGGTTCTTAGAAATGCCTCTGCCCGAATTGAGGTGGAAACGAGACCATTTGCCAGTGACAATAGTATGGGTTTTATTTGATAGTAGATATGGGTGAGAGAGAGAAAGAGAGAAAGAAAGAGAGAGAAAATGGGGGGAAGAGACAGAAAGAGAGTAACAGGAACAGAATAAGAAAAATATCACCACTCTGTGGATGCCAACAATGCTCTGTTGATCCTCCCCAG
>WBMY01001684.1:563646-598646 GCA_013397315.1 Donacobius atricapilla
ATTGAAGAATGGGTTTTCTCTTTATCTAATCTCAGCAGTTAGACTTTCACTCCAAAGTCACAGTTAGGTGTCTTCAGGGACGATTCTTTGGTTGTAGCTTCTTTATANTGGCGTTGGGAGGGGAGTTTGTAGTCTGTTGTAAGACTGTCTCTTACAACAAACTCTGGGTTTGTTGCATCATGTGCAGTTCTGTGGTGCAAGGCCTCAGGAANTAACAACATCCTTGGTCACCAAGTCTGCTACCTTGCTGTCACAGAAAACCACATCTTTTAAAGACAGGAGTTCAGTGTTGCAAAGGGGGCACAGTCCTGCTGAAGGCTTTATCTATGTCACTGTCTTAGAAATACTGACTGGTTTCCAATACAATTCTGTCATCAATCAATGGAGTTAAAATATTTGGCAATGGAGCTACTGCTGCAGTATCTTTTTACAGAAGCAAAGGTCGTGCCCTAAACGTTTTAGTTATTCAATAGGTGCAAAGGCAGCCAGCCAAACCCCCAACTGCTTTCCTCCCAGTGACTTATTCATTTCTGGCACACTAAGACTCAGCCTTGTCCTGGTCTTAGGCCCTCATTCCTAAGTAATTAACCTCCAAGTTTGCTTACCCTGTAGATGAGAGTCAGCGTGGCAGGGTACAGGCACTCTCTGTATGGGCTTTTCACTCTGCAAGTGCATGCTTGGTTACAATACTAAGTATCAGCAAAGTTCTCTGGTCCTGCTGCTGCTACTGGCAGCCATTGCAGGCAAAACTGCCTTGCCTTCTGCAATTTGTACTTCTTAAATCTTTTTGACACAATAACCCAATTATTGTCTTTAATTAACACAAGCTTCTGATCATTAGTTTTGGCACTAAAAAAAAAAATACGATTAAACATTGGAGCAGAAAGCTTTGCTTTCCCAGGCTCAACTTCAGCCAAACACTCTTTTCTCATCCTCACATCAAATTCGCTTATTTTCGCTGTGGTTACACTCAGACTTTCCCAATGCCTTCTGTGGAGAGGTAGGGAGTAGAGGTTGTTTGGATTTGTGTGCATGTTGTTTTTTTCTGCTAACTTCTGCTTCCTACTAGCTTTTCTCTACTCTGTTGTGAGACTGCAGTCCCTTGGGGGTGTCCTTGTCCTGGCATCTCTCACACTGGTGTCTGAGTGGGCCTGATCTGTTATGTACATCCCAGGCAGTTTCTATCCTCTCCTTCCACACAGGGCACCTGCAGACCCTGCTGCCCAAACCTATTATACCCAGAGGAGGGTATTCCAGAACAGCACACCCCTAAGGGGAACATTTTCTCTTCTTAGTCCTAGCTCTTCTCATAGTCCTAGCTTTGTTGGTGTCTAATTCATTTCTCTAAAAGCATAGCCCTTTAGCTTTACTTCTTATCCACCCTTCCAGGTGTTCAGCTGGGACTTGAACCAAATGAAAGAGGAGGAAATTTACAATCAATCCCAAAATTGTGTTTTAACCAGGTCTCTGTGCTACAGGTAACTTTTAAGTACAGACAGTGGTACCTTAGTCATTAGCCATTTTCCATGTCTGATATTTAAAGCAGATACTTATGGTAACTTCATGGTGGCTGCTTATTAAGATTGGCCCTTAATAAACTGTCAGGGAGGATCCAGTGGGGAATACTGCAGTGAGTAAATATTTTTAAGAATAAGTACTTATGACAGGGATTTCCAATAAGAATCGATTGTTCACAGAATCCTAGTGGCTTTATACAAATTGATTGAAGCATCTGTCACAGCCAAGCTTGAAAAAGAAAATTCCCCAAAAGCAGATTACATAAAGTATATATTTATGAAAATTTTATGCTGACAGAAACAGCCCATGGATTGCCATGCCATTTCCCCTTTCAAATTTTCAGCTTTTAAAAGATATGTATTTACATGTTCTGCCTTTTATCAGTAATTTCTTATACAGATTGACAATAAGACACAACTCACATGTCCCTTTCCACCTTTTCTTTGCTTTTGCATTTCATTTTGCCATTGTGTTTGAAGTGGAATCATATAAACTGGCATAGATTGTGTTTTCTGTTACTTTTGATTACTCACCAAATCATTCCGGAGAGTTCATTGGGTTTTTTTATTAACTATTTGGTTTGATCTCTGCTTGGGGAATAGGGCATTCTTTGCTGTGATGTCCTGAAAATAATTGCATTTGCAGTGATCGTCTTCTAATAACAGTTCTGTGGAATAAGTGCTTGGAGGCCGTATCCGGCTTTATTTATGAGAACAAAAGAATTCTGCCCGAATAATAATTGAGTAAGGGCTTTGTGTGTTGGTTCATTATTTGTAAAATATTTATACACCCCATGACAGCCACTACATATCTTCACTTCTCCAGTACAATAAAGGACAACTGTCATGTCAAACCAACTGTTACAACGTTGTCATTCAATCTGGATGCCTACTAGCAGAGTGCCTTGGTATGGACATGAGGCTTTCCAGATATTCTTGAGAGCTGACGGTCCAGACAGGGAATAAAATAGCTACACTTAATATCATTCTGTAAGATAACGTTTTGTTGGTTTTTTCAAATTATAGTAACAGCCCAAGTTGATTGTGACACTTTTGGCAACACTGAAAAACTATTTGCTTTCCCCAGAGTATTCTCATTTATTTTATACTGGGAATATTCAGGCTCATAGAAAGCTAATGAGAAAGAATGACAATGTTTTCACTGGGTTCTCAGCGTGTATTTGAGTTTTGAATACTAGCCAGTGGTTATGTGGCATTCATTCAAAGTGTTCCAGAGGTTTGTGCCTAGGTGTTCTGCAGTGCCACTCTTCCTGGCATTCATTTTGAGCAGAGTTCATAATAGTTCAGACAAAGGCTTTCCTCTGATATTAGTGGTGGATCTGAGAAAATAAATTCTGCACAGAGCAAAGACACTATCATCCTCCAGCTCCTCTTTACTCTTGTGCTACAATTAACATTCAAAGTAATATTTTCCATGGTGTAATTTTAATTTTTAATTTACACTTTGTGGAATATTGAATATTTCAATACATGCTTTTTCCAAGTTGTCTCTTCTCAGCTGCATAAATCTAACACAGAAGCTCTATCCTTAAAAATTTATGCCATTTAAGTACACCAGTGTAATTATTTTAATATATCTCTTGAGTTTAATTTTTGCTTTTTATATTCTATAACCTGTAAGAGTACGGTTCAAGAACTTTTAAAGTTGCTTCAAGAAAGAGTTTCTCTTCTTTAAGAAGTCAAGAATCAAGCATAATACTTAGTATTATATCCAGAGAATTATCATTCTGAATAATCCTTGTGAAAAGTTGTAAAAAAGTTAGAAAACATCAGGTATCCTGGTTTTGAATACAGAAAACAAACCAAATGGAAACTGAGCTTCCAGAACTCTGTTCTTCAGGTATCAATTACAGTTATTTATTTATTATTTTTGTCAAACAAAACCTCATTGTCAATGCAATATATTGATCATTATTTTGACATGTACTAACTGGTCTGCCTACACATCAAAAAATTCAGAGAAGTTATATATATTAATGTGCCATCCGCACTGTTTATTAAGGTGCAGTGGCTTGTTCAGATCATCAGAAACTCAGAAAAAAATTATAACTTCGGATATCATAAAGGTTAAATATTAGTTATAGCCGGTGTCTTTTCCTCTCCCCTCTTAACAAATCTGGCCATTCCTTTTATTTTGTTATACTGGCTTCTACATGTTCTTCTCTCCTTGCTCACTTCATAAACCTATTTTTCCATCAGCAGCAGGGTGTTATAGTCTGTAGTGAGGAACTTGCTGCTTCTGATCCTTTCATAGGGTAATTCTGATTAACCTTCTTGGATGATATACAAAAAAGGAAAAGGAAAGAAATTATCCCAATTTTAGGATCAACAATTAAATGCTTAGGTATACCTTACTCAAGTAAACCTTCCAGTGACATAATTTATTAAAAAATAGATCAACCAAACAAAGTAGAAGACTATGAGGGTTGAATTCGTTATTATATATATACCCTGACATCACTTATTACTGCAGTAGTCAGAGCCTTGCTGGTAATTACCTACTGATATTCATGAACATCCTGGGTTTCGGTGCCAAAGAGTGAAAAATGTGATTGTAAATTCCCTTAATTGCAGCCAAAGTCTTCTTCGGCTCATCTGGCACTTTTCCTTTAGTTATCAGTCCAACATGGACCTAAGATCATAAACTCAGACTTTTTTAGCTCCCAGCTCTGGTCATAACCCGTGAAGACTCCACAGGATTAAAAGCAATCTTTTTTTACTGCTTCCTTGTTGGTTTTATAGGTTATCATATCAAGAGAGGTTTAAACCATGTATTACAGAGAATTTGTAATGATTTCATATGGGTTTGCTCTTCAATTTAGATAAAGTGGAAGATGTAAAGGTTGATCAAAATAACAAAATTCTGCATGCCTTTGCTTTAGTTTCCTTGCTATTTTGGAGTGTTCCCTGGGTTACTGTGGCCGTAATTTGCAGTTTCAGGCTTCCCCCAAAAAGAAGTGCCCAGTCAGGGACATTTTATTTATCTGAAGATGTTATATATTTTTTATATGTGTCATCAAACTTAAAAAAAAAAAAAAATCCTCAGTACATTAATATTATTGTAGCAGGGTATACGAGGGTATAGGCTCCTTCGTTGCTTAAAAAGGCTCTGGTTTCAACAGCACGATATTGAAGTGCAACAATGCTCTGTTGTCAGGAATGGCTAGGTGTGAATATATCTCCCCAAATATCTTGCATCCTGCAAAAAATTATGAAAGAGTTCAGTTCTACACTCAAAATGGTCCCAGGAAAGAAAATAGGGCTTGAAATTTGAAACAATATTGAGAAAAACTCTAATTTATGATTGATACTGAAACATGCTGAAGAAGCAGACATGCTCTTTTATGTACCTTACCTTTCCTGTTGTTGAGTATTGTAATATATTCAGCAAATATTCCTGATAGGTTTTGACCATCTCTACCTGGTTAATGACTCTTCACTGCATAATTTATTCAAATACTAATAACAAACCAGATTAAATAAATTATGGGTTCAATATTTTTTCAGTGTAGTCACTGGCCCTAAAACCCATTACAGGCTTTAATTTATAATACATACAGTTCTATATATAACAATTTAACAAGCACTGTGAATTATATAGAAATACAATTTTATCAAAGGTGACATTGTAAACCTCAAAAATGAGTCTCCAGCAGTTCAGAGAGACGGAAATATTCCAAAATAGAGTGATAGCCCCATAATTCAAAGCACTTACATTTTAATTAATACTGAGATTGGATGTAACAGTAAATCTTTCTTTTTCACTACATACACTTATTTGTCCACTTGCTACTTTAGTCCCTCTCTGCATAATCACTTCTGTTCCTCCCAGTCCTGCTGTTGCTCCTGTCCAGCTCCCGCTAGACCCTCTCAGTAGACATCCACGTGCATCAGGGCAGATGCTCCATCTAAGAAAATTGCAAAAATTCTTGCTTATAAGGCAAGGCAGTTGTCCTGCTGAAGCCAATGGGACAATGACACATCTTGACGTGTGCTCAAGGGACTTGGAGACTGCCTGAAGGGATGGATGCCAGTGATCCTCTTGCCCTGCCTCTTTCCATGTCTCTTTCACACACTGCGCACAGACTAGATTCCCAATGTTCTTTAATCATTTGCTGTTTTGTACAAAAAAGAGAGAGAAAGTGTTCTCCCCTACCCTTCACACTGGCAGTTGTTTTTCAGTAAGTCTGCTTAATTTTATCTTTGACTAATAAATATGTGATTTAAAATATAGAAGGTAGCTGGCTTTGTTCCTGTCCAAAAAGGATGATTTTCTCCCCTCTCTAAATAATTATACTTTTCTGAATATCTGTCATTTTACTCCTTACTGTCCAGGAAACATTGCCAGATTCAGGTTTTGAGTGTTTACATTGTCAATGTGCTCACAGAATTGTGAACAAAGATTGGAAAGGAAATCATGTGCCCTGAAGCATACTAGCTTAAAAAGAGAACCCAGTTCCACCACATAAAATACACCTGTCTTGAACACATCAAGAAAAGAGCTTTGACATTACTGACTTCTGAAAAATTGCAATAAACCCCCTCCTCCCCTATCCTTGTAGTTTCTTTTTTCAAAAAGTGGGTTTAACACTATTTTTTGGATGGAAATTCTGAGACACAAAAATGAGAAGGAATATGCCCAGTTCTGTTTGGCACTCTCTAATTTTTCTTCTTTTTCCCTGTTCATTACCCTTTGAGCTCTGTGGTTGCTTCAGCCTTTCTTTTTCTGCAGACTGAGGCCAAACATGTTGAGGAATCAGCTGGTGATCCCTTGACCACCGTTACACACTACCAGGTGCAGGAGAAATTTCTTCCCATGCTTAAAGAATCACTTCAATTTTTCTTCAAAAGAGAGGACTGTCTAGAGGTCAGAACTTCCAGAACAGTTTAATTCTGTTTGGAGAATGTGATCTGTGCAGATTGAGTTTAACCACTAGCTGGAGTACTGCAGATGCTGTGATGTGACTGCCTCCCTTGTTTCTTTGCCCAACATTTCATATAAGACTGTACGTAGTTAGTGCTGCTACTTTGAGAGTGTGTCAGGTTGGCAGAAACAGCATCTCAGGATTCTCTCCTTTATAGATTTTTAGTTTGGAGAATTCCTCTTCTATCAGCAGATTTTAATAGAACTCAAGCTCTTCTGAGAGTCACAGACTCAATATGACTCAGCTTCCAGATTAATAAAATTACTGTCTCTAATGAAGGTTATCTTCTCTATCATTCTTTAGTATTCTGATTTTGCTGGCAGTGTTGAGTGCTTGGAAAGTGTCACACATATTCATCTTGTCTATTCTAAAGAAATTATGTATTTTCTTTAAAAAAATCTCAGCTCTGCCAAAGCACTGGTCATTGTAGGTAAATGTAAAGATAAAATAGTTTTTGGTGATGCTGTCTGGACCTGAGAGAAGGTCATGTTCTGATCTAAGTAGAACCTACTTTAAATGGTTGGAAACAGGCAATGTCTCAAGGTCTTTTACAAACTGAGCTGCTCCATGAGTCGGTGCTACTCTTCCCTACTAAGAAAACTGCTTCCTCTCAATGATGCCAGCCATCTTGAGGCTGGTTCCTGGGACTGCATGAACTCAGCTTTTTTTTTTTTTCATTTTGGATGAAGCTCACAGCTACAGCATCACTCTGCATTTGAAATACATAAAAAGCAGATACTACTTTGTTTAAAGCATATGAAAATGGTTCTTTGTACCACAAGTACAAGAGAATATGAATAAGATTTCTTGTGTTTATGATATAAAAGATTAAATGAACAGTGCTTCATTTTCTGAAGAACAAGATCCAGTAAATTGAACAGGAGCAATACCAACTAAAAGGACAAGAAGATGTATATGTCTGTTTCAGGGCTCTGGAAGTGTTTTATCAATTCCTCTAGCCTGCCTTTTCTCTGTCACAGCAGGAAAGACTTCAGAGAGGAATACCAGAACAAACAGATATACTAACCCTTAATGACAGCAGTGGGTCTTATTACTACAATACACTCCAGGAATGTTATTCCCACCTTTAGCAATTTGTGGTGGTTGACATTTTTAAAAATAGTCAGAAGGAGAGGTGTTGTTCTTTGTGACATCAAAGTTCATCAGCATCAGGCACTACAAGAGAAGGTTCCAGCTGCAAGTGTGTGAACATTAATTCTTCTGAAGCTGTTTTATCTTCTGAAAGAGTCTTGTTCCCTTCATGTGCCTTTTCTCAGGTTTTAAAAATATCCCTTTCCTGTCATCTGAAATGCAATTTCACAAACGGACTGCCAGGACACATTGAATCCTTAGGCTCTTCCACCCAAAAAGGCAAAAATAGAGTGGAACATTCACCCTCAAAGCACCTATCCTTCCATAAAAAAGATTTTTATTGTGGCAGCTGTCTTTTAACTTACTGTACTTTTAAAATAGAATGCTGAGTTATTTTCTTAAAAGTGTGAGAAAGCTCTCAGACATTTTAAACTTCTTGACACGGTAATGTCTGTTGCCATTTCCAGATATTTTGAGTGATAGCTTATCTACCATCCAGTCCTGGGTGAGGCACTTGAGAGAAAGCCAGAACTATGGGATTGTCTGTCCCTGTAAACCTTCACTGCAGCTTCTGGCAAGGCAATCCTACCTGGCTTGGCTTAACACTGAGAACTACAGCGCAATTGTAGGTTGAATTGTAAAGTATCTCTTGATAAAAACAAGGGGGCTCCAATTTTTATGAGAGCCATGAGACAGTGCAATGTTATCATCAAATCACATTATTAGCATTGCCAGAAAAAGAGCTTACCTCACTGGCAAACCCCTGAACTTATTGAAGTCCAAACATATACCCGCACCCTTCTGCTGAAATATTTAAGCCTTAGCAGCATTTCAGTTGTTGAGAAGTTCAAGAGTGGAAACAACTACTTTTTTCCAAAAAAACCTATGCTGTTGCAAATAAATAAATAGAGACTCGTTGTTAAATTGAGACTCATTGTTAAACTGAGACCAGTGTATGGTTAGACTCCTCAGAGTCCCTTCTCAAGTAGAGACTTACTAGCCATTTGTGTTTATGAAGTCTGTGTTAAAAGCCTCAGTCCAAGACCCAGAAGCCTCTGAAGGGACAGAGAGAGAGTTTCTTTCAACTTCTCAGAAAATTTCTAAAGATCTTGTGTTCACAAAAACAGGACAATCTAATTTAGGCAAGTATAAATGTGTTGTCTGCCACAATCAGCAGATTTCTTAAACTGGGCTGCTTCTAAAAGCAATGCAAACACTTTCACTGTGGGTGTCGTTTAAAAGCACCTGGCCGTGGGGTCCTCAAGCACACATTGCTTCTTTTAAGTGCAGTCACAATTTAGAGACAGAAATCCTTGAAGACAATGACTTCAGAGACAGAATGAGAAGGAAGATATTGGACCTTTACTCTGCAGATACAAAAGAAATTACTGGATTAAAGGATTATTGCTTAGAAGTTCATTGTCATAGGCTGTAACCTGGTCCAATAGCATTAGGCTGTGGTCATAGCTGATTCCTCAGATCAGTCTAATGGGAAGAGACAATAGTGAAGCTATATGGCCATGATGCCCTTTAAGCCTGGATCCAAGTAGAGAGCAAGGAGGAGGAGCAAAAGTGTAACATTTGTATAAACACTAAATTAAAAGAAATGCTAAATATTAAGCTGAATCCATACAAAAGCAGTAAAAAAGTAATTTAGGAGATGTGTGGTTCAGTTAAGAACTCTGCAAATTTCTCTATTAAATTGGGGTGAAAATAGGTCTAATACATAGTAATGATGCTGAAATTTAGCCTACAGAGTTAAATGGGCAGACTCATCATTCTGTGTTAGCTTGAGAGGAAATCAGGAGGGACAAAGGGTGGATAGACCAAATGATAACATTGGCAGACAAAAGCTGTGGCAAGCTGTTCACCAGATATTCAGTCTCTGCTGAGCAAACTCATCACTGGCTTGCTCTGAAAAGCTCACAAATTCCCTGCCTTTCACCTTTTGGACAGAATGAAAGGCATGCTGGCTGGCTGCCAACTGCTAATTCAAGTGCTTTATTGAGGAGTAGGACAGTAATTCAGCCAGGGAGAGACGAGGAGTTTGTGTGGATCCAGAAGAGAGTCTTTATATCTTTCCTGGCGATTTCTCAGTTGACCCTGACTAATCTTCTCTTACTGGATTTGCGCCCCTAGAAACCTTTCTTTGAAGAAAGTTTGCTCACCAGAGGAAACTGCAGACCATCACAGGTTGGAGAGACAGTCACTGAAGGGAGCAAAATCAATCTTTGCCCACCAATGGAAATTCATGAAAGCTTCTCTAAAGGCTTATAACAGCACATCTTTTTAGTGCAGCAATGTACACAGTATATAGGGCCAAACCTGTCCATCCTCATTCAGGACTCCCTGGAGAACATGGAGGATTTTTCTGAACATTTGGCTAGGTTTTCTTATTCTTCCTCAGCCCCTTGTACTGCCCAATGCCAGCATTTCATTGAGATAAGAAGAGACAGACAATTTTTCCCATAGGAAATCATCCTCCAAGTCAAATCCAAACAAAATAGTTCTCAAGTGAGAGACTGGAGCCATGGCAGAGCTGCGGAGCAGTAGGAAGTGCCAGTGATTGGCTGCATGGGCCAGCAAGGAAAGCAGAGGAGACAAAAGGATGTGAACATTGACTCTTCCTTGTGCCTGAGGACAAAAGGAGGGAGAGAGCTTCAGACCCTCTGAAGAGGCTATGAGGGGCCTGGGGTTAAGTGTCTACTGTTTGAAAGTACTTAATTTTGTTCCATATTTTTAATCCTGAGGATGCTGGTGGGAGGTGTGCTCCTTGACTTCTGTTTCTGCTTTGAACACGATGAAAAATTACATCCCTTGTTATAAAATTCTACCTTTACTCTTCCTCCACCTGCCTGTCTTCAGTTACTTGTAGTCCAATCTGATCAAATTATAGAACGCATAAAAAGAAACCTTCTGTTCAAGTGGCAAACCAGTCAGACTTAAGTTTTGATTTAATATAGACTATGTCTTATGTTAAGAAATTATTTTGCTTATTTGTTTTATGTTGCTGTCCTGATTTGGGTATCTGAACAGGTTATATAAGTTATTAAAATATTATTTTCCTTCCAAACTTTATACCTCATTCCTACGCTTGTGTCAATGTACTGTATTTTCCTGACTGTGTATTCAGAAGTGAAAAAATATGAATATTAAATTTATATGACCTTTACCATGCACAAACAAATTAGGCTCATGTACTTTACACTGGCATTTGAAATGAGTTATTTGGTCTACACTATGTAGGGGGGAGTTAAGTCAACAGTGCAGTACTGATGGAAAAATAAGCTTAATAATATTAAAAACCATTTCAGATAGACAGAGCAGATAGCAACTCCGTCTCCTTGAGATCATGGCTTATGTTTTTGTTCTCCCGAAGTGATGTTTGAGGGCTGAAATCTCCCGTCTGTGTTTTCCAATCCAAGAAGGATGAATAATAAGAGAAAATAAGAGGTCAGAAAACAGGAGGAACCTCTCCAGGAACCTCTAAGCACCTGTAAATACATGCATGCACACCAGTACAGTTTTAGGTTTGTTTTAAATACTCAAATGCAAATTGTTGGGAGCGTGTGTGTGTGTGTGTGTGTGTGTGCGCATGTGTGTGAATTAAATGTGCTAGGCAAAAAATGTCACAATGATAAGTGCACATTAAAAATAAAAATCTTCTGCTCATAAGATCATTAAGATGATACTTTTAGCAGAACTGTAGGCTGTCACGTATCTTGAATTGCATGAATAGTTCTCATGTCAAAGGTGAATTTCTGAGACAGGCACTCCTTTTAGTCTACATTCCTAAGGAAAAGGTGCATGTTCCCCACGTACGTGTGACAACAGCCTTTTTTTCAAATCCGTCACCCCATTTCACAGAGGCAGATAGATGTCTCAGACATAACAATTACTGGCAAAGGTGTTCAAGGTGAGGGGCTGCTTAGAAGAGAGACACCTCCTGCTGTTTTCACTGAGGGCAGAAGGGAACACGCAGCACTCCTCCAGGCTGCCCAGCTCAGCAGACCCGACCCTGCAGGCAGGACAGTCTGGGGGCCCACTGCACATACCCATCCCCAGCTGGTGGGCAGCAGAGTTACTCAGGGGATGGGGAAAATGTCTGGGGATAGCCAAGGAAAATATGATATGTAGAAGATGTAGAGTTCTTCCCAAGGCAGTTAGAAGGAAGGCATAGGAGAGAGGAAGGAAAGATCTCTGCTCTAGTGGTCAGCTCACACTGTTTGCCTTCTTACCAAAAATATTTTCCTCCGTTCTTCTCATTACCCTACAACCCCATGATAATTTTTTTACAGCTACCTGAGCAGTTCCTTATCTAAGATATGTGGTTTATTTTTTATTCTGACAGAACCCAGCCATTTCTCCTCACCTGATTTTCTAAGATGATATGGGTGAGCACATTTGTGTTTGCCTTCATCTCCTCTGTAACTGTAAAACTCCATGGCTGACTGCAGTTAAAGGATAGAAGAAACCTCAAAAATGTTAAATTCTTATATCTTAAATGAAATTTTAGCTGTAGGTGAGAAGAGATATGTCTTTAATATTCTGACCAAGGAAAAGGACTACATGTCACATCCCCAGATAGGGAAAAATCTGTAAGTTAATGAATGAGACTTTATCACTGTCTTTGCTGCAAAAAAGTTACATGAGAAACCCCAGTCCAGCCTGAGATACCAACCTGGATTGAACCCTGTGCTCAGAAGACAGTGAGTTTCTTCCCAAAAGGTGAGACTGTGGAGATACAATTGATTACCGAGGAGAATACACAGTGTGTTTTCTTTCTCAGAACACTTCTTACTTTCTCTATTTACCCCCCCGCTTCATCTGAAGTGAATCATTCAATCTGTGTCAGTTTTCCACATTAGATTGTACCAGTTTGATTTTCTTTGATGCAGGGGAGAGGGGAAGCAGTGATCAGATGTGACATGCACTTTATTTTGAGTATTATTTGTCTCTACAAGAGTTTGGTGAGATAAAACCTCAGAAAGGCCCATCATAAAGGATAGTCATTACTTTGTAAGTGCTTACGCAAATGTGTTGGAAGCTTACATTTGGGAAAAAGCTTTTCAGGCTGTCACAGGCTCCACACATTTTCTCTTTGAGAGCTGAGTTAATCAGACCACACTGACAGAAGGGTGGGGATGATGCAAATTTACAAGTTAGAGGCTTGGTGACTGATAGACACAACACATAATACATGAGAAGGCACAATATGTGAGAACACTTTCCCCAAATTTACAGTAGTTTGGCTAGAGATAAGAGTATAATTCCAGCTTTTTTATTAAGTCATCTTGTAGAGTATGTTATTTCAGTATTATTTATTTTATTGAACAAGTCAGAAAGTATTCCTCACTTTAAGAGAGTAATGAGTATATGGGTTTGGGGAGAGAGAAGGAGGCCATTGCCCTTTTCTTAGAAAGTGCCAAATTCCCAGGTAGACCACAGGACTCAGTATCACCATTCTGCAATGACTGAAAAGCTGTCTTGGAGAAACTAGAGGACAAAGTTAAATGGGTGCATATGTATGAAAGCATAAAATCTGACATTTCCTATTTAACCACAAATCTGCAACAGACTTAAGCATGGTAGAAGGAGGGAAATCTGTAGGAGTAGCATAAGTATATCTACACTCTAAGAGTTCATGAAAGCCACTTGTGGCATTTAGGCTGTATTACACCATTTGCAGCATTTTCTCTGAAAACTTAAATTGTTTTTCTAGAGAACAAAGAGAGTGTCTCCTTCTGACGTTAACTCAAAACTTTAAAGAACTTGATATCAAGTGCTACATATAACAGCCTTGATGTTTAATGCTGAATAATTTCTAAAAAGTCCTGAAATTCTTGGAGGGTTGTAAGAGACGGTCTAAAGATGTCTCATCTGCCTCATGACCATCGTCAAGGACTGAGACTGAGACCCTTAAAACCCCAACATAGGGGCACTGGCCTGGCTGAGGTGAGATGTCTGCCGAGTGCTGCCTGTAGGTCTGTGTTCACACTTACAGGCAACCAAAAGACTGGTATCCATTCTCATGGAAATAGTATGAGAGCAATGGGCAGGCCATGGTGGACTGGCTATGCTCACTGCGAAATGGACTGGCTATCCTTGCTGCAAAGACTAGTTCGTCCTGGACCTGTTCTGTCCCCGTCCTGTACCTCTTGCCACAATGGTCCAAAGGTCCCTCCACCCTTGGCCAGTTGCCTCTCACTTCTCGAAAGACTATAAAACCCCTGAGTTAACCGAAGACATTTGAGATCTCCCCACAGAAGAGGATGGATCTATTGGCAGGGGACCACAAGGATCTATTGGCGAATGACCACGAGGATTCCATCTCCGTTGGTAGCTATTCCCCCACCCTGTTCTGTCCCTCTCTCTCACTATCCTTTACCTCTTTTCTTCTCCCACTATCGCATATGCTGTGGCACTCAGTAAAGGTGCATTGCTGTTGAGTAATCTGTTGTTTGTCCCCTGCTGTGTCTTTTGTGCTCTGAGATCACTAAATGAACCATCACGACCCCCACTTGTATTAGTGGATCGTGGCAAGGGTAGGCAGTGTTTCAACAATGAGATATACTAAGGCAGATATAAAATGGTAAAACATAGCAGTAAGTTGTTATTCCTATGCCACATTATACCGACACTTTGTACTACAGGCCTTTAATTTCCTAATATGTCTCCACGGCATATTCACTTTTCTCCCTGGGGAGATTTCAGCACTCTAGTATTTTCTTTGGTGTGTCTCCACTTTGCAAAGGACACCTATTTAAGCAAACAGTAAAAAAAAATTATACCATACGAGAGAGCTGTCATCCAGCTAGAGAACTCTAAATAACAGACCCTTGGAGTACTCACTATAGTCAGGCTCAGATGTGTTTGGAAAAAGCTCTTTATCAACCAAATAATAAAAGACATGATCAATTCACAGATAATTCTCCAAGAGATAAAGGGTCAAATCTGATGAATGAATTGTTCTTGAGGGCCGTTTTGATGAACTATAATTATGTGAGCAAAATCCCATCATCCTTTGTCTCCTGATTGCATGATAACTACATAAAAGGAAGAGAATGGAAAGGAGATTAAGTTCTCGCAGTCAGTAAGTGACGTTGTATTGATTCTAACTTGTTGCTAGGTAAATAATTAAACCATGATTTAACTGTTGATTTTATTTGTCTGCTGTGTGTAAAGGTTACTTAGATGCATCAGTGAAAAATTAATTAATACATTTCTGCCGCTGCTCAAATAATGGAAATCCATAAAAAAAAAAATGCTGTAGAGGTTTGAAACCACTCATTAATGATCTGCCTCAGCTTCAGAAAATGTCTCAGTAGTCTAATGGTCCTGACAGATCAGACCATCTTCCTTTTTTTTTTTTTTCCTAAGTCTTCATCATAGTTGCTGCAATAAATAGATATCTATGAATGGATGATGTAGCTTAACCAACCAGATTTGGTATGCTGAGGTTCACCAGAGCTATATACTCACCTTATCTATTCCTGATGTCCCACCTGGCAGAGCCCTTGCCTGTGTAGATCCAAAGCATTTGCTGTCCTCATACACTGCACCAAGGGAAGGGCAATGCTGAGCAAACTGAGGATGTCACACAGTGGATATCAACAAAAGCTGCTGTATCCTTTCCTTTCCCACAATAAAACTTAGCTGCAATGTGACATGTACCTACGAACTGCAGGAAAAGACAAAAGGCAGAGAAGGTCTGAATGATGAGGCCTCTGAGTAATTAGCATGGTAAAACCTGAGGCGTATTTGTTCGCACCACATCCATGCTAATTGCCCATTTACGGGGCTAATTTAACATCAGCTATTTCTGGGTTCATTCCATCATCAGTATATTTCTCTTGTAACTAGGCTACTGTAATTTTAACATCAACTGTGTTTTGACTTATATTGCTTGTAACCCTTAAATATCCACAGGGGAGCTCAATTTGCTGTGAGTTTTACAGTTTAAATGTCTTACATATAAAAGCTGAGGAATTTGCATTTCAGATATCAACATACCCATTTCAAGGATACATGATATAGTAACTCCTGATCACCATCTGATCACCTAGTGCAGTTTTGACTGTTCTGTTTTCTGCAGATTTCATACTAATAATTTCCCAAAAAAATTCAATCATTCAAAAAGGTCTCCCAGTCATTAAAGTGATGAGTTTCTTTTGTGCATTTGAATGATTGTGGTAAATAAAAATTAGAAAGCACAAATGACATTGTATAGTGGGAAATAGAACTTAATTTGCAAGGAGATTAACTAATTGATCTGGTATGTCCTTTCCAATTTTAATGTGTTAGCTTCTGTGGTATTTATAGACATTCATATTTTTCATTATCTACCAATAAAAACAAATAAAAAAAATTGTTGTTCCTTTTCCTGTAAAGATTCTGTAGGATACTAGGTTTCATTTTTACTCTTGGGGAAAGATGAATGTTACTTTTCACATTTATGAAAGCAAATTAGACATTTGTAGTGGTTTTGACACTAAAACATTATGCTTTTATTTCAAGATATGAATGGAAATCTTAGCTATCTTGAAAACCTAAAAACAAGAAGACACTGGTAGATTTTCTGGTAGTTGTCTGAGAGAAAAATTACTTACCAAATGGTGCCCAAACTGCCTGGATTCACATGACATCATAAGTGCTCTGGTGATTTTGGAGCATAAACAAACATACAGGGCTCCACTGCAGTGTAAACATGGTAGGTTGTTTTATTGATAGTTTTCAGTGTTGGATCCATGCATGACTGCAGCACTTTTTACATTAATCAGTGATCAGTGAGAAATACCACATGTACATGCTTAATAGTACCTAGTAAGAATGAGGATGTGTATTTCTTACTTAAAACTGATGAGGTGAAAAACTCAGAATGGATCAAAAAATGGATCCAGATAGTTTACTTACATATCAGGCCTAGTATATCCTCCCTAAAACACAAAACTTAGAAATACCCTTTGCAGCTGCTACCTTTTTCTGGAGATGCCAGAAATCCATGTTGTTTGATATTCTGCTTGCAGAGAGCTATGAAATCTTAAGGACTTACCAATAAAGGGACACTGAGTTGTCTGCCTGAAGACCATGAGGAAAGAAGAGTGCCTGGCTCATCCTAAGGTAGTTTTCTGTCCACGAGGACAATGGATGGGGGAGTTTGTTGTCCCTCCACTGAGACATTGATAGGAGGTAGGTTTTGTTACTGTTTTTCACAAGTCATGTCCAAGACTTGTCACGCCTAGTGGAATTCAAAAGATACTTATCCCTGCAATTTCCATTTGTAACTGTAGTGGTTTTATGGGTTATACCTATCAGACAGGGTCTTAAAACACAGGTGAGGCTGGGATTGCAGCCTGGACCTCCCCAGAGGAGACCCCAGACTACTGTGAATGTATTATAACAAATGGAGTTTTAACAGAAAGAAATAGAAGGTACATGCAAAGATATCCTTTGCTTGGCAGTAGAGTACTGTCTTGGCAGCTGGAAGTCGCTGCTTGTCAGCTGAACTTTCCAAAGGCATAGATGTGTAAGCAGTTCCTGGTTACATGCAAGAGGAATGCTCTTAATTCCTCAGCAGAAGAGTACAAGAAGAAAATGTCACTGTTAGATAGCCCAGCTGCATTTTTTTATAAAAAATAAATGAGCTTTGTGTCTAACTCCAGCTTCAAGAGGTGAATCTTGAAGATAAGAAGATGGGTTTTCTCCTGTATATCTATGTTTATTTACAACTTCCTGGTGGTAGCTCCTCATCCAGCAACATGCTAAGTGTGTTCCCTTGAAGTAAGATATCTATCAGATATTAGGAGGGTGGACAACCCATCAGAGAGCAAAGTACTTTGCTGGGAGTCATTCTATTTAATGGGTGGAGGACAGCAGCCCAAAATTTCTATGCTTTATAGAGAACAGTGTACGTACAATTCTTTTGAAAAGAGTCAAAATCTGGATAGTTTCCTTCTGTCATTTTCTCAGAAGTTTGAAATAGGAGAATAAGAAATGGAAGCAATTAAAGCCACAGACAGATATTTTTGAAACCTAATGTCATGTGCTTTTTTAAATCCCTGGCTCAAATTTTCCAGAAAAGGAGATGTTCAACTATAAAACCAAAAGCTGAATATAGAACAATTTTCAGAAAAACAAACATGAGAGGACCAGTTGGTAATTCCTCCATAAAAAGAGCCTGAAAAGTAGAAACCAGGAAAGTTACAACCTTTTTCCATGTTAACATTATCATCAATATACCACGGAAAATAGGAAATGCAAAGAAATTACTGTTGCAGGAAAAAAACACAAAAAGACGTATCAAAATCCCTTGAATCTATCTCTGCATTTGCATACCACTACCAGAAGTGTCTTGAAATTTGCTGTGAGCATATGGAGGACTTGATCAAAACCAGAACATACACTTTACACAAGGGGCTTTATACAGATGCGCTAAATTTACAAAGGCAGCTGAAGGACGTTTCAGACTGACTTGACAGATTACAGGCTGCTGCTGTTACTGTCACAATCTCTGTGTAAATCTGGTTTAACAACAAAGAACTGACACCACACAAGGACAAAACTGAAAAACAATTCAGAGGTGCTGTAGAACTTTTCCAATTACAAATACCAAGGTAGCCAAATACAAAGGTCCTTAAATACAGGGATCACAGACTGAAACCAAAATAGAGAAAAGAATATACCATGTGAAAAGTCTTATTTTGCATTACATTTTTCATACGTTGAAAGGATAGATATAGGGAAACATACAGTAGCTAAGATTTTGTACCTCTGTTTAAAGGACTTGTCATCTCAGAATCATTTGAGTGATTTCAGCTATTTTGACTGAAATTTTATAGTGGTTGAGAAGATGACAGATAAAGTAACATGGCAAAACTATAACTAATTTCAAAGAAGTGTCAAAAATGTTAGGTGAAATTGAGTAGGGACCTAAATTTCCTCTTCTTCTCATTGTCTTGGTTTAAAGTATAAAAGCACATTTAAAAAAGATTACAACCCTAGTTACTGGAAGATCCTCTGTCAGATGGCATGAAGGCATGGAAGAAGGTGTCTGAAAAAGTCAAATTTTGTAAGAACTTTAAAAACAAAAAGCCCACTGCTTCTCCTCAGCTAGTGACCTGCATCCACTCACTTTTGCTTTGACACAGTAGCAATGCTGGGAAGTAGCACTTTGCTTCCTGCGCAGTTACTTTCCTTCTAGGTGACGGCCACGGCTCCTGAAATCTCTAACTGATCTCTTCTGCCTCCAAGTATCTCTGCTTTCTCTTGGATCCCTGCGTCTTCCTTGAATGCTCATATTCCCAAGACACAGCTTCTTGAACTGTGCTTTGCACCCATGGGCAGCCACAGCCTGTCATAGTCCTCAGGCTAGGGAAATATCTCTGCCCTCTTAACAAAAAGCCTCATTCCAAGTTTGACATCAGACAGTGGTGCTGACCATGAGATTTGACATGCAGTGCAACTGGAGAACCTCACACATAATATTGAAGGAGCCAGAGAAGCAAGCTTACCTGTGTGGGTCAATGGAATGACTTGAGGCAGCAGTAGAGGAAACCGTGGTGGTGGCAGGGAAGCAGCTGATGTCTGTACTGTGGCTGAGAATCTGTTTCAGAGTGACAGATGTAAGAAATGTGTGAAAACCTTTAATAATACTTTGATAGCAGTAAATGGTACCAGGCACCATGCCAATGCCAGCAACTCCTCATGGAGTTCATTTCCCAAGTGATTTTTCTGTTTTGCCACAATTGCACGTGGATCACCGTGAACTCTTAGGATCGATTGACCCTTGCCCCTGCTGTGCTGGGGAATGCCATCAGCCCACCTGCGCTGCCTTCAGGAGAAGCAGTAAATTGTGTGGAACTAGTCCTGTTTGTAATTGTTAAAGATTGACCAGTAATGCATAAACACATTGTATTTATCATCTAAGAAAACCTGAAGGTGTTTGTTTTCCCCTTTCCCTCATCTCTGCTTCTTCAGAGTGTTTTAGTTGTACTCGGACACATATTGTGAGTGCAGAGCAAGTGAAGGATTTTCTGTTTATTTATTTATTTTAAGGTATTAGTTTTTTATCCATTATTGAAAAATAGACCTGGAGTTAATCTGTACACCTTCTCCTAGGAATCATATTCTTCACAGGTCATTTGCAAAACAAAAGGCCCTAGTCCTTACAGTCTCCTTGATGAAGACATTTCTTAAAGTTATGATTTTTTGCACATTCAGTATGGATAAACCAGTTAAGATTAAATGACGGTTATTTAAAAATATTAACACATTTCCAGACACAGTAGCAATAAAAAAATCTGTGAAAAAAAAATTTTAGGCATAATTTTCTGTTGCTTCTGCAAGATGAAAAGCATACCAAAAATGTCAAAGTCTTCTTAGAGGCATTTAATTAGGGTAATTTTGCACCATGCTGTTGTTACTGTGTGTGACTCACCAGTACGGAGTACAACAGGCCATTTAGGTCCTAGTGTAGTTTGGCAAGTATTTGTTACAAGGTTTTAATTTTACAAATTACTTTTCTGAGTTAAGAAATGGGAAAGTGTTCTAAACTGAGGTTATGAAACCTCTTCTGCCAGTTTACCACTTCATGATATTATGCAAGTTTCAGTTTTTCATGGATCTGACTGACACTAATCCTGACATATTTTGGGCCTGAACCAACATTGCTCCAGGGACAAACACTATGTAAGCAAAAAAATTTACCCTTCTTTAGGTAGTCTCTACTTCCCTAAATTTAGGACAATTTCAGTGTAACATAAAGGCTTAAATTTCACATTTCACTGTTTTCTTAGCCAAATAATCACACTAACAATTGATGAGATGTAGGATAATTGTAACACTGGACTTCACTGACACTAAAAAATGATAAGAAAAAAAGGATCATATAAATTTCTCTGTAGTTCCACTGAGGTAGGTCCAGAAAATACTTTTAACACATGTAAAACAAGCAAATGATCAGAAGTCAGTCAACACTTCTCCCTCCAGCATAATTGTGCATTGTAATGGATTTTTATTTTTTTATTCCCATATTGCTGAAAATTAACACTGAACCAGTGTCCCTTTGGTTCCCTCACTTTGATCATAAAAAGTTCTTTATGAGTTTGAGAATGAAAATTGAATCTGTACCATGTAGTGCCCGGCTACTCCACACCTTATGAAACAGACACTCAACTCACAACTCCTCTCTGTGAAGCTCTCTTAGATTCCTCCTGTGTTGCTTTCATCTCACTCAGCTTGTTGAGAAAGAGATTTTACATTGAGAAACTTTTCCATGTTCTTACATGGTGCTGTGGATTGTCTCAGCAGGTTTGAGGAACAGAATTTCTCTCCTGTTCCCATTGATACATCTCTACCATGTCCAGTTTCAGCTCTAGCTCAGGAGGGTTCCACACTCCTCCCTGTGAAGAGACAGCACTTATTTTTATGTCATAAGTAGCAAGTGCTAAAATCATCAGCAACCATAAAGTTCCTCATACACATCTTGGACATGTAGGTCCAAAGAAAGAGGGAAGAACATGGAAGTGTAGGAGGATAAAGATAGCTATCTCTCTCCTGTAGAGATCACATGGGAAATAGGATAAAGATTGCAATTCTGAGCAGCCTGCATTTTCAAAGCAATCCTTTCTCCCTAGTTAACTCTCTAATATTCACTTCTAGACAAATATCTTTAAAGCATGACTATACTGGAATGCTGGAAGACTGTCCTGTAGCATTTTAGATAGTTGAGATCATAGCAGCTCGGGAACATGCAGTGATGAACTGACTGGCAGAATTTATCAGCCTGGGAACCATGGTCTTGTGCTGCTGCCATTGTCAGAATCAAATGTTTTTCCATGCTGCTTAGATCCAGCTGTGCTGATCTGGGATACCTCTCAGCAGGACATCCATTACACTGGACAGATATCCTCAATCCACATTTTCAGTTGCTTCCTTTATCTTCCCCCACTGTCCTGTTTTATTGCATCCATAAAGAGATTTCACAACCACACACTTCTTCCTCAGTTCGTGTTCCACATCCTACTTTTTAGCATCCCTGCTAGTTCTATTTTTAGGAGCTTCTCAATTTCAGTAATTCTTTGGTCCAGTTGGGAGTGAGAAAAGGTAATGCCTGACTGGGAGCTGGGTGGAGCAATAACCTGTTGATATTCTTCATATGCTAGAAAGTGACTGAGTAATTCACATGTGTGGAAAATTTATAAAAATACATAGAGACATTTCTAGTGTTATTAATCTTTAAAGACTAGGCTTTCAGCTGGGCTGAATTTGAGGTTTAAATCAATTGAGTTATTAGGGATTTCTGAAGTGTGTGAGCAGCTTCTAAGCAGTGATAGAAGATCTGTACAGTTTCCCTTCTTCCTACCTGTGAAGAGGGTGTATTTTTGGTAATTCTGGTTAATGATTGATGAGACCAATTTCTCAAATATAGCTCATCTAATTATCTTTGCAATGGGTCAGTTTGCATGCCAATTGCCAAATTTCAAAGTGAAGAGGCACTTGAAAGATTCTCCTTTTTTTTTTTTTATTCCAATGACCTCACTGGTCCAGTAAAATCTATTACCTCCATCAGTAAACCTAGCTTGGTTTATATACTTAAACTGTCACTATTAAAATAACATTACTATTATATATGTTATTTGTATCATGTGCTTAATTCAACATCAATAATTTCCTTCTATGAAAAATTTCCTCTCTAACTTCCATTTTCCTTTGTTTTAGTACACAAATGGGGATGGTCTATGTTCCTCAGGTAAAGTCTGAAGTGGGTTCACTAGGATTAGCACTGCTATCTGGTCACTACACAAGTGTAAGTGAATTATGACATCTGAGGCCACGTGGCAAACCTCTTGTTGCTGGTAGCACTTTGCTCCTTTAGTGTCTGCAAGTCTCAAAGCATGCAATGGAGGAATTAAAGCGGGGAGGATAATCAGGTGACTGACTTGGATGCTGACAGCTGGGAGCAGATGTTTAACCTTGCGCCGGCCACCCGAGCACGAGGTGCTCGCACTGCCTCAGCGTGGCTCCTCACACCCCAGCCAGTGCAGCACAGGACTCAATTTCCATTTTAATTGCACAATCATTTATCAGCGCTTGCCCATAATAAGCAGACAAAATCCTTCATCTCTGTTTAGCAGTGGATAATTCACTCATGTCTGCTAGCACTGATACTGTCTTTTCCAGGAGCCATACCTCAAGGTCTTTACTCAAGTACCAACTTTGTTCCCATATTGACATATTTCCTGTGAAAACAAAGCAGGAAAGTAGTGAGTCTACAGCAATCAGAGGCTGCTAGTATTGTCCCAGGTCACCAATAAAGAAATTTTCTTTCCTCCTGAGATAGTTTATTTTTCATCTTTGTTTTAATATCTGCTCTGAAGGTTATGGTCTTCCACTGTTACAGTTTTCATAGCCACCTTTTAGCCAGCTTATTATTTTTAAAGCAGATTGTCTGCTTGGGTATTTTCCACGTGCTATTTTTATGCAGTCCTGATTTTACTAGATCACTGTACTGATTTCTACCCGTGGAGCTGGAATGTCCAAATATCATTGCACTCACGTAAAATTTAATTATTCCCACGTACTTCATCTTTTAATCTAGGACATATAAACACTGTCATTTGAGAACTCCTGGTATAATTTCAAATTTCAAATGTATCTGAGTTAGTTTAATTAGCTTGCACATCAGTATATTCTTCGGTTTTAATATCACTAACACCACAGCCCAAGCAGTTTTTCACAGGGACTATGCACAGTCTTTCAGTGTTGCAGACAAACACAGGCAGTAAAGTCCATGTTCTGCAATTTCTTATGCTTGAAAAATGACACTGGATAGATCATGTTCACTTATTTGTGATGAGTTTTGTTGCCTAACTTCTCCTTTTTGAAGTTCTCTTTTATTTACAGCTGTCCTAAAAATATTGACTATTCCACAAAGATTGTTTTCTCTTATTTACTTGAAAAAAACCCTAAACCATCTTAGGTTTAAGAGTAGGGGTTTCTTTGGCCAAAATTTGATGGCAAATTCCCTATCTCATGGACTAGAATGAAAAATAAATAAACTGGAAGGCTGCAAAGCCACCTGTGTGGCCACCCTAACTATTCCTGGATCACTGTTTTGAGAAGAACATTTAAAGCTTTAATTTTCTTAACAGAGAAAAAAAATCTTCCCATATTACTCTAAAACAATCTTATGAAAATTGCAAAAGGATGAACATTTATCTTATTATTATTATTTAAAAATATATTCTTGGTATATTTTTGACTGTGATTCCTCCCAATTATTTTTCTTAAGTTATTAACACGATGCCTTTGATGGTATTGAGGAGTGAGAGAAATATTCCTCCTTTTTTTCCCCACAATCTGTTTAAAGCCTGGATGGTATTAACACTATAATGAATGTTATACAAATGGATTTTCAAAGACTTCAACAAAAAAAAGACCGAGTCACCCATGATTGATCAAAGGGATAAGTGGATTTTCCCTATTAAATCTTGAAAGACAAAAGCTTGATATTCAGTATCTAACTGAAGCATCGATTTTAAGGGAATGATTTTCCTACTGTTAGACTGATGAAATACTCTAAATCTGATGACTAGACTGATGAAAACTCTAAATCAATATGGCTCTACTATTTTTTATATTTGGCATTAGTCTTCCCATAACATGTAGCTACTATCAGAGTGAAATAAAGGCAATACCTTTCCATTAAACAGATACACTCTTCAGCTTACATCAAGATTTCTTACTCATCACCTGCGGTTGTGGAACTTTCACGGGTCATGATCAATGTCTAATGAAGTACATATTTAAGTATTTTAAGATGTTTCATGTGTAGGATATCTTCTAATTTTGGATAATTTTGTTCTGGTCTTTAAAAAAAAAAGTCCTGCTATAAAATAATGGCATTTTCAGGACCACTCACAATACTGTGTTAACACAACCAGGAGATAAAAACATTTGCCTTTGTTCCATAAGGTAAAACTTCTGAGTTGAGTTCAGATCATAGTCAACTTTTTGATACTGTGCCATATTGCAAGAATGGCTAATCAGCTCTGTGCTTTCTCTTCAGCCTGGAATATTGAGTTGTTTTGCTAATTCTAAAAAATCATGGCTAGTTGCCACAAATTTTTGTCACCTAAGGCAGAGGTGTCTAATCTTGTTGTTGAGGAAGATTTTATTTAGTGGCACTTTAATTTGAGATTTGATTTTAAAGGAGTATCTCTTTTTTAGAATATTTTGGTGATGATCATGGGAGAGTGAGTGATTTTTTTATTTCCCTTTTTTTGAGCTTGCAGAAACTGAAGGACTAGAAAGCTCACCCTAGCTCAGACAATTTAATGGCAGGACTGACTCAATACAAAGCTTTTAAAAACCTGCATGCTGAGTAATCTGTTAACTGGGCAACAACCAGGAGTTTGCTTATGAGTTACGAGAGTCAGAGAGAGAGAGAGAGAGAGAGACAGGGGATTTGGGTTTTTTATTATATTAGGAAATGTTAAGGTGGGTGGTTAAGGTTGCTAAAGCACTAGCAAGGGAAATATTAAAAATGGCATAGAATATGGAAGTGGCTGGATGTTAGATCTATAGACTTCCCTGTCTAGGCTGAAAGAGAAGACTTCCCCCTGATGCCTTGCAGAACTACTGCCAATCTATCTTGGACTGCCTCCCCCACTGGTCACTTAACCCTGCCCTCCCCAACTGTTCATCCCTCATCCCCCCGATACGTTTGCTGCCCCTTGCCCTGCCTTTGTACCGTCCATGTGCCCTCAGACCATTGTCCACTGACCCCACACTTAAGCCAGTGTAGAGCACACGGCTGGGTCTTCTGTCCCTGATCCCTTTGGTGTGCTGAAATAAACCGTGCTGGAACATACCATACAGGAGGCCCCTCCTGCCTTTCCTCCACTGGGGCATGTGTGTGTGCATGGACCTGAAATGGCTGTTCCTGTGGCCTGCTCTGAGCAGCTTCTGAAGGAGATGCTTTGAGAAAGTAGCAGCATTTCTCCATCCTGCTGCTGCTACAGCTGAACAAACCAAGTGATCTCATCTGCTCTGTGTATGGCTTCTCCTCAAGGCCCTTCACCATTCTTGTTGGTCTACTTTGGACACTCTCTAATATTCAATATCTTTTTTATATTGTGGCACCCAAACCAGCCCCCAGCGCTGGAGGCGAGGCTGCCCCAGTGCTGAGCAGAGGGGACAATTCCCTCCCTTGCCCGGCTGGCCGTGCTGTGCCTGATGTCCCCAGGACAGGGTTGGCCCTCCTGGCTGCCAGGGCACTGCTGGCTCATGTTCCCCCCAGGTCCCTTTCCACGCACTGCTCTCCAGCCTCTCATTCCCAAGTCTGTACATCCAGGGTTGTTGCATCCCAGGTGCAGAATCTGGCACTTGCCCTTGTTAAACTTCACACAACTAGTGATTTCCCATCTCTCTAATTTGTCTGGATATCTCTGCAGCATCTCTGCTTTTAAAAGAGATGAAGCAAAGAACTAGTCCACAGTGAGCAGAAAATGAGATGATAAAATCCTTCAAAGACAGTGTCCAGGAACAATAGGAGAATGCTCCAGAGATCAGAGATAGTCAAAGGCAGGATGCAGTGTAAGAAGAAAAATGAGCAAAAAAAAATAATACCAAAGAGAAATAGATGTCTCTGTGGCTAGCACCAGAGCATCAGCAGAGCCTCATTACTGAGAGGAGTAAGAAGGCATGTTATGAAAGAGAACGAAACAGTGCTTGAAGAACAAGCTGACATTAAGGAGAAAAAGGCCACTGGTTGCTCTTCACATCAGAGCAGGCAGCTAGGTTCTTGCCATAGAAAATAAACTGTTTAATGTTTAACTGTTAATGGGGAAACCTAGTCCAAGAATAAAAAAGCTGGGTATTATTCCTGTCAGGAAAAACAGATTTGAAAGATTAAAGACTTTGAAAATTAATAAGCTACTTCTTGATGATTATAGTATATTCAAACATACACCAGAACACTATGTATTCATGAAGTTTGACGTTACTTTTCCAAAACGGTATTGCCAGAGCCAGGTAATTGTCAGAGAGAGTTGTGAGTCTCAGCTCTTAACTCTCTACTCCCTGCAAAACACCGCAGCCACTTGGAACTGTCTATATGCCGTGATTGTATGGCTTTATATCAAAGCTTCAGCTGCAAGTTTAGGAATGCACGTAAACATGCATCTTCTATCTGGGAACTCAGTAGTTGGAGGAAACAACTGAAATGTTTGGTTTATGCTTCTGAGGAGATTAAAATTCTTGGAAAGGTTATGAAACCAGACATTGCAGGAAAAGTGAGAAAATGTAGGAAAGGTAGGGTTAACTGGGGTGAAAGCATTCTTATATTCAGAAAAGAGAAATGAGGGAGCTGGTTGTGCTGCTGTACCTGTTAAGTAGCTGATGGAATGAATTGTACTGTGGCAACAAGAATAAAGTGAAATATTTTCTTATAAAGATTACCCCCTAAGAGGATGATAAAAACAGCATTACAGACTTTTCAGAACTGGATATGGATCTAGCTAATAATGAGAGAAATACATATAAAGAAGTGGCAGAGATGGGGGTGGGAGAGAGAAAGAGAGAGAGAGAGAAAGAGAGAGAGAGAGAGAGAGAAAGGAAATGTCAGGTTCTCAAATACATGCTGGAGGTATAAAACAACCTACCAAAAAACCCCAAACCACACAAAATATCAAACATGGTAAGACCCAGACATCTGGGATATTATATTTAACAAAAAAAATGACAAATAGTCAGTGGAACAGTGACAATATTTTAGATTTGGATTACATGAGCAGCAAAAAACATAGAGTAAATACTCATAGAAAATAATCCTGTATTGAGTAGCTGTGACATATTTTGACTTTTTTAACTGAAAGATTGAAAAATTAGGAGAAAACACTGCACGACTTTCTGGTGTAAACGTAAAGAAACAGAGAAAAATAATTTGCAAAGCTAGTGTGATTTAATTTCAGAGTTTTCATTAGGTAGGGGTCGAACTGCTTTAGGTCCGCAGTGCAATACTCTGGGTTTTTACTAAGAAGGATGAAATAGTAAAGAAATACAGTTCCCATGGAAAAATATAGAAAAGGAATGCATTTGCAAGATTTTTTTTGTATTCTTGTAGTTAAAATATACAGAAAATGAAATGCAAATGAAACTATGGTGGAACTTGAAAAGAAAATTAAATAAATTGCTATGAGTAAGAGAATATGGAACAAACTTCAGGCATTCACTTTTGCATTAAGTACTTCTGTAGAGCAATTTTGGAAGCCAAGACTCTGAGGCAGATGATCCCTTCAAACTCTCCCTCTCCTTTCCACTCAATTTATACACTTTCTGTCTGGCAACATTCAGAGGAAAACAGTGGAAAATTAATTCTAACATTAGCTAGCTTTTGTCTCTGTGTCTGGCCCCATTAAATCAGCCAGCAGACATGAATGTACCAACTTAGAATAATGTTGCCAGCAGCATTGCCAGGAAATACTCTCCCATTTAGGGCCATAGGGTTCATTCTGATGCAAATGAATCCACTCAGTATTCAGCAGAATTGTCTGCATGATACCAACAGCTCAGGTATACAGCCAAGCAGATGCATGACTGTTACCATCTCTTTCATTATGACAGATTGAAAAAGCCCATCAATGATGGTCAAAGGGCACATTTGAGGTGCTTCTGAGTGCACAAAAGTTTCACAAAGCTTAGTTCTATGTCTTTCCTTCTTCAGGATGCACAGTATCTCTGTCAACGAGATGCACAATCCCTGCTTGTGTGTCCACCAAATAGTGACCATCTTCATGTCATCAATTGACTGAGGGTCTTGCCCACCTGCTGCCATTCTAAAAAGGAATAATTTCTTACCAGCACACATTTCAGCCCAGCCTATACCAAGTTTTTCATTGTAATAATTAACAGAGAGACTTTTAGAAGTTAGCAGTTCTGAGGGCTGCCACAGAATACTGAAACATAATTCTCTTTGATTTGTGACTGAGAATTAGCAAGTGGCCAGAAACACCCCGATTTCACTTTTGATTGACAAAAGGACTGTGCATATTCCGGCTACTGAAATAAGAACATTTTATCTGTTACTCAGCAACTGGGAAACTGCTCCTTACAGCTACTGTAAATTTATGCATGTATATGTTATTTCTTCTTACAGTTACCGTGATCAGGAGCATAACATCGATTTTCTCGAATTAATATTGTTTCCACATACAATCTGGATGTACCATATGGTCATAATCCTCTTCATTAATAGACAAAACTGTAGCTGCTAGAATGGATTTATTTCAAGCACCCTTCTGTATTTCAACAAAGATATGGTGCTCTGTAACATGGGCACTTTTCAGAGAGCTTTTAGCGAAATAAGTTTATGTGTGATAGGATTTTTTGAGTGGACCCAGGCCTCATATAGTCCCAAAACACACTGGGAGAAGTTTAATGAAAAATATAGGTGGTAATTGAGGCAATGCCTCATTCAGCCTTGGAGAGTTTAAGGAAATACATTCTAATTAAATGCCCCTTCCCCAAAACTTCTATTTTTGTAGACTCAGCAAGTTTCCTGGCTGTACTGGTAAATCCATTACTTTAATTATTATGCATATTTAAACATATACTAGATAAAAACCTCTTGTAAAACTGTAGTTCAAAGGTTGTTGTTCTGTTGTGTGATTTATCCTCAACACTAAATCTAAAACTAAAACTGCATTTTGAGCTGTAATGAAACCAGACAGCACAGATCAGCAAGATCATCTTCATTAGTGCCCGTATCCTAGATTAGTCTAATCAGTGAAAGAATTGGTCATGACTGGCATTTACAAGTGAATAAAGGCATTAACTGGGTAGCAGAACAAATAAAAACATTCTGTTGTCCTTATGCCTAGACAGACAACAAACAAATTTCGTATAAAAAGTCACTAACATTTAAAAACTTGATTGACTTACTTTAGGGAATATTTGCAGTGACAATCATTCCGAAGATTATCACCTCAGCTGAAATCTGCCACCTCTATACAAATTTGATAAGAGATGGGACTATATGGCAGAAAACACTCCCAGCAAGTGGAAGAGTTTAAACTGCTCCTTGACCTTTATACTTGCCATGGAGAAACTGAACTGAACAACTTTAAGCAAGTGCAGTCACTGCAAACTATTTCCCACTGTTTTGCATAGTTTTGTCAGTTTATTTTAATGCATTAGCATTATAACAACTTTCATTTCTGGACTGTCTCAGAGGCAATGGATAATGATGTACTATGATGCCAAAAGTCACGCCTCAATGTTGACAGCTGATGTTTCCAATATCTTGCCTCCCAGAATACTTATGCAGTTATTCAAATCTCCTGGGTCAAGGTTTACTCTGTTAGCATATATGTCTCACTCAATTTCAGATTCCTTCCTCCACAAGAAAATTGAATTTTATTAATAATATTTTTTCACAGGACTTCTGACGGCTTCCATTTTAATTCACAGTTGAAAATGCTTAGAGTAGAAAGGCTTGGAAAAAAAATACCCCAACCTTAATAATTCTCCTCCATGTTTATCAGCAGTTGAATGTAACTGAAATCTTTCTATGTTTGCAAATTTGGGTTTCATTCTAATAATATTCTCTGGTGTAGTACTGCAGCAATCCTTTTGGTTTTCATTCTTTACAAGATATGAAGAAATTTTTTCGGGAGAAAATTTTAGCATATTTCATATGTCTCCACACTTGTATGCATCTCATAATCTCAGGAAGAAAATGCATTCTCTTCTCTCATACTATTGAGTTGTGTGACTTTTCTGATTTATTTTTCTCCTCCCATTGAATAGTGAGTGCTTATTGAAACCAAAAAGCAACATGGAATTTTGAATGTATTAATTCTGTACACATTAATTGTTTGCCATCAAATCCAGGCTTACTGACAAAGGTTTGGTATTATTCATGTCCAGGATTCTGCACTAGAATAGTTATTTCATATTAAGTGTAAATTTCTGAATGGCTCCTCCTTGCAAACCTCTTGCTGCTGTATAGCTAATGCTCACTAGAAGCCAGCTGCGTTTATCTCAAGCACAGCAGAACCTTCTGTAATGCCACATCAAGAATTTGCCATTCCTGATTCTTTCCAACAGTTGAATGAAACACAGCATTCCTAATTCACAAAGTAATGCTGGGCACTTTTATGCAATGTGACTTTTCATCTTCCCCACAACTGCTTGCTCATGTATTTTTTTCCATATTAAATTATTCATATGCTTAACAGATATAATCTCTTTTATGCATTCACATATGTCTACAAGATTTAGTTATTATCCTGTCTGGAATTGAATCTGGACTCCTCTCTTACAATTAAACAATTATTTGTGCATTTTATATCTCCCTATACTAGGTGCAAAGGAACACATTACGAAAATTGCCCTAGCCTAAAGAAGGTGAGCCTTCCTGATTTCCATTCCACTACCCTTATATTCTGGATGAAAGATAGATGTCTTGGTCTGCATCCAAATGAAACTGGTGACTATTACTGGCAGGTAATATACATGACAGAATCTATATACTTTATTAAAATTTTCCATTTACTTGATTTTTCTGAGGGTAAAGTTTTAGCCATTTTTAGCACATGATGCAGGATCCATTTTTGTCCTTCTTTACTAAGCATAGGGTCTGGGACCTCCCTGGTGACTAATCTTTAAGTACTCAGCACCCTTGTGGTGCAGCTTACTAGACAGCAGAGCAGGTGCATGATCAGTGTGGTACTCTGGAGGATGCTGAACCTTGGGGAGAAAGTTTACAGTCACATTTGAGTGGAAATTTGTGACACTTGAGACTTCACACTTCCTGTGAATGTTTGCTTAGCTTTCAAGGCAGGTCTACTTCCATTATATTTGTAGGATGTGTTTGTATGTCTGTCAGATATTACAGTGATTGAGATTATTGACAGAAGTTAGACCAGAACCATCATGTTCTAACTGAATCTTGTAGACTAATAAAGGAAAAAGGGCTATGTATTTAAAAGGTCTGGTGCAGGCAAAGAGCTTCAAAGAGCCCTGCTTGATCAATCAACGGTTAGAAGATATCAAGCCATAGGTAGACAGCTAAATATGAAATAAAAAGGGTTTGGATTTAGAGCATTCCCTATGAACTTCTCATAAAGCAGACACAGACACAGAGTGCTCACACAGGTTGCCTTGCTGCTTTTCAGTGACAGTGTACTGTGAAAAATCATAGTGTGTGCTTTCAGCGGCCTCCAGCCTGCAGAGGAAGTATCTTCCAGGTACCTCCACAGCAGCCATTTGCGACAAATGATGCATCCATTTTAAATCCCTTGCTCTTTGGGGAGAGCAAGGGAGAGTCAGGCACATGGAAAATTGCAGTTTCACTTATTGCAGAGCAGTGAGCTTGGAGCTGCAGGAGAGGGTCTTGTGCATAGACTGGTGGGTCTCCGTGGCAGTGGACTATCGGCTTGACTATAGCTATCAACATACTCTGGGACCAAGGAGCATTTTCCATCTCTCAGGTCTACCATGAAAAAAGAGTCCTGGTGACCTGTCAGGACAAACTTCATGTGTGCTATTCCTCTATCTCCAGCCTTTCTCCATACACCTACTACTCCTTTAGAGGGGAATATTATAAAATAGACATTTCCATCAGCTTCTTAGTCAATTCCTGCCCCACAGTGAGTGAGGTAACATGTAAGTTTTGTCTAATCAAGGTTTGAGTTGAGGTTTTACAATGCACATTACTGTAATGTCTCCCTAATGCTTTCATATTTATGGTTTCTTTTAGTTAATAATTCTAATCCATCCACATGTCTGGAGAAAAAAGGCCAACAGAATCTAATCCAAGAACAAAAATGCCTAGTCACAGTGGAGAAGCAAATGACTCTGATATCACCTGATAACTTCTTTAATAACTGGGCATTAGGAGTCCCAGCAAAACATACTCCAGCTGCACCATATTACTCTCTGATGCAAACTTCAGAGTTGCTGCCTTGTCTGTGTTGGCTGCCTTTGCATTTGTACTTGACAAGGATCTCTGACTGACTGAAAATCAGCTATTGCAAAACACGTGGGTCCCACAGATAAGTTAGTAAAGCCAAAGTATTTTCTACCTTTTAGAGTTTCCACCAATCCCACCAAGGCTGTGTGTGGCATCTGAAGATGCATATGTGATACTTTTTAGTGGTGACTATATTTTCACTGATGGTACCAGTCCCCACTGTACTGCCACATGTAACTTTTCAGTGGCTCCCTTTGTACAGTGTGGGGTTTATCAAAGGCAAAGCCATGCTGTCATGAATGAATAATGTCCTCATGGCACATGGTACTCTGTAATTTATTTTGGTTCTCTATGAGTAACTCCTGTAAAGGGATTTTTCTAATGTTCTGTATTTGTATAATAGGTTTCTCATGGCAGTTTTGAACACATGTAGTCAATTTAATTGATTATGCCTCTCTTAAAAATAGTCATACAGCAGTACACTCTTGACAGCCCATCTGTAAACAACAGAAGCTATTTAAACTGGGTACTATAATGTTAATTAGTAAAACACTATTTGTGGATGCATATGAATCTCTTGAGTGAAAACCTCATACTTTCACTATGGAATGTATTGGGAGAATGGGCATGAAGTTCTCCTTTAGGAATCCTCCAGGCATATGGGGCACCTTTGCTAGGCAGGAGCCTGTGGCAGAGGTGCTTTGATTTTGATTTTGTTTTGTTGGCTGGTAGCCTTCCCCTTATAGAAGCACAGCCTGGTGATTTCTGCAGCATATGCCCCATCCAAGCATTGGCCTCTCCTTTTGGCCATTTCCTACCCCAAATGCCAGTAGAGAGTGGAAGGGCAGGAATACGGACACTTCCATTTCTGTTGAACTACCACATTTTCCCTTTACATTATGGTGATATTTCTGGGCCAAATAAACTGACCTTACATGGGATATTTGACTGGGATGCACCACGAAGTAGGTATGTTGTAACAGTAAAATGCAAGCATTACCCTGGCAGCTCTCTCATGCGCAGTATCATTCTTTTGAACGAGAAAATAAAAGGTAGGACTGTGAAAAGCTTTAATTTGACAGCTCCCTTGTCACCATTGGAACAACAATGATTTATGCTGGTTGAGAGTGTAGGCCACTGAATTCTTTCTTGCATAACTAACAAAAGATTGCCCTCTTAATCTAATTGCTTCCACCCTCTTAACTCTCCCTTTGCTCTAGAGCTTCTGCTTTGAGTGGGTTTTAAGGTTTATTGCAGATAAAATGCAAGTGCACAGACTGCATGTTAAAAAGGAAAGAAAAGCTGATGTCAACTACTGAGCAAGCACTCCTGGAAAGCTACTGCTTTGTATCCTGAACATAAGCAAAGGGACCAACACACTTTTGGGCCCAAGCCTCAGAGGTGCTAATTATCTATGAAGCCCACTGAAACATGATGAGTCAACAGTAACTTTCAGGATCTAGCCGTTATACCCAAAATAGATGTTTGAGGGGATGCCTTCTTTTTTCTTCAAGATAATTCTCAGTGTTGAAGAAAGCCATAGTTCAGTAACATTCTCTAAATTACCAATTTTCTCTTTAGTTTTGGTTCTTTGAAAATATTCTTGACATAATTCCTGTGCATGATTTATCTGAACTAAATGAAAGGGGACATACCTCATATCTAAAAGAAAATTCTGTCAACCCCTGCTGTGAGGTACTGATTGATACTATAATATGGATCAATACTTCTATTACCATTACAGTACAAAGTGATAAGCAATTTCCTCGCTATTTTTAACATTTATCTTCTTTTTGAATACTATGGAGCTGTCACATTACTTATAAAGTCACAAGTTATGATATATATTTGTGTAGGTGCATTCTTGGGTTTTTGGCCACATATATAAACCAAGATAATCCAACAAAACTTTAGTTTTTTTTTTTTTTTTTAGAAATTGGAGCCTATCTTATTTCTTTTGACTTATTAATTTAAAAGCACCAGAAAATTTATCACAGATTACCACTATTACATACCATTACACTTAAATCCACTTTAGCCATTGTGGGAATACACAGGACAGAAAGTAAAACAGACTTAATTAGCATAGCTGGTTTGATAACCAGGATGCCATGGCAGGAACCAACAGAGCTTTGAAGATTACAGAAGATGGGATTAAACCTGTTTACGGGAAGTGATTCAATCAAGCTTCTGCAAGCAAAAGATGCTGTAATATGTGTGAGCCGTCTGTATGATTTTTAACTTGATTATTGTAGTGGAAAATTATTAACCTTCCTGAAATGGTACATAAGCTTTTGGAAAATCTGAGTAAAATCGAATTCCGATCACCAAATCAGTCTTCCCGTCTCTCTATCAATTGTCAATAAGCCATCACAGGGATTATTTGTCCATTAATGGCTGACAGCAATGAGTGTGCATCCAGCACTTAAAATTTCTGCTTGCTTCTCACTTTCAGCAATGACTTCATTC
>WBMY01001684.1:600300-647607 GCA_013397315.1 Donacobius atricapilla
CTCTCCTCTCCTCTCCCTCTGCTTCGATCTCACATCTGCTGCCAAAAATATTTGAAATGCCACCAGCCTTGTGTAATGCTGGGATGGATTTCAATGCCATAGGTTGTTTTTTACAATATTAAAAAGACTATTGTGGGGTCCAACAGACAATGGGCCACCAGGACAGCTGAGGCTGGGATGACAATTGGGGTCATCTCCCTGCAGCTGCCTGCTCTCTATTGTAGCATCAAAGTCAGAGCTACTAGTCAGTATCTCTATGCTACAAGCTTGAAGTTTTCAAAAACTGACTAACAATCAGTGGAAGTGGGACAAGTAACTAAGTGTTGGTAACCTCAACAACTGAGAAATCTGGCCAGCGCAGAGACCTGGAGCCCAAAGCAACCCAGCAGCTAAACAGGGCAAAGAAGCCCATTACTGTCTTGCCTCTCTATTGAATTGATCTAAGGGATCTCCTGCAGGCTGCAGTCACCTCTACCAACAGCCCATTTCCACAGCACAGAAAGATCTCCTTGGGTTTCCATGTGCTCCATGGTGGGTGGGCAGGTGGTGCAAGAGGCTTTGCTGAATTGCCCTGAGAAGGGGGAAAGGGACTGGAAGAGCTAGGGAAGATAATCTCATACATAGCTGCCCGTGCCCAGAGGCACAGCTTTGTGTGCTGTTGCTATATGCACAGGTTTTACAATACTAAGCTGCTTGTTTGGTGCATCAGGTTTAGCAGAAAACTGTTTTGGATCCCAGAATCACTGTGTAAGTCTCTTGGCTGAGGAGAATCTGGAAAGGGAGAAACTGGAAGGGATGACAGTTCAGATTAAGCTGCAGGCAGGGTGAGCAATGTATTCTTTCCTTTCACATTCAAAATCTTACTTCTTTGAATAGCAAGTCTTTACCTCTCCATCTCCAGAATGGAGTAAAACTTCATTTATTACCTGTCTCTGAAAAAGTGAGGTCTGTATGGGAAACTGATTCATGCAGGGCATCCTTCCATGGGGACAGCTGATCTGTGCCACAGGCAGGGTGGTCCAGGAGGGGTCTGTCATCCAGCCTGGATTGCAGGTTTGAGGCACACACTCTGCATTTGCCATTGCATCATGGAATTATTCATAGAAGGCAGTAATACTCCTTAGAGTGTAATTATGTACAGTCTGCTGAGCTCCCAAAACATAGTTACCTCTCTATGAGGCTGGGTTATGTTCACAGGCTAAGCCAGGGCATGACTGCCTTTCAGGGCCTGGGTGTTACGCACTCTGCCAAGAATTTTTTTTCTGTTCTTTCTTGACAGGTAAATGGGAGGAGTGAAAAATAAGCATTTTCTTGACATAGGCATCAGCTGTACCAAGATGACTGTGGTGTGGAGCTGAATAATGTGATCTGCCCCTTACAGGCTCAATAAACTGCAAAAAATGTGTCATGGTTTAAAACGGAAAAAAAAAAAAAAAAAAAGCTTGCATAGATTTCACTGGCCTCATCAAGTTGAGAAATGGGGCTTGGGCTTTTCCAGAAACCTCAGAAAACTTTCACTTTCCAGAGTATGGTGTGTAGATCACTGTCTGCAGGGCCTAAGAAAAGCCTTTTGGTAAATCTCATGGGGGCAATCTAAAAGGTGTCTGAAAAATAACAGGGATTCTCATCACTTGTTTTGTGATAAGTTTTTCTCTCCTGCTGCTTTTCTCTGCCCCTGAACTCTGGCCTCTGACCTCTGGAGGGATATCAGTCAAGTTTCCAAAAGGACACAGGTAATTGAGGAGGGGTTTTGCCAATATCTTTTAATAATTTGTCCCTCTGTGCATACATCATTCTTGGCTATGGGCCAGGAAAACCCAGTGTGTTTCCAGGGAGATCTGAGCTCTGCTGAGTGCCATATATTACAGTAGGCTCAAAAAGAGTAAATTTCTATGGAACAGTTTAGATACAGGAACGGGCAAATTGTCACACTAACACATTCTCTGTCTCTGAAGGGAGGCAAGGGAAATATTCATACAGCCTTTCATGAGCTTCCTATTCGGCGTCATTGTATAAAACTTCCAGTCAAGAAAATCTTCATGGTATTGGATCTTAGCTGCTCACCTCTGCTGCTCCTCAGCAGGGAAGAGCAGGCTCTGCTGGATGCATCCAGTCTTAAGGCCATTTTCTCTGAGCAGATTAGCCAGACATCTTATCAGTTGCTTGACTGCTTTGGAGATGCAGATTTGTGATTCCATTATCCCTAGAGGTGAGAGAACATCCCGGGCAGGGTGAGCTGAGGAAGGCAGCTACCTCTTGTTACTCAGATTGATCACTTCAGATGATGCAGAGGGCCTCATTTGCTTTAGGGCATTTGACTGTTCTGGTAATAATTAGAGCATGAGTTTTTGCCCCTCCACAAGACCGCCATAGATCAACATCTCATTAACACAAAGTTGGACTTTTCTATTTTACTTATGCTGGGAGACAAAGGATGCCTATAGGAGAAAACCCCCACCTTTTTGCTCTATATAATTTTGGTTGGTTTTTTTTTTTTTTTTTTTTGCCGCATATTAAAATATCTATGGTGAAAGATCCGTTTTAGTAGTCAAAGTGTGACTTATACAACTGGACTCTGATTATGGATTTTCACTGCTATTTTCAAGGGTAACAATTAAAAGAATGGTTAATTCCATTAAAAAAAAAAAATTACCCAAAGCAGAATTTGATCCTCAGGGATACTCAGATGGTAACCACACAATGCCTTAATTTAAAATCAGTCAGCTCCTCCCTCCTATTTTATCATAGCCAATAGAGGTTTGATGCTCCATTACATGTTTCAGCCACAGTGTAAACTCTTGCCATCACACATTTTATGTCTGACTCCCCCTTTCATTGGACTGATGAGGAACTTCTTCTGCTCCCACTAGAACTACACTAGTCCAGATCAATTAAAAATGCGGTAATAGGTCCCTGTGCTGCTCCATGTGTTCCTATGCCTCCACCTGGGTACCAGGCAGACGTTCTGCTACCATTGGAGGTACTCAAGGTGACTTGGAGGGATGGTCAGAGTTCCAGTACTTAAGGGGTAGTAGGGTTCCTTTTTGCAAGCCCCAGACAATAAATATTGGGATAATTATTGGGAAGGTAGAGGTATATACCAATTCTTTTGGTGTTTTCCCATGTGCCTAGGTGCATGAGAAAGTCATACTCTTCATCATTTTTGCTCTGAAGGAAGATTCTCCAGAATCTGTTAAGCTCCACAGGTAATGAGCATTCCACAGATAATGCAGTGGCTGCTGGCTCTCCTGACGAAGCATTTCTGCTGTGTTTTGCACCTGCTTGTTACCCAGTGCACAGAGGACATGACCATTCCTCAAGGCCCCCTCCCAAAAGCCAACATGGGCATGGTCTCCCAGCCTTGCACATTTCTCCTCCTTCAACCACCATTCCTACAGTTTCTCTTCCTCTGGACAATTGAAGACACTCTGAAAGCAGGGCAATTTTCTGTTGCTAAGTTCCATAAAAGGCTGTGGTTAAAATGAAATAATACTTGAAATAGAAAATGTTTAGGTCTTGTGTTTTAAAAGTTTACAAAGCTCCAACTTTGAAGCTCAGCCAAAATGGTTTGGTTTTTTTTGGTGGGTTTTTTTTGTTTTGTTTTGTTTTGTATTTTGAGGTTTTTTTCAGTTTTTTGCTCCAGAAATATCTTTTGAGCAGTCCTGACAGCTTTCAGAAACAAAAGAGCCTTCCAAGAGAATTTAAAAGATTTTTTCAAAAGCACTTTCGCCTTTGTATTTGAGAGAGGCTTTGGCAGCTGTGTAAAACAGCATTGTTTCTCTTCTCTCCCTCTTCTCTTTGTCAATCATCTGAATTTACACTGCAGTTAGAGTTTGTCGCATAAAATACTGGAGACCTTAAAATCATTCCTTCTAAACTGATAATTTTTGTAAGGAAAATCTTGCAGAGGGTCTATGTGAAATGGACTCAAACAAATGAATAACCTGAAGAATGATGGAATTCCAAATATAAATATGGTAAAGACCAAACACTTTCTCTATTGTGGTTTCTACAACAGACTTTTTGTTCTTTTACTAGGAAGAACACAACTGGTAGACATTCTAGAAGAAAATGCTGCTGGGCAACTCCACATGGTTTTTTCAAAAATGGATTTTTGCTGTAAAGAATCTGATTGAAACACCCATGTGAAAACAAGAAGAAAATTCCTGAATGATTTTTGTTTGGAGACAATATCAATGATAGTAACTGCACAAACTAGTTTGGAATGCACAAGAGTCCACATTATGTATGAATGAAAAGGCCAAAAGAGGCAATGCAATTGCAACGTGAGTGGTGCACTACAGTTTGCAATATATTGGTTAGAAAACATATCTTACAGCTCAGTAAGGAAAACACACCTCTTCCAGAAACAAGTCAGTCCTTCCCTGTTTGCCTTCCTTACTGTAAATATGGAGCATTTCTGTACCAAATCTGTAGAAAACACAACTGTAGTTCAGCTAACCAAGCACAAGTCTACCGTGACTTCATATTTATTATAAAGCAAAAATTAACTTTCTGCCTTTATTCATCTAGACCGTCTTTATCAAGTATACATTTAGCAGAACTTTAAAGTCCTTTACAACATAAAATAATTAATGGAGAAATTACAGTTAACTAGGTCTATGAAACTGACATTCATGATATGGCATGGAAAATACAATAACTGAATACACACCCTCAAACCAGCAATATTAATATTAATATTTCCATTTTAGTGTTTACAGATATTCCCACAATTTTGAAGTTTTGTGTTACTGTATTTGTTTGTTGAATGTACAGTGTATTAATTCTATGACCATATAATTATTGAATACAATTATGTATGCAGAATTAATAAAACACATGAAAAATTTTTCATGTTCTCTTAGTGATTAGTATGATAAAATAAGAATATTGCACCAAAAGACATGTATTCGCCAACAAAAAAATATAAATTGATTTGACCAAATTTCCTTTAATGTATGCTCACAGTAAGAAAACAGGAAGTATATTGAGACAAGCACTCTGGGGTGGGATTAATCTGGTTGCATGTGGATGCTGGTAATTTATATTCTTTTTATTATAAGTGTGAAGAAATTGAAAAAAAAAAATCTGGGGTATGATTAATCCTTTTTAAAGATAGTCATCTAAAAAATAGATGTAAAGTAGATCATGTTGATTTCACCCTAGAAACGCTTACTCTTAACAGTAGATGGAATTTCTTTCAAACATCAATATTGGTGAAGTAAGATGATTCTCACCCTTATAAAGCTTGTGTATTGCTGAAGAATAGAAAGGATGAAGTCCTGCCTTCCTTGAAGTCAAAGGTAAAAATCCTTTCATTTCATTAAAGCAAATATTTCACCCAAAATTAATAAAACTATGTCAATAAACCCTTAATCACTACTATTTTTTTTCCTACTACTCACCTTAACGAAAGGAAAAATATTCTTTGTACTTTCTTTAAAAGGGTTTTAGGATCAATAGATGTATTTTCATTCTCTCTCTCTCTCTCTCTCTCTCTCTCTCTCGTGGGAACATTGTGGGAACTGAAAAAGCAGAGGACTTTCACAGCACTGCAATGAGTTTACATAGACAGATTGTTTGAAACAGAATTGAATTTTAGGCCTTGAAATATTTGGAGCATAGAAAGTTTCTGAGCTGCAAAAAATATAAAACAAGTAGCTATTGTATGCTGTAAGTTATATGTGTGGTGTTTATAAATTGGCTTAAGTAGATGCTTGTAAGCTTTTAGCATTAGCCTATTGGCTAAAAAACTTTTAAAAAGCCTTGTAACAAAGAGAACTTTAACTTCTGTTGTTATGGTGTAAGTTTTACCATCTTTTATGTCTCCACCTTCACTGAGACTGATAATAAAATAAAGAACTCATGGAGTGCCTCTCAGTTGCCCCATCCCATTATTAGTTATTAAATCCAACAATCTGTCTCAGGAATCTGAATTTTGGTTTTTTTCAGAACTTAATTCTTGAACCCTGATGACTTTTTGCTACCATGCTTAAAGACTCACTATAATAGGGCCAGCAGGTTCACATTAGTTGTCTTCTGGGAGGGGAGAAGGGGTAGGCAGGAATAAGATTTGTAAAACCAATTAAGTTAATTCTGGCATCTTCAGTGAAGCCCAAACTCTTGTACTGGTTACTGTTGATTTACGAGATATCTGAAGAAAGTACTGCAATGCAGAACTAAATGAAGATTTTCTTGGACATTTCTTTTGAACCCCTGATTGAGTTGTGCAGGAAGGCCTGGGTCCTCATTTCTCTAGAGCTGGCTGGCCTGTCAGCCACCTCACTACATAACGTTCAACCCTGTATCTCCTTCACAACCTTTATTTGCCATTGACAAATAAAAATATTACTCTTTCAGCTGATAATGTGAGGAACACATTGCAACCCAACAGACAAGTAGGTTTTGGCATGAACCTGTTTTGCATGCTCAGACATGATTGAGACAGTGAAACACAGTTGATTGACAGTCCCACACTTGTACTTTGGTGTGCACATGGTGAACTTTTCAAGTAGCCTTTAGTGGTGTCCTTGCCATGTTGGAAAATATGACAGTGATTACTGGTGACCAGCTAGACTATCACAGAACAAAGGGAAGCTCAGCCCAGCTGTTCTCTGTTTCTGCAATTTGTTCTTCCCCTTGCAGAACCCAGCTAAACAAAAAGTGATGAAGGATTTGCTGGGGAGAGTGCTACCCTTTATTAAATGGTTGGATGTATGTGTCTCAGTTTTGTCTGTCTTTAAGTCACAGCATTTAAGGCTGTAAATGTCAAATTTCAGTATCATCTTTAATGCAGGAGATGAATTTTTTTCTTGTGAAAATAACCCATTTTCCCAACAAACCTTACCATTTCAGACCACCACTAATCAGCAAGAGGTAAAAGCAAGTGTCATTTAGCAAGAATGCTTTTTCAAGCAACCTCAGAATCGTTATTACATTATTATTATTATTAGTCACAAATCAGAAATATTACGTGTAAGGAACTCTTGTGCACTGGAAACAGGTAGGAGTGAGCTGGTTAATGATCCTTATTTCTGTAGCAGAGAGTGAAATCACTTCTTAGAGAGGCAAACGGAGTGACTTGCCAGGAGAGTGAGACACAAAAGGCATCACCAAACGAAATAATTAGAGAGTGTCCCGACATGCAGAATTACTGCCACCATTAATCAGCACCTACTGCTTTTAATTATCACTGGGCTTAAACAGGATCCCCAAACAATGTCCCATTAAATGATTTTTCTGATTAAGCACATCCCAATTAAGTAGAGTGTGCTGTTTGGCACATGAAAAATAGCACCATTTATGTACAAATCGAATACAGATAGAGTGCTTATCAGATCCCCATTAAGGAATCATTTGCTGACATCAGAATATTCTCCTACTGGCATACTGCAGTGATATATATATAAAAAAAGAGAATTATCTGACTGGGATATTAAAGATGAGACAAAGCACACTGTTTTTATTTCTCGTCACCTGCTATGGAACAGGATAATTTGCAAGGGTTTGACATTCAGGAAGCCCTTTGTGGCTCTTTCAGCTGATGAAACAGAGATTGAAAACACTAGATAATCACTCAGAGAGATGAGCTTGTAGTGCAGAGCATTAGAATTTTTGCTTTTTATTAGTTTTAGGTATTTAGTAAAACTATATCAGAAAATTGAAGGTAAGTTGAAGATGCTTCTTTAAATGTTTGCCATAGTTTATCTGCCTTTCTAACAGGTAGTTTTAAAATGGCTGTAACAGCTAACCTGTTATTATTGTCATATTATATTAGTAATGGCTATAATAGGATGTAGTAAGCTTTTCTCCTAAAAGAGGTGCAATATATATATATATATGGCTAATTATATCAATGAAGAAATAGTTGAAATGAAAGTTGACACGCTTCCTAGATTTCTACATGTATCCTATTCTGATCACCATTCAAGGTACTATTTCATTCTCTGACCTTTTGAATTGCTGTACAACCTACAAGGTTAATGTGGGGTTTTTTTTGGTTTGTGTTTTTTTTTTTTGGTGGGTTTTTTTGTTTGTTTTTTTTTTTCCTTTGGGGAATACTCTAACGGATGTGTTTTTTAGTCAGTTTTGGCTGTGGTCTCTAGATTTGTATAAGACAGTAATGCCACAGTTCTGTGCAGATGTATCAGAGGGAGCCTTTGACACAGTGCATTTGGTATTTTCTAAGGGGAGAATATTTGCAAATATGCAAAATCTGGAGTTTTACCAAATCCTCTGCAAGCTGCTGGTGTGTGTGTTTGCAACAGTAGGAAACTGAAGGCATGACTAAATTTGGGCTCTCAGAGTGATATTTATATAGGAAAAAAAGAGAAGAGCCCTTTGCTTTTTTTTTTTTCCTGAGCTAATTCTTCTTTTGCTTTTTCTAGTCAAAAGATGTAGATAAATACAGTGATATTTTTTAATCCTCCATTCAGCCATTTTTTAGCTTCCCCATCACAGTGCAAACCATTGCTGTCTTTTCACCCTGTGCTTTAGAGGGGAAAAGTCTTGCACAACCTGGGATGGAGTCCATCAGAAACTTTTAAAATGTCAAGTAAAAAAAAAAAAAATTAACATCACTTCTTGGAATTTCCAAATGCAGATCAAGTCTGTGTCCTTAAATCATTCTTTCCTTACACCATTGCCATTCCAGTGATTTTGGGAAGATATTTAATGGCTGAGGAAATGTGAGCAGAATGTATAATAATAAGAAGAAATTAGGCAAATTTTACAAATCACGCTGTACCCTGAAAACTTTCCAGTTGGTTTCATAGACTTGAAAGATTAAGATGATTTGAGAAACAATTGGGATTTTTTTCTAAATTTCCTAGTCTGTCAAAACTTCTGAGTTGTAGCCATCATACCTTGAAAACACCATAATTGGAACTTAAGATCACGGGGCCTGACTTTCCTTATAGCATGAAATATGCAGTGCAGAGAGTGAATCTGTCACTGTGTAAAACTAGAGAAATTTAAGATATTGATAGATCACTAACATAATGCAGTTGAAGTCATATGCAAAATATCTGCTTTTTGATTTACTGTTGCTATGGCAATGTACAGCATATTCTTGGCCAGAGTCAAGAGGCATGGTGTGCAATGCAGAGTGGTGGTGTACCAGAAACTTGGAAATATTTCTAAATCCATAAACAATATGAAGAAATATTGAGCTATGGTAATTTATCATAGAATCAATCACAGAATTAGCCAGATTGGAGGAGACCTCTGAGATCATCGAGTCCAACCTGTGACCTAACACCACTTTGCCAATTGACCGTGGCACTCTGAGTACCACATCCAATCTTTTCTTAAACAACCCCAGGGGTGACTCTACCACCTCTCTGGGCAGCCCATTCCAATGTCTAATCACCCTTTATGTGAAGAAGGTCTTCCTAATGTCCAACCTAAACCTCCCCTGGTGCAGCTTAAGTTCATGTCCTCTTGTCCAGTCGCTGGTTGCCTGCGAGGAGTGGCTGACCTGCAGGCTACAACCTCCTTTCAGATGGTTGTAGAGAGTGTAGAGGTTGTAGAGACCTCTCAGCATCCTCCTCTCCAGGCTGAACAGCTCCCTCAGCCACTCCTTATAGGACTTGTGCTCCAGACCCTACACCAGCCTTGTTGCTCTTATCTGGACATGTCTGAGCACATGCATAAACTTCTTGCACTGTCCCTAACACCTCAGCACTCATAAGAATTGCTGCAAATTAATCTGTCTATATGAAAACGTTGATTGATGTTGGGTTTTAATGTCACAGTCCTTATATTAAGGACTGGAAATACATTCACAACTTTTTGCCCATTCTTAGACCTTGAACAGCCTATCAAAAATTCTACGTTTTCAATAGGAAACGTAAAAGCTCAAATATCTCTCAAATCCATGTTCCACCTATGCAAGACTCACTCAGTATTAGTTATTACAATGTTTGAATGGTGTGAAACAGAGTTAATAGCCATTATCCAGGTTTGATTTAAATATCTTTGAAAGTTGTTATGAATTTGAAAAAGAAAAATTTAATACCAGCTAAAATACCTTAGAAGAGATCCAAAAGAGCAGGAAACCACTCTGACAAAGCAATTATATCAGCCTTATGCTAACACACTGTGATTTTAAAACTAGCAATGAACCAAATCAAATTTTTCCCCCAGAAACTATTATTATTTATAAAATATGTTTTGTGAACTATTTCAAAGATTAGACCAGTAAACAATAAAAGACTTTTCATTCTTAGGTAGTAGAGAGTAGAACAACAGATGCCCTACAATTCAGCTTTTTGGCAGAAAAAATTCCAGCCAACCAATATTTCTTTTAAGACTAAGTTTTGATTAGCTATTTATTCAAGAAGGTTGAGTGTTTTTTTTCTTTTTCTACAGTTGAAAATCCACTGACAAAGAAAGAGGATGGGAAAATGCAAAACTCTAATACTGATATATTGCCAAAAATGTATGTTCTGAGTCTTCTATTAATTATTTTACAAAATCAACATATTATGTATGATGTACCCCTCTCTTTTGCATTTGTTTCTCCTCTAAGAAACAAAATCCTCTCTCTTTTATCTAAATGATAAAAGTCATTGTTTCTCTTAGGGAATGCTGTTTATTGGTATATACTGGAGTCACAGAAAAATATGGAGAATATCAATAAAGGAAAATGTACACAGTTCAATATAAAAGGTAGGAAGTGTCCCTTCTTTATTAAAAATTAAAATAGATCTCACAGAAAGGGTGGTTTTATTAACACTACTTTATAATGAAACACATCTCATATTTCCTGTCAAGGCTGCAAACCACCCATGATCTTGTTTAATTCCCACTCACATTAGCAGAAAGAAATCCTGGTACTTTGTAGGTTAGTGTCTGGTGGTACATCTTCTTATGTATCTGCTTTGGTATCACAATCACGGAATTGCTGGGGCTGGAAGGCACTTTTGGACATCTTCTAGTCCAATCCCCAGATGAAAGAGTCAGCTGGTTACCCAGGGTTATATACTGTCAGGATTTGAACATTTCCAGGGATGGCTGCTCCATTGGGCAACTCCATCCTGGAAAATATGCTTCAGTGTTTGATCACTCTTTACAGTAAACCAGATTTTTCTTATGTTTTAACCCAGTTTCATCTATTTAGTATCTAACTAAAGCCCAAACAAAACTCCTGCTAGTAATTATTGTTAAGTATAAACACAGGGCAGTAAAACATGATGTAAAAATGCATAATGGAGGAGATTCACTGCTTGACAAAAAGCTATTTTACAGCTAATATAAAGATTTAAAAGTAATCTCTTAAAGAGAGATTTTAAAGTGTGCTGCATGTTTTCTTTTTCTCTTTCTGTAAAGAAAATGAATGCCTGTCTTTTTCATTTCTATTCACTACTCATGAAGAATTGAAAATACCAATAAATGCCATGGAAACAACTGTGAGATATTAGTTGTATCTACTGTCTTAGATAAGTTGCATCTAACTGTTCTGTAGCCTTCAGCCTGTGTGCTGAGGCTATACATCTTGGTCCCAGTCTGCGCTGACCCGGGGCGAATTTGGTATGTACCATCTCTGGGTCTTTTACAAGGAAAAAGAGGTTTGAAGAATTATGATGTGCTCTATTAAGAGGACAAGTGGAAATGGTCTCAAGGTCCTCCGGGGGATATTTGGATTGGCTGTTAGGAAAAATTTCTTCACTTAAAGTGTAGTCAAGCACTGGAACAGGCTGCCCAGGGAAGTGGTGGGTTCACCACGTCTGAAAGTGTCCAAAAGGCATGAGAATGTGACTTAGGGATTTAGTTTAAAGGCGAATATGGTGGTGCTGCATCAATGGTTGTGAACCAATGATCTTAGAGGTCTTTTCCAACCTCAGTTATTCTGTAATTCTATGGTAAAGTCTCTTTATGAGAGCCTGACTGTGACATTGGGACAGATCTCACTATGCCCAGGCAACATTTTGCTCCACATCTTAACCACAGCAATAGAAACCCATATTGCAAGACAAAGCTAAGTAATAAGCTTCTTGTCTAAATGCTGTCACCAATCAAAATAACAAGCAAGTCAAGAGCCAACCTCTTGCTGGAAAAGGGGACTGAATGATGATTTCCCTTTCTCTGCACTCACACCAGAAGAAGGGTCTTCATTACTCAGACCCTCTTTGCATAGCTGATGGCACCTGAAGTGTGTGTAATGAGTGATGTGCCTGTGCAACATGGGCTGAAAGGCACTTAATAAACCATTCAACAAGTAGTAAACCATATCAATGGCTCATCAAGAAAGACATTATAGTGCACAGTCATAAGACACCCTGAAATTTCCTTCCCTCTTTGCAGTATGAACTACAAGCACCCAATACAAGACCCCTTATATTTTAAAAATTAATACAGCCACATGTCCTCAAAATTTTAAGGGGAAAAAGGGAGAAGCCTAAGCCAGAAATACTTGAAAAGTCATTCAGGATAGTTATAATGGGAGACAACTATTAAAAATGAGAGAACTTATATGTTACTTCTCCCATTGTCTCCTTTTCAGACTTCCTTTAGGAAAATAATAAAGCTCTAATAACCTTTAATATAGATTATTTTTTCAATCATACATCCTCAAACAAAGAGGGAGTCCGTCAAAAGCAGTAATAATTCTCTGTCACAAAATTAGGTTTGTTAAGAGAAAATGCAGCCCACCTCCTGTCTTATTTTAACTTGAGAGTTTCAGACTCTTAACATTTGCACTTTTGTACTGAATGTTCTGGCCTAAAAGTACTAAATGAGAAATGTCCTTTTGGGAAGAGACGTCTCCCATCTTAGGGCACTGCTCCTAAGAACATGGGAGGGGACGGACTCGCTTTAATATCGGCACTGAATCAGCACTGGCCATGCAGTAGATAATGCCTTCATGAAGTAATCACCTAGCTTTGTCCCATGAATTACTTGTCTCATTTACTTCTTTAGCTCTAGCTGGAAGCCTGTTCTAGAACAGCACTGTCATAGTGGTAGGAGATGAACTATTTCCAGTCTAAATTTGTTCAAAGCCAGTTATTGTGCTTAAAGAGCTTTTCTTCTTCCCAAGGGGAAACTTATTCAGGGATTTTTTGTTCCCTTATTTACTCAGATATTATTCACAGAGGAAATTATCTCTCCTCCAAGCCTTCCCTGGCTGGCTTTAATAATGAAGATCTTTCTGCTACCTCTTCTTTGCCTTCTTCTATCAATCTTACTAGAAATTACTGAAACTATAGTTCATAAATGCCAACAATCAGCATTTGATAGTTTCTTTTAAGCAAAATTGTTATGTGTCTGGCAGTGGTTAGGATCTATTGAATGAGACACCAGGGTCCTTGTGATTTCCTGTAATGGATGAAGAGAATTCATGTATATTTTAAAATACATCTAAACCATTTTTTAACGAAAAATTGTTCCTGGAATTCTGCCTGACCCACATGCTTCTTTGTAGGTGACCGCGTTACAGTCTCAGAGATGAGAACAAGAAAAACTCTCAGAAGATGAAACTACATCATCTTTCATGTAAGAGTTATAAAGCTGTAGGAGGGAGTCTCAAAAATACATCTGCCAGTTTTCATTTTAAGTCTGGACCTCTGTGTCCCTGCCTAAGGTAAGGGGCCCACCCTGAAGTAATACCAAGAGGAAAAACCTGTAAGAAGGCAGGTCTGCAACCATGGGAGTTAAGAGAGAACATTTACATAAAACAAACAAACAAACAAAACCCAAAAAACAAAACCAAACAGATTCCCACTCCACAGACCACCAATGAGTGTTCTAGTTGCTGTTGTATCTGTAGCAGAGACATGAAATTAAACTTTTGCTTTTACTTTAGCGAGGAAGAAAAGAGATAGTTTTTCCTTGGGAATATAGTTTAAAGTACATTGTAACACTGCTCAGTTTGTTGGTGTCCAGCTGAAAAAAATGGTAACACTTCTAGAGGCTGTTGCATAGCTCATCACCCACATGACTTCTATGGCAATTGTGATCACTAATCAGAGCACATAGGAAGGCACTATGCACTTTTCCCTGCACATGAGTTTCTGGGCTGTTTTAATTTGTTCTGTTCTGCTTTTAAATTCTTTTAATAAATCTGAAGGCCTTTCATCACTTATGCAGCACTAGACAAAACAAGTGGGAAGGATTATATGAAATTTGATCAGCAGCAACAAAAAGCCAATTTAACTGGGGGGTTATTGCTCTGCTTGTGATGTTTTAACTTTTGTGAGAGGCAGAGGCTTAGTTTACACTGGGATTTCCTGCATGATTTACAAAGCCAGAGTGAAACCCCTCACATCCATTCTGATGAATCTCTCCCTTCATCCATCAGTGCTGACAGCACTAATCTGTGAAGAATTAGTGAGCTAGAAGTTCAAGTCAGCTCTTCCCTTCATCTGGCTATAACACTATTCATGGAAACTGCATATAAAAGGTGCCAATAAATGTCAGTGTGCAATGGAAACAGAAATGATTGATTGTACATTTTTGCATGAGAAAGTGTTTTATAACAAAAAGACCGATTATCAAATCATTGACATAAAAATGGTAATAGAGAAAATGGAGTCTTCTGTGAAGAACTTGAGTTTTTCTAGATAAATTGTTTCTGTTCTCTTTTCAAAAGGCATAATTTGATCAGGATTAAGTGGCAGCACTGACATTGCACCATAGTGTCTGTCTACAAGTCAACTTCTAGTTTCATGTGAGACACTTTCTCAGCAGACTAAAAGCACAGATAGTGTGGAGCTGGGCAGGATCATCTATGTCTTATTCATAAATGAAATGGTTTAGTGGCACAGCACAGAGGAAGTCACACTGACTTTTAATGACCCAAAATGCCTGTGATTGGCTCCTGTCTGATTGAACCTGGGAATATTTGCTGTCTCCAGGTGACCATTTTCAAAGGCTTTTAACTGATGTAGCTATTGAAGCCATGAGCAGGAATTGATGTGCACAGTTCAAAGTCAAGACATATAAATCTTTGGTCTTTTCATGAAGAACAGCAGCATATTTTCTCAGCAGGAAAACATATGAGGTACGGTTAATGTATTCCTACAGAAGAGATCAGAAACACAGGCTTTACTTCTTCTCCCCTCCATGGTTGCAAAAATTGCAGACTGAAGAAAAGAAACTTTTCTAGGAACAAGGAGACCAATAGTTCCTCACAATTTTTGTCCTCCTGCAGTCTTATTAAAAAAACCAATAATAGAGTCACAACAAAATAATGAGGGTGCTGACTAGACCTCACAGTCATCCAATATTTTTCCCAATAAATTAGTTGACTAATACAACTGAGAGATGAGAGGTAAAATAATTGATGGTGGCAACAGTCAGGGAACCCAGTATGCCAGTTTTCCTTTTCTCATTCTTTAAGTACCCTTTTAGGCTTCTGAGGACATTTATTGCCATTTGCGCTCTAGAGCCTATCCAAGGCACGCCAGGCTAACCCTATGTAGGAGGAAATAATGGGCTTGCTTTGGGGTACTGTATTTTACAGGAGATTCCCTGAAATCTCTTGGCTGCATTTCAGCCAACATCTCCTCCTGTACAGGCTTGTGCTTTTTCTCTCTTTTCTGTGAAAAGTGGTACCAAGCAGAATGGGTTTGACTTTTATAGGAGGTCAGTGCAGGCCTTTCCAGCAGACACTTCTTCAAAACACTGTCTGGATTAGAGATAGGAGAAATTGTTCCTGAATGCAATTTAAATGTGAGTTTAAATAGTTCAGAGCTTGATAAGGAGAAATACTTCACAGTGTCATAGAGCTCCTGCTATGCTGGGCAGCTGGTCATGAGAACTTCTTTGGGGTGGTTATAGAAAAGTACTTAAGCATGTCTCTTATGTGTGCTTGGGTTTGCAGGGTCTGGCAACCTCTTGTCATAGCACCAAATTTCACACATGTCCCTTGGAAGAAGTGAATTGATTGAGGTTGAAAGAGTCTCTTGGGACTTCTGCTGTGGATGGATGATTTCTTGTTCCCTCCAGTACTACCTTGAATTATGTCTTGAATTACCATAAGATTTTTGCTATCTGGAAGATCATAATACTTGAACACTCATTTTCCCAGTGTCCTGCAAATGATAAAGCATTATTTCATGATGGAATAGAAAGGCTGAAGAAAAATAAGTGTCAAAAGAGTGCTGAAAATGAGCTTGAGAACAGCAGATGCATTTCATATGAAGAAAGGTTGTGTGGGTTGGAGGTCCTTGAAAGACAGGAGAGAGATTTGAGATGGTATTCAACTGGTTCTTCATATTTCCGTTTTGATGCAAGATACATTACAAGCCTCAGAAAACTGTGGTTTAAAGGCAATTGGACAAGCCTTTACCTTCCCTACAAACCCCAATTTGGAACAAGGCAGAGGATGGGAAATCATTTTCTAATGAGAGAAAATGATGTGACCAGCATATCCCGAGGCAATGCTCAAATATCAAAAGAAGAGAAGTCTTTAATGTGTTCACATATTGACTGCCACAGTAAGGAGAAGCTCAAAGCAGATGGTATCAGAGAGTAGCACTTTTCTGAAATGCATCTTGAGTATGTGCCTAGAGAGTTTAGGATACAGGGGAAAGAGGATTGCTGCCTGCTTGGGACAATTAAAGGTAAAAAAAATAGCCTCTTCTCTCTTAGAAATTAATGTACAGTTTGATTTTATTCCTGCAATGACTTCAAAAACTATTTCTAAGTATATAGTGGGAATTGGCATGAGATAGCAGAAAGAAATGCAACAGAATATATTTGTAATGCTTAACTTGAAGTTAGTCCCACAAGAATTACTGTGCTTTTTTCAGCTCAGCCTGGAAAGTTTATCTGTGAACATGAAGGTTCTGAATTTAGCAATTAGTAGAGTTGTGTATATGCAAATGCATACTCATACATTGCACTACCCAACACATAGCTCCTATTTTACAGGACAGCAGTTTGGAATCTGCAGCAATGATTTTATTTACCATAATTTTGAAATCAGGGCCTGAAAAATGAAATTTTCATTCTCTTAATTGGGTCTCACAGGAACAGCAAATATTCAAACATTCTTTTAAGCATTTGTCATTTAAGCTCCAAGCAGTAAGTAGAGTTAGTTTTGTTGGATTGTAAGGCAACTTCAAAAAGTTGGATAGAAAGATTATACAGAAAGCATCAAGACAAATCATGACAGGGGAGTTAGTCTGACATATTTCCTTCAGTCATAAAAGCTATGAGAAAATGGGATGAAAAGACATTTTTGCTGCAATCAAAACCTTTGAGGGAAAAGGGTACTGAAAAACATTACTGCCTTGGAGAAATATATAAACTACAGTTAGGCTTTAAAAAAAACCCTAATGTAAATTCCCTCATCTCTCTGCAACTTAAATCAATGTTCCCAAGTGACCAAACTATATTGGCTGATAAGATGGCCATATTCTTGTCACCTAAGGATAATTTGCAGAATGTCCATAGAAGCTTTTTTACTGCAATTTATTTGATTCAGTACTAATACACGGAATTTCCCTGCACTTACAGGGCATGATATCTTTTAGGTGACTATATCACCAACAGTGTCTCAGGCTTGTTTCTAAGCAACACCAAAATCAGAATTAATTTATTTAAGAATAATATTATGCACAGAAAAGATATCATGTTTTTACTAACTTTGACAATAAAGCTATTTGAGTAGTAAATTAAGGTGGTATGAACCCACAACTGCTGCTCAAAGGGGCTTCCCCGTCCTTAACTGAACATATGTGAGTGAAGATTTATGGTGAGAAACATCTTTTACCTAATGTTCTATATGATTGCTGGAAACAAAAGACTGACACATTTTGGCAGTACTTCTGGGAAAGCATTCCTAGAATATTTGTACAACAACTTATTTATTTTATCCATGCAAATTCTCAAACATGGCATTGAAAAATTTCAAGAACTACTGCTTACATCACCATAGTTTCAGAAGAGGGTGTTATCAGCAATTTTTTCTTTCATGTAGAGCCATGAAGCTGCCACAATGAAGTGTATGTCTTTAAACTTTATCCACTGTTCAGCACCACTTTCTAATCAGGTTGTTTCTTTTTATTTTTTGAATATTTTTTCACTGAAATATTGACACAGGTAACCCTCAAAGCAAATAAGAGAAAGCACCTCTGCTTACATAGCAAATATTGAAATGTCGTATTTGCTATTTTAACTTCTAGTCATTGGAATCCTATTTCTCTCTCTCTGCATACAACAGGCATACACACATGTAATACATATAAACATAAACAGAATTTTCTTTGAATTGTCTTTCTCTTTCTCTATAAATATATATTGGTTAAGGAATGTGTATATATAAAGTCATAATTTCAGATATATATTCAAGATCAGAAGATCAGATTTATTTATTTTTTTACTAGCTTCCTTGTGATCTAAGCTTAAATGCATTAATTCTTAAAAAGATACTCCAGAGCAGTCACAATGTAATTATACAGGCTTGTAGTAGGAAACACAGCCTGAGATATATAATTTACCCTTCCACTTTAAAAGGATATTTTGAGAGTGCAAATTGCCGTTTCAAGCAAAGTAACAAACTATTGGTGCTATTCCTTATGCAGAAAGATGCATTTATTGAGTAGCTATACTTAAATGATGACAAGGAACACGAGCTGGCACAATCTGTCAAGAGAACTTTAAAATCTGAGTCAGTTTAATTAGAATGAGCTATGGTATGGTGCAATAATTTTCTGGTCTTAGTGTGTCAGCAGAAAGTTTTGCATTGAAGTTCTCTGGTTTTTTTACAGCAAGAAAATCATCCTGGAATATAGTGTTTATATCTACACAGGCTTAAGTAAAATTCCCAGGAGAACTATTGAACACTTGCAACTGTGTTGTTCATAACAGGACTCACTTGTTTTCTTTTGATTGTACAATAAATTAAGAGTCACTGGAGAGTGGATTCTGTGGCTTGCTGAGTTTGGAGGTTTTCATGACCTCTTGATTTGTTGAGTTCCTTCAGATCCCAAGTCAACAGAGGACACTTGTACTACACCCTGGAGAAGCTAACTACTTTGGACACAAATAAGGAACAGTGCAACAGACATTTGCAGACTGTCCTGTAACAGTTTTTCCAAGAGTCATATTGGAACATTTTGAAATATAGTTGAACCAAGACCTCTTGTTTGGGACTATATTGTTCTTTCTCCAGGGTACTTGTGCTTTTAACTTGGAATGGGAATCCGGAATACAGTGGTCTGTAGACAATGATTGGCAGGGGATATGTTGCCAGTGAGAAGACTTGATGCTACTTATGTTTACAGCATTAAAAGAAAAAAATGGAGGTTTACAGACAAAACACATACTATCTACATTAATAACTTAAACAGTATGATTGCTTTGGTTGCCGTAAAAGTTAAGGTCTTCTGCAACAGTGGTAGACTACAAGGGAAAGATCAGACCTACAAAAATTTCTTCCGTGAAAGTGGAACAGATCTTTCCATATTTTTATTTGATTGATTCATTTACGATTTCAGCTAAGACTTAACTCTACAGAAGTTTGCGGGACCTTTAATTTTGGTTTTGCTGGGTTCTTCACTGGACAAGAACCACTGAAAGTCATTGCTCTGAAGGACAAGTGGAAATGGAAATATAAGTGCTTCCTAGTCAAGTTTGAGACTTTCAAAATTTGCTTTTGAGGAGTAATTCATATACCCTTATTACTTTAAAACTAGAAATTCTTGAATTGCAGACCTGAAAAATACTGACATGACATCCTTTGTACAACTTAGAAAGAATTTGTTCCTTCAGAAAGTTTAGTCCTTTTCCTGTGTTAGGTCTACAAAGCTGGGGAGACAGTTACTATTTATCATTAAGAATATGCTCAGGAGGTGTAATTTATTTGTCATTCAAACCAAAGAAGTGAGAAAGTCTGGACATCAGCTTTCTTGACAGTTGAAATATTGTACTATTAACAACATCTAAATAAATAATACATGCTGTGGAAATTATATTGGCAAGGGACTATTGAAAATATTTCAAACTGAGGTAGTTGGGGAAGAAATGAAAACATTATGGAAATGTTAAAAAGGAGAAAGCAGTAACTCAAGGGGAAGCACTGAAAGTAAATACAGAGCTTTTGCATATCCAAGGTAACCCTTTATGTGCTCAAAGCATCATCATTTATGGAAAGGACCATATGTTTAAATATTTCTTGATTTTACTAGATGGGCAACTGAGGCAAGGAGAAGGTTTTAATGAACTTTCACTTCAGATGTATGTGTATACATAAATTCTGTGTCAATGTCAAAATATAAAAATTTGAAATACATTTTATGGCAAGTCTATTATCCACAATTAATTGCACTGGTTAATGGTGCACTCCACATACTTCTGATAAATTTCACTGTCACTCCATAACTACCTCTCTCGTTTTAAATGACATATATTTTTACTGTGAAACTGAATTTTAGGGAGGCTCGTCTTCCCATTTTCTTGAACTCTTATTTTCATCCATAATAATGCCCTTGGTGAATACCCCACGGAGTTGCTCCTTCAGTCCAGCCTGCTGATAAAAGCAATACAACAATCCCCCTGCAGACAGTTCTTAGAGTAAACTCATAAGATGAATGAGGATCTCAGTTGGCAAAGAATCCAAATTACAGTTCATCCTGGGAACTAAGGTGGAGGTCGCCAGTGGGGCAAAGTGATTACTCTGACATAATTACAATAGTGAAGGACTCCTTGATCTATGTCATTACCTCACTTTTTGTATCTACAAACTAATATACACAAAATTCTGTCAGAAGCAGGAGTTGAAAAAGAGAATATCTTATTAGAAGGCAGTCGCATTTAAAATGATTTCAGATGAGTTCTAATTAAGTGACTCAGGGAAATTTTTGTCACAGCTTTGCAAATTTGACCAGGAAATCTCCTGCATTGGATATAAACCTGTATTCAGCATAACAATGCATTTTGCTGTGGAATGAATTGTATTAGAGAACACCAAATTTTAATTGCATTAAAAACCCCCAAACCTCTGTTTAAGGAGGATGGGATAAATGTCATAAGAGACCATACTCTCTAAGGCAATGTTTGGTTATCAATGAAAAAAAAATTACTCTCACTGAAGTATTTTAGGTCAATCTTGAAAAAGGAGGAAAGCACACTAATTACACCTTCAGTAATATTTCTGCATCTATTTACTTGCTCAAATCAATGCTATCTTAAAACCTAATGAAGTAATTTGACATGTTTAGAAAAAAAATCAATCAGAAAAGACCTTAATGTGGTATATTTTTCTTCAATGATAATGACAGGAAAACAACCTTCAAGTTTAAATAGCCACATTTTTGGCTTATTGCACTGGCCATCACAATGACCCAGTGAAGTCGGCACTATGAGAAACAGGGGGTAAAAGAAAATGTATCCTTCAAAACATCCTTCACCCTAGAACTAAAAGTGACCGTCATTCATTATTAGTAGCCAATTACTGGAAGAACAGCTCCCTCGTGTCCATTCCCAGGGAGTACTTTTCTGTATCAGTAAATACTGATGTACTGCACTGGTGGGATGTGTCTCTCTGTTTCTCTGCTGTTCCCAGCAGACAAAAACATGATGGCCCTGGAGAATCCATGCTTGAGTGTGTTAGAGCCTGAAGACCAACAGGTCAAGTGCCAGTTTCCCCACATACTGTGACAGCCATAGCCAGACAAAGGTTATGAAAAGAGGATTTAAGGGGGAAAGGAAATTGGAAAATGCAGGAGGGAAAGAGAGACATCTAGGAATGATAACAGAGAGGGTTCAGGGTATGAGAACTTGGGCAAGGAGTACACCACAAAGAATGAATGGGAAGAGAACATCAAAACATGAGAAAGGAGGGGAAAAAAATGGACTTAGAGATGTAAAAAGGATACTAAGAAAAGAGTGTGAGAGGTGTAATTTGAAACAATAAAAAATTTGCTAAATTTATCTTGAAAAATTGTTAGGTATTAGTTTACCTGCCAACTACAAAATACAGATGAAAGAGTAAAAGTCAGAGGGACTACAAGGAAATGAACAGCACCTCACATTACAGTAACTGATGAGAGGAAGAGGAAGAAAAACAATCTCCAGGACTGGTATCTTGGTTTAGAAATAGGCAGGAGAGATTCCTACAGGCAGGAAATGCTCGTTTTAGCTTTAGATGACACACTGACCACATAATTCACTACTACTCATAAATCAAGCTAAGACAAATTTCTCTTTAGTACCTGAAGACAGAATTGCCTTCAAGGCTCAACACTGTTTAGTTGCCCATCTGCTGATGAAACAAGCCTTGACACCTTATACATAGAATCCCTTCAATGTCAGTTGCATCTCCAACACCTGTCAGCATTTTTAAAGGGCTGGCTAAAACATAAATCTGCCTACACACAGTTATAAGTTATACCTCATGTTTAGAGCAGTGTTCCTGTTGGTAGCTCTGAAAATGAAAAGTAGGGTCTGTCACACACATATGTACAACCAGAACTAGAGCTCTTACCCTCACAGTAGATTTTGGTGGGTTTTTTGTTGTTGTTTTTTGCTCGTTTTGGTGTTTGGTTTTTGTTTGTTTGTTTGTTTGGTTGGTTTTTGTTTTTGTTTTTGTTTTTGTTTTTGTTTTTGTTTTTGTTTTTCCCTTGCCATTCTAGAAAACCCGTTTTCTGCTGTTACTGGTATCTGTCCTTGTTCCCTTCAATATGTCGAATCATTCCATTACCATTCTGGATATTTGACACATGATGAATTTGTCAGCATAATACACTGGTCCATTAATTTTAGATTGACCACCAGAAACATGCATAAGAAAACAATTTACCTATATTTGAAATAACCAGTAATGTTAGTATCACAAGCATTGTAATATAGCATCAGTATTGTTCTTTGTCTCCACAGCTCACCAGCCATGGAACCAAACCTAGGTAATCCTCAAACCTCAGAAATATTTTGGGTTATAATTGGTATTTTCACTCCAATGGGGCATCAAATATTTTAAAAAGGTGAGAAGACCCTTCGCCACTTACAGAGGTGGACCCTGAACTACATCTGAATGCTGATCAAAATAAGTTATTTAACAATTTAATTACAAGTTTTTCATCTTCTTTAGGAATTGCATTCCAGCTTTCTTATACAAAGTCTTACCCCTGTTGTGTAGATTCTACATTTGTGAAACATCTATTTGCTTGAGGAGGTTATATTAAGCAAAAGTCTTGCTCCAAGATCAAGACATTGTAGAAAGAGCCAAACAGGTCATCAGTGGTTGTGTGTGGAGTAGTGGCCATGTAGCTACGTGGATTAATATAATTATCTGTTGGGACACACAAGTGTCAAAGTGATTTGATTCGGGAATCATGCATATAGGAGGTTAAATGTCTTATGGATTCAGGTCTGAAAATTCTGTCAACTATAGCAACAGCCTGGATGACTCCTTATTTTGCCATAGCCTGTATCTGTGAGATGCTGAGGGCTGCTTATCCTGATTTTAGTAAGGGCTATGTATTCTGGGCATGTCCCAGGACCAGACTCACAATAAATTGACTTGAACTGTACAATAGATCCTGTACTTGCAGATGTCTGATCCCTCTAATATGTCCATTCCTTTCTTGGTTCCCAGGGAAAGTCTGCTAGAAATTTAGAGATCCAGATAATGGCAAAGAAATTTAAGTGAAAGGAGTAAAAGTATAAGGACCTTTCCCCCACACGAACAGGGCTCAAGTTAGACAGATACTGTCTTTCATTGCCTTATGTGTACACTCAGCCTTCCCATTCCTTACCTCATTCATATGAACATATCTCAAAGCACAGCCGATATGCCATGGCATTTAAAAAATAGCCTATTTACCCAAAATGTCAGTGCCTGAATGGAATCCTGTGCCCATTCTTAAAGACCCAGCAGACACAGGGGCACCTGCCAGCATGAGGCACCTCAAAGAATTGGCATTTTAACTTTACATCTTGTGAGAGTTTGCTATATGCCATCACTCATTGGAATGGGCCTGCTGACCTCTCTGGACCACTCACCTGAATAATGAGTTAACTCCTCATGTCTTTTAGAAAAACCCAACAGCCTTGAACTTTGCATAATCTTTAATTAATGTTTTACTGGGAAAGAGTAAAAACTTTCAGAACAACCAGAAATTTCCCTACTTTCTCCCCATTCCCATTTTATCTCATTTTTCCTTATAGAGGCAGACTGTTTTGCTTCCTTGAAATTGTTCTCTTTAGAACTGTAGCACATTTCCTGGGAAATAAAAAAAAATAAGGTTAGCTAAAGGAGTAGCAATTTGTCTGTGGCATTTCAGCAAATGTGGCAGTTTTCTCCTGTGCCACTGGTTTATTTCGGTTATGGGAATACAACCAACCAACAAGTTTCTGAAGCATGAGTGAAAAAAAAGCCCATAAAACAAAATCCATCTGTAAGCACAGAATCAATCAGAGTTGCTGTAGCCAAACAGAAAGATTTTTCTCACAGTTAAAAAAAGTATGTCAGATTATTACAGACACAGAAGTTAAGTGTGCTAGAGGCAAAATCCAAGATTAATGGAAATATTTCTATGGGAATTTAACACATACTGTGAAAAAAAGCTTTGAATTAAAAGAATTAACACTAGATGAAACTCAGGTACATTCATGGCAGTCTCATGTTAATGAATGAGATGGATCCTCTCCTTTCAGCTGGTGTTGTGCTGAAGGGTGATGACAGCTGAGTGAGCTATCATGTCTTGTGAACAACTGCAAATTATGTGGTGGTTTCATCAGTCATCCAGACCCATCTTGCCTCTGAACAGAGACATACCACCTCCTGTGCTTACATGGTATAGGGCTGGATAGCCACTGTCTCTGCCGTTAACTTGGGAAGTGATTTCATTGTAAAAAGGTATTTGCCATACTAAAGGTGCTTTTCTTGAGTCTAAAACACTGAGGGTGTGAGATTCAGGTGCCTAAACACAGGTTTCTCCCATGTGAGGTGCTCTGCTGTGTGATCTGGGATCTTCCCTACAGGTGACTGACCTATCTTTCTCCTCCCATTTCATCCTCCTTACATGCAGTGCTCTCTATAGGACTGGCCCCAAGCCCTCTTTCAAAAAACATAGCACAGGTGACACCTAAGTGAGATTAATAAATACCCAAGGAAAAATTGTTGTAGCCACACTAAACATGGTTTAGCTACTGGGTTTTTTTGTTCTCTCTTCCATCTCTAAGTTGTCTAATTAATCTGCAATCTGTCACTACTGTAAACATGATTGTGATGATAATTACTATCAATTGTGTGCTGGCTCTTTGTTAAGACAATGTCTCAGTGACCTGAATTAGTTAAAATTTCTCAAAAAGGAAAGGTACTTTTATTGTGTAACTTCAGTGGAACTACTGAAGGTGGAATCAACTTCCCCTGGTTTTCCTGACCTTACTCTAACCCCCTTCTGGGGCCCTTAGGAATAAAAAAAAAAAAAAAAGAAAAATATTGACTTCTTTGGGAAATGTCACCATGAAAATTCAACTAGAATTTTTATAAGCAAGGACTAGGTTTTACTCACGTCCTGCATTGCAATGATGATTTCCAAGACTGAGTATCTGGAAGTAGGGTGTCAAGAGGATGGAGCCAGGCTCTTCTTGGCTGTGCCAAACTATAAGGCAAGTGGCAATGGACAGAAACTGATGCACAGGAAGTTCCATCCAAACATGAGGAAAAAATTCTTTACTATTCAAGTGACTGAGCACCGGGAGAGGGTGCCCACAGAGGCTGTGAAGTCTCCCTCACTGGAGATATTCAAGAACAGTCTGGACTCAATTCCTGTGCAATGTTCTCTAGGATGTGCTTGAGCAGGGAGGCTGGGCCAGATGACCACTGTGGTCCATTCAGACCTTGTCCATTCTGTTGTTCTGTGACCAAATATTTGGAGTGTGCCGTTAGTGGGCCAGCCCTTCATATCCAGACAATAAAGAACAGAATGTCATGAGCCTTACCTCTATTTCATCACAGGTTTTGGACAGGTCTGGATGCCTCTTGTGGCCAGCTAATTATCCCACTGTTCAGGAAACCATATTTTTCCTCTGAAAGAACTCATCTCACACTGTTTTAGTCAAATGTTTCCAAGTAATACCTTGATATTCCACAGAAGGTTAAAAAATGGTGATCCTGAAAAGTGAAGCTACCTATTAATATACCATGATGTAATATCCGGAGCTATGTCCTTGATCAGCTTTCTCTCTTGGAAATTGATATCATGTTCAAGCTGGGTGAAAATTGCTAAACAGAGTGTTGATGCTTATATTGGGTGCAAGTCCAGTCTGTTTTGGGTAAAAGACACCTAATATTAAATCTGGAGAAGACTCTATATGTCTTGAAATCAAACAACTTTTTTATATAATCAACAATGCACTGCAAACAGCATTGCAATCAGTCATAGTAGCTGATATTCTTGAAGTTTTGCTCACACGGATAATTCTCCAGCATTTCCACTGTTGTGTTAAAACTGATGGGATGGTTAGCTGAGAAAAAGCTGGCAGGAACAGACTTCTGGTTTTCATTTGGATTTTCTACTGGGATGAAAATGCAAGCAAAAAACAACAAAAAAACTCATTAAAAAACATTTATTCTTTTGGGTTTACACTTAGTACTGCTTAAAATGCCTTGCATTGGTTTGTTGAACTGCTTGATGCTTCCATAACAACTGTATAACTTAACAAGTAAATGCACCTAAAACTGTTGTGTTACATACATAAAGATGAAATAATTAATAGCTGTTAGGTCTTGCTTTTTTTGTTCTTCCTTCCTTCCAAATCTCTTTATCTACTTTGTTTTGAAGCTCATTCAATTACTCCATTGGGCAATAAACACTGGAGAAATAGAGTAAAGATGCATTCTGTGTTGAGAAAATTACTTTCATAAATATGGAATCTAATAAAGACTTACTAAATTCAACATAAAATAATTTTGTAACACTGGATTTTTGTCTCCCTAAACAGGTGATTAGAAAGTAACACGTTGTACCATCTGATGAATAACGCTTGATCTCACGACCAAGTTAATGTTTCGACGCACCAAGATATGTTACAAAGCGGTTACAGCAGTCCTGCCAACAAATTCTCTCTGACTCCAAAGTGTAAAGATTAATCACAGGAAAACCTCATGGCCATTGTTAATAGCAGACTACTCTTTTTCTTGCAGGGAGTACATAAAAAGTTTGGTCAGTGATGGCAGAACCATGCATCTCAATTTAGAGATGTCTTGATACATTTGTCCTTTGAGAGCTGCCTCCCCTTGGGCTGAGCCTCCCAATTCTACACTCTTCAGAAGAATAGAGTGTAGAATAAGACCTTCACACATTAGCCACTCCAACATTAGAGTAACATGCATGTTGTTTGGTCTGGGTTCCATTCAAAATTCTCCACCAGCATCAAGACCCATTTTGGCTGATACCTATAGGGAAAACGTGGAAATGCCCTAGGCTTAAGAGGCCAACTTCCTACATGGACACTTTCCATACTACTACACTGAATCTTAATTTGCTAAGCTTTTAGTTTATTAGGTTTCCCATAACTTATTCACTGTTTTTCCGTTTCCTATGGCACTTCCACCTGCTTCACATTCCTGGAAACAGACTGGTTTTTGGTTACTTCTCCAGCTAAATGAAATTCTGCAGCATGTGAGTTCCCTGCCCTAGGCCAGTATAGCTCTTTCTCATTGCCATCTTCAAGTTCAGTGGTACCTTCAACTCCTGAGCAAGCTCAGTTCTTCGGGTACATCTTTAGGGGTGCTTAAAATCTGGAGTCAATAACACACATGCACATATACAGCCAGTAGCATGGAAAAATGAATTTGCTGGTAATGCTGTTTAAAACCAGCTAGTCTTCCCAGGCTTCAGGCAGTCTGATGACTTGTCTTGCTCAAATTATGAAGGTTACCTCTCTTTTCTTGCTGGTAACACAGCCAGCAGAGGAGTCTAACCCCCACTGCAGTACCCTTCTCAAAGCAACAACTTCTACATGTCAGCCAGAATTCATAAATTGCATGTAGTTGGATTATCGCAATCATCAGATTTCATGCCCCTTTAGGGTGATATTCTGAAGGAGGGTGCACATGGATACCAACCTTCTGTGTCACATCTGTCGCAGCAGATTCTGTGCTCCATCACAGATCTTGGCCAGAGCATCCTTGTGCAGTACAAAAGGCAGTATGGACACATCCAGACCATGTAGGCTGCTGCAGGCAGGCATTTTCTCCTTTCCTGTATCGTTGCTTAAGCAAAATACTGTCTTTCCTCAGTGGACTCACAGTAAAAAATGTTAATCAGAAGATTTAGACTCTGGAATTTGAATTTGGCTTTCTGAAATCCTTACTTTAAGTCTTGTTGCACCTCTGGAGATGCTGAGCACCCAGGAGATCCAGCTATATTCTTTCTTATGCCCACCTAGTTGCACAAGATATTATTACTTCTTCAGTACTGTGGGCTTATATAGAGAAGGAAAGTCTCAAGCATAAATTATATTTTAAAATTACAACATATTCAGTTATGTTTCTGAGGATTTATTATTGTTTTCTAAATGCTCTTATTATCCAGTCTTTCTGTGCCTTTTTTTCCTCTGTGGATTCATGTCTGGCAAAAACAACTACCCTACATGTGAATTCTTTGAGCTAAAATATAAACTCATAGTTAAGTGCATAGCAACATGGTGAAATTAAACCAAACCTTTGCAGAAATGCTTAGAGCATGCACAGGCAGCGCTGGGGAAATTAACTGAAAACAAAAGGAGCAAACTGATTCAGTAGTATGTTTTTTCTCCATTACACTTGTCTCAAGCTCATAGATGCTCTGCTGGTGTAAACTGCACTAATCCAATTTTTACTATTTTTAGCTAAAGATCTACTCCAAATATTTTGGCTGCAGTGTATGATCTCTTCATATAAGAAGCAACTTTGCACTATTTTGCCTAGGACAGAGCAAGAAATAAAAGAGCCCATTTCCTACAGTGCCCTATTTGTGTATCTAGGATAATCTCAAGTCTTCTCAGGCTTTCAAGGTTTTCAGACATCAAGTAGAATGTATTTAGATTTGTACATATTCAGAAATCAAAACCCCCTCAAGTACTAATGGCTTAATTTATATTTCATAGAATAAGAAATGTTAGAGTAGGATTTTCTGAGCTGAGTAAACCTTTATCAGCTGTTCTTATGCTTTTGGCATTCTTTGTTCTCATCTCTCTCCCTCAGGGACACAATAAAAATAGCTAACATTCATTTTCTTCCCCACTTTTTGCATCCACTGCTTCTGCTCAACTTTTATCTGACAATCCAGCTTCCATGGTAGCCAGTGTAGGATTTTGATTCCTGCTACCTCTTTTTCTGGCAGTTGCTGATCATAATTTCTCTTTTGCTTTAAGTGTCATCAGATGGCCTTGTGCCACCACTGGTTGTGTCCTGATTAACAATACAAGGCTTGGTTCAAAGGCAAAGGCTTCTCTTCCATTGGGACAACTATTTACCAAGGCATGGCAAGGTACAGAGACAGAACCTGACTCCCTCAGCTACCCCTCACCTCCTCCTCATATTCCCTCCCCTAGGCTCCTTGCAGTGTGTCAGGGTGCAGAGGCAATGCAGCTAAGCAGTTATGGCCCAGAAAAGTTTTTTATGCCTGAGGAGGAATTGAGGAGTTACAGAAAATTCGAAGACAGCAGCCTGGACTTATGTCCTGCAAGAAAGTCAGCCTGGTATGTCAGATTAATTATAGGAAACCTATTAGTACTTTGTGCTTCCTAAAAAGAGTAGTTGTTGTTTGATGTGACCCTGATATTGGCTATGTTGTCTCGCTTTCAGCCATCATTTCCTCAGCCAGATTACGTTCATGTTGGATGTGCATCCTTCTGTGTCTGGGAGTATGATTGTGTTTCTGGGTACAGGGACAAATCCAAGCAACATCAGGGCAGGACTGCTTCCATGCTCTACTTTCTGCCCAAAGGTGGGGATCTGGACAGCTGCTGCAGCATTGCCTAAAGGGGTGGATTACCTCTGCCTTCAAACCCAGCCACTCCCTGAATGTGGTAATTACCCTTCCAACCCCCACATTACACATGCTCTGCTCTCCTAGGTTTAATCACCTCCACCTGGATGGTATGGTGGGCAATGCTCTGTGCATAATCCAGGTCTTTGTGCTGTTTTCATGGGAATTTAGGCTCAGACTGAAGTGAGGACTTCTCTCATTTTCCCTTTTCATATTATCTTTCCCCCTTCTTCACACTGTTAACCCCATTATCTTTGACAAGACCTGGGTTAATCAGTAGCCCTTCACATAAAAGGGTCGACAGTGAAATCCTGTTTTTCCTTTCTCTAGGAAACAAAAAATTTAGCAATTAGAAGGTTGTCAGTTTTTTCTTTTCTTTCTCATAATCAAAAGGAATAGCCCTGGGATGTTTCAAATCTGGTTTCTTGTAGAGATGCTTAATTTTCTGATGGTGCAGTACATTGTTCCTTGCTGATTAAACCTGCACAGGACAACATTTAATGTAAAACCAATCTTAAAGGAATCTGTGACTGTGGAGAGTTGCAATGCAGTACACTACCTCAGAGGTATGCCTCTGTATGATTTTATGATAGGCTGTGCACTCTATTGTTGAAAAGGAAATCTGACACCCTCTGCTCCTTCCTTGTCTGGTCCTGTTGTGTCACTCTCTTTTACTTGAAGTAAACCTATTCTGGTCACTACCACAGAGACTTATCACCTACTTTTATATGCTGGGTGAATTTTCTGCCTTTTAAATATGTTGGACCTCTTGTTGTGCACTCAGATGAGAGCCGGCTCTGGCTCAAGATATGCCACAAAAACCACAGCTGGGATGAGGAGCTGCGGGGGATAACAAGACTACCCCTTTTGACAGAGCCAAGCTGATAATTAATCTCATGCTGTATCATGAAACCATGCATTATTAGGCACATTCCAGGCACTTTAGTGATTGCCCCACAGTTATGGCACTCAGGTCTGGAAGACATCGGCACAATGACACATTTCAGCTCTTTCAAAGCAAATGGTACAATCCCTGTTTTACAGGCTTCTTTTCCTGTCACATTTATGTGTTTCCTTTTCATCAAGCACAACAACACATGCTTGTTAGCCACCACAACAGCCATCCAGAGTCAGGAGAAAGAAACAAGCTCCTTTAGAACACTTAGAGCTTACCAGAAGAGCATCTTGATGGGGATGGAGAGGCAGCCTAAACAGACCTGCAGCCAGATCAGTTGAGTGCCAGTACAAATGCTCTAATGGCCGGGATTGAAATTTTCCAATATATTCAAAAATACAGAGAGTGATAAAGCCATGTCCTGTGATGACTCCCTGCCAGACCAAAGCATGGGGAGTTAAAAACTTGCTGAAAAAACACTGGACTCAGCAGCAGCCATTTTTATAACCACCTCACTTGTTTGTGCTGCTGTTTCTGCATGTTTCACAGAGATATTCTGCTAGCTGTCACCTTCCCACGACAAGTCTGCCCCTCATATTAGTTTCCTAAAGTCCTTTTTTTCTACTTCTCATCTGTTTTAATATGCCACATAATGGCAATTACTATGCATATTGCTTTTTCTCCCCCTCTGTTTCAATAGATAGTGAGGGTCACTAAAACTCCTCAAATGTAAATAAAAACGTGTAAATGCTGTTTCAGGTTATTTTATTTACTGGTGACCTACCAGTTGGGGTGCCCTAACTCAGCTTTGTGTCTTTGTAGCAGACACCAGCAGTTTTGCATATGCTGAGGGCCTATCTAGTGTTGAACTTCATCTCTTTCAATCTGCAAGAGTAGAAAATGCAGGGGTGGAAGCCCATCACTATGTGACTGTGAGTGAGACTGTGCATCTGTATGCTTCTGCCTAGAACCTTCCTTACTATGAAAAAGCCAAAAAACCCCTCAATAGAACATCATTTCAACTCAATAGCTAAGTTTTATTGAAGTACATAAATTTTTTTTTGTTTTCTTTTGAAAACAGAAAAAGCAATCACAAATGTTTTATAAGGAGTTTTTGCCCCAGCTCATCCTGGATTACAGACATTATGTAATCCTAATGAGTTAATAAACATTACTGTGAATTACCTCTTTCTTCAGCTGACACAAGCAATGCATTATTGCTGATACACACTTCCAAAGAATTGCCACTCACTGTCAACTTCTTCCATTTAGGGAGAAACAGCCTCCTCAGAGTAATGAATTCAAAATTCCAGTGGCCTAGAGACCCTGAGGGTTTTACAGCTTGACCTTGATGTTTGGTTCTATAATGACATTGCAGAAGTTCCTGCTGATTCTGTGTAACTTTATAAAAGACACACATCAATATTCACAGGTGCAAAATCTCTATATCAGAGAGAATCTCTATCTCAGACAGAATTTGTGAATTTTTTACATACTATACTAGATTTAACAACACTACCATGATTAACATTGTGTTGCAGACCACAGTCAGTATTGATGCAAAACATTGAAATTAAGTTTACCTGGATGTAAATGAGAACAGAATATAAGCTTTATCATAGAAATTTCACTCCTCCTTTTCATGAATTTTCCCTGAATCAAGATGTTGATTCCTTTAATCAATTGGGTAAAATCGTGCACCTGTGACATTAAAATGTACATGCTTAATTCTGGCAATCTAGCACATATAAAAATCGCTGTCTGAAAGACAAGCTGTGTCTGTATCTTTGCACTGTAAAATGATTACAGTTTTGTGAGAAAGGAGTGAAAGGGGATAGTTATGTCTTCAGAAATCAGTCTTATCTAAGCTAGTGCGGTGTCACTCATGAGGCAGAGGTTCCATGCATGCATGATTTATGTGCTTCCATATATCAGATCATCCAGATTTCTTTTCCTTGTAAAACTGATATTGATTCTCCTGTATTAGTAATACTGACACTGGGATAATTCTGACACCATTATAAAGCATGCACTAATACCTCCTACCCTAGTGAAACTCTTCTGCTCAATAAATCATGGAAAGGGTTAGATGAATAAGAGACAGAGGGAAAAACGTTATTAGAACTTTTTAGAACCAGTCAGTGCCTAGTCCACATTGACTGCTAAAGGTAAGTTCATTATTTTCAAACAGTAAGCAAGATACCAGTGTGTAATACTTGTAGTTGATACTGATGGAGAGCAGAACACGTGCAAGAAATAAAACAAACCCTTGAATCACCCTCATCATCCAGTGTATTAAATGCACATTTTAGTCCAGCAGTGTATTTTGAGGAAAATGTTGCACTTCTCAGAGAAAATGAGAGGTGTTTCTTTAAGAACCTTCTGCTACTGGAGGTCAATGGCTTTAGTATTACTCATTAAAAATTAAGGATAGTTATTGACAAGCAAACCACAGAAATTGGTTTATGTCAAAGAAGAATGGCAAATAGATACATGCATCAGGGAAGGACCCCTGGAGGAAATGTTCTTTGCACAATAAAATTAGATTCACGGGTCATAGATGATGTGTTAGTCCTTTCCAAGTTGTAGAGCTGTAATTTATAGAAGAGTTTGCCCAGATTCTTTACTTGCTCTACAAAAAAAGAATATTTTTTACTAAAGTGTAAGTTGCATGTACTCACTAGTGACAACCCACAGATCTGGTTGAATTGATATAATACCCTAAGAACAGAGCCCTCCTTTTCTTCTGAAGGTAAGAGGTGTTCTTTGAACTCTATTTCCATTCTTTGTGAAGCTTCTTTTTAGCAAGCCCAGATGGAGGGATAGCTAAAGGGGTGGATAGTTTGTTTTTAATGCAGAAAGATCTCAGATGTCAGCCATTCAGGCTGCCCTCATGAAGTAAACACATTGCCACTGCCTATCTGTAATTTCTAGAAACAAGCTTTTCAAAGCCTGCAACTTCAGCCACTACAGCTCACAAGGTGGGGAAGCTCTGCCTACAGCAGTCACCTGCAGCTCTTGCCCAAGCCATGCTCTGTCCTGCTGCCTGAGTACAGACATGCCAGCTATGGGAGGGTAGTGAGGGGCCTCAGACCCTCAAGGTCCTGCAGGAAGGGTGTTAGTGATGGGAGAGAGGTACTGACAGGAATCCTCAATAGTACTGGCAAAATACCTCTGACCTTGGGAGAAGTTCTCTGCCATTTTGAGCTTCATAGCTTGCCAATCTCCTGACTAGCCTTTCCAGAGGATGGATAGAGAGATGAAGCATGCATTTTGTGACAGTGAACTTCCACAGCAAATGACCAACCAGTGGGATGTTGCAATGTATGGGTTATAGGCCACCAAGAGTCCCTGCTTCTTATACCAAGAAAAACAAGGTCTTGAAAGTCAAGGCTGCCTATGTCTATGTCACCAATGACTCCACATGCCTTTTGTCATCTGCACTGGGGCTTCTTTAGGACCAAGAGGTGGCAGACAGTGTTGGTCTGCAGTTTAAACACAAGGCTGTGTTTACCACCCGCTGCCTAATCCACTCTGAGCAGGTATGAGGCAGGAGCAACAAAGGACAAAAATTTCCATCTTTTCATCATCTTCTGCTACTGAGACAAGTCAAATCCTTGGAAGAAGCTTCTCTCTGTACACTTCATGTTTTATGATTTCCTAATAAACTTACCAGCCCTAAAATTATTTGTCTTTGATTAAAAGTAATTAAATATTAAATGCATATTTTGGAGATGAGCAACCAGACAGCTGTGTTTGAAAATATCCCCTACAAAATGTTAGAAGGCTGAACAAGCCTTTCATGGAATGCTGCAGAGAACTAGCATGACTTAGATTGAACTATCAATAAGGCAGTTCTCAGTTGTGACTGATTCTTTTTAACAGGCTTCTGTCAATTATTTTCTCTTCTTTTCTTCCCATTTCCATCCTTGTACAAAGTCCCCTCATGCCCCTGAATGGTGATACCAGCTAACAGTCCTTAAAGTAACTGTCACACTGGGGCTCTGCCAAGCTGACTCCATGGTGCTCTCTGTGTTGCTCATGGGGGCAAAGTCAGATTCAAACATCTTGCTTATTTTTTTTCACCCTTCTTGTCATCTGCTTTATGGATGACCCTGTGGTTATTGGAGTTGTTCCAAGATCTGGACAAAGCCACTGCTTTCTGGGGAATGAGGCTGCTGCTAAATTGAAGGAAAGGTATGATTTTGCCCCCCACCCAGTTTTTGCATTTGCTATTGTGTTGTGTGTGTGTGTAGGTGAGTGTATGAGTGATCATGTGGGAGAAAGAGAGATGGGTTGATGGCAGGAAATATTCCAGAACACTTCCCTCTTTTACTTACAAAGACAATATATTTTCTCTCTTTTTTATCAAAGATGACATCAGAAGTAATGACAGGATAAATAATTTAAGGCTTCAAAGCACAAGGATTCTAAAGAATAGGATTCTGAAGAATTGTAAAGAAAGGATCTGTCTTGGAGATTAAGCTTTTTTAAAACCTTCAGATCCTTTTGCCAAATGCACTAATATTCTATTATAAATCCTTCTATGAATTTACATGTAGTATTGCATTTTTCCTTTAATGGTGTATGCAGGTACAAAAAGGCAGCGATGTATATTTCCTAAACTGTTACCTTTCCAGTTAGTGAATTGCTTAGCCTGGATGCTTTCTTTCATAAATACAGTCATTAATGCATGAAATTATTGATCTAAACTGCTTTCCTGGGAGACTGTTCCTTATAAAGAGCAAAGTCAGGCTTTTTTTTTGACTGCAAACTGGGCTAGATTTCATAATAAAACTTTCATCATAAAAAAGAAAAAATAAAACTGTGATCAACAATAACCTTTCTATGATGCATCAATAACTAAATCTCTAAGAGAGCCGGCTTTAATTTTTCTTACAGTGAAAGAGAGTAGGAAGGATGCAATTTTTTGCGAGGGACTCCTTTTTGAAGAGATCATGCTGAAAAGGCTGCTGAAGGGGTATCTTGCTGCTACAATATGTAGAAAGGAGCTCTCATAATTATAGTCAGNAGAGAGCTAGAGAAAGCTGGCAGCACTACCTGAATAGCTACTGAAAGAGTGAGACTTCTCAGTTCCTGCTTCATTACTGGGTAGCAGCTATTCCAATGTGTGTGAGCTCCTAACTGCTTCCTCCCATCGAAAAGCCCTTGGTAAGTCCCCTTAGCCGGCAGAGCTGCGGATTAACTCAACAAAAGGCAGGAGGGGGGGTGGCAGGGAGCTCTGGGGACACTCAGAACCCGTGTGCAGCTTAAGATCTATTAGATGTCAAGGATTTTCTGTAATAAATGTGTAAAATCTTCTGTGGATTGCTGGGATGTGAAGGCAATCCTGAGGAATGTTTTCCGTGCTCAAGAGCAATGCTAAGTAGATTCAGGAATTCCTGAAACAGAGCAGAATTTTTCTATGGAAGATAAGATTAGCAAATGCTTCTCAGAACTGTAAGAAAAGTGGTTGTGTGTTGCTTTGTTTTGTTTACCCCTACCATTTTTCTCTTCTTGTCCTTCCCCCCCCCCCCATCTCATCTTGATTGTGTTGAATGTGTTAATAGGCTCAGAGAGAAGGAACTATATCTCCCTGCAGACTGATGTAATTTGAAATGTAGAACTTTTATCAGAAGAGGGATGAGAGCTGAAGCTAAAGAAGAGATAACATATGTCTTGTGCATGTTTCTGGCATGGATTGTATAGGCTTGCTAAGCTCACAAAAAGTTCAAAAAGCTGGGAGATGCAAATTTACTGCTCAAGATGCTGATGTTTGCACTTGTTATCACATGTTTTATTAGTCATCCACATGAAAAGTGGCACTCTTCAGGTAGGTCCTTTCAGTACATGTAGCAAAAAGCATTCCCAGACACCCTTCCTCTTTGCCTTGATCCTATGAGTCAAGCTCATTGAACTCCACAGAAAGTTATAGAGGCCACTGGAGAGGTCAGGTCACAGCTCTCCTTGCCCCAGTTGAGCAGTGGCATTTGAAAAAAGAGGCTGAAATAATGCTGTTATGTGAGCTTGACATTTTCTGAGTCTGAATTTTAGCTTGCTAACTATTGCTAGCTCCTTGCCTATGGGAAAGCTGTCAACAGTTTTCTCTTTTCAAAACACCTCTCTCTGTTTCTCAAAACAGGTTAGGTAAACAGTGTTCCCTTTCCCATAACAACTGTCCCCAGGTGTTGTTTCCTATAACTTAACCAGTGGCAGAAGTGTCAGTCCAATGGACCAATAATATACCTTTTTAGCACTGCATGTTATAAAAGAAACTGCTGGAATTTTAAATAAAGCCTTCTTTCTCTTCTGACAACTATATGCAGTCAATCTATTTTCATGTCCTACTCTGACAATCTGAGGGCCCCAGTACCTTGGACCTGGCTGTGTTTTGATTTGAAAAGTAGGAATGAATTAACCAGGGACAGTACAGGGCAGTACAGGGCATTAACAGAATGACTGCCTCTGAACTGAACCCACAGCTACTTCCCTGATGGATAAACCCAATGTAGAAGAGAAGACAGCCTGACTAGCTGGGCATAGGGCCACTGGCTCATTTGTTACTGTCTGTCCAGTCCACACCTCTGTTGGCTACAGCTGTCCATCAGATCATACATAGGTGACACAGCTGTATTTATAACTACTGGGGCTATCTGCTCCTTTTATTTAGAAAACATATACCCATGATATGAAACTGCCACTCAATGTCCCTAGACATAATTTCCTTTGCAACTGAGCAAGCATGGTAGTTCAAAGCATTAGATTTTAGGTCTGCAGTGGTGGCTTTCCCATTTGTATGAGTAAATTTGCATCTCTTCTACAGGTCAAAAGAGTGATGCTGTCATATTTTTCCTTTTTCAAAAGACTTCAATGTTTATTAAGGGACAACTTTCAAGCAAATATTAAAACAGAGATTAGGCAAGCACAGAATAGACATTGTTTCCTGAAATTCAGTCATTTTATGTTATAGTGACAGAGGAATCATGGTAAGGGGTGTGGAGAATGAGGGAATACATAAGTGAGTTTATGTAACACGTAGTAGTGGAAATTGCAAGCAGGAGCATGCCTTGTGTTCCAGGTTGTCAGAGTCAACATTAGTTCATAAATAAATTAAAATGTTGTCAGAATTGCATCATTACCTGGCTGTTTAGTACATTAAGTACAATACTGAAGTGCAATGTAGAGAATAATAATTTCCAGGGGGGTAAAAAAGTGATTAACAAAGAAGATGTTTGGGGGGCTGTTGTTGGGGTTCTTTTGTATTTTCATCCTTTAACAACGTAAGTCTTTGCTGGAATACTCTTGAGTACAACTGAGTGTTGTCTTTTCTAAGTTTGTTTTGCTTTCAACATCTGCTTGGGTGCATGAAAGAGGAGAAACAGCTCAATGGGGAGAATTCCAGTCTGAAGAGGAGCAGGGACAGGTAGCTCTCAAATCAAATTCAGCCCTGACCACATTCATTTTTGTAAGTGAACTCTGCTGTCATCCGTTTGTTATCAGCATGGTAGGATGTTCTCAAAACATCTTAATATCAGGTCAGGAAGGTAGAGAAATGCTGGAGATTTTTCACCAGGGGCCAGATGCCATGACCCTGGTGAATACTTACTGGAAGTTTGCTCTGTGAGGATGATGCAAAAAAAAAACCCAAAAACACAAAAAACCCCACAAACAAACAAAAAAAACCCCAACTCACCGCCACCACAACAAACAACTAGGAAAGCATCTTTGCTGATAGGAAAAATCTGTGTTTATCATGGGCAGTGTATGTTCTGCAGAGTCTCACCCATGTCACAAGAAATCTGCCTCTCTCCCTTCTCACAGAATTGTGGGAAGGCAGGAACTATTTGTGTCTTCCTATAGAAGGGACTACTGGTCTCACAGACGAGGCCACCCTACTTGTGGCTGTGTACCCACACATCCATACAGGAGCAGATACCCTGGTAAGTGGTGGGCAGGAGATGTTGTCTGTGCTTGGGCTGATCTGACTGTGTTAGCCTGCAGACAGCATGTGTCACCAGGCAGGGGCTTACTCCATCCTCCCTAGCAGCCCTAAGGGAGTTGTTTCTAGAGGGTGACCAGGCATGGTCCTTAGATCTTGCTGATAAAAAAATATTCAGACCCTGCCAGCATCAGCCAGGGAGATCTAAACATACCTTCAAGTCAACCTGGGTTTTCATCAGAAATTCTCTCTGCTACTTCTCTGACTGGAAATGAGTTTACATCCCTGCCCCCCATTAAAGATTACAATTCATGAAGCAGAAAATGCCAGCCACTCAAGCACTTGCAGAGTTCTTTTAAATTATATTTCTGGTTTATCATCCTTTTATATATCAAAGGTTTTTATTTCCCCCTATCTATTTTTATATATAGCAAAATGTATCAATCCAGGCATTTCAATACCCATCACTAAAGCACAAAGATCTATATATCCTTGTCGACTGAACAAAGAGGGATTTTGAAAGAGTATTCCGTGTGCCAGCGCTGGTTTTCATTTGCATTACTTGACTACAGTTCTGCTTATAAGAATTGCAAAACCAAGCCAAGAAAGCAGAGACTGGTGTGATCCATGGTTTATCACCCTCAAAGAGCTCACTCTTGTACTCAAACATCTTCCTTCTTTCCCCTTTTCCTGGAAAAATTTCCATGGTTATGGCTTAGACCAAGGCTCTTTGAAACAGATATCCCATCTCCACTCACGGCACACCTTTATGTCTATCAGGCTACGTGGAAATATGAAATATTAAGCACAGCTAGAGTACTCAGAGTGTGCAAAAGCCTGCAATCTCCTGATCATAACTGTTCCTTTTTGTGTAACTCCTTGCACCTTGGAGGGTCAAAAGGAGGGAGAATTATTCAAAAATTCTTGTCATTGTCTTTTAGACTATGGCCCCGGGGAAACAACTGAAAATCCAAACAACTGGTTCCTCCTTCTACTGCAGGGCAGTTGTAAGAATGAAAGGATGTTGAAAAGCCATAATCTTGTAGTTTGAGGGGAATTACAAGTGGAATTATGAAGGGACAATAAGGAGATTTTTTCAGTGTGGCATTCTTGTGATTAGAATGAATCACAAATTTATTTTGTCATTGCTAGCAAAAGAGTGGAAGTGACATTTAGTAGCATATGAATTCCCCAGTAATTGATGCCTTGTAATATAAATTAGATTAGAGGCAGTTTACCAAGTCCCAGTACAGCAAGTTTTCCTTTTACTATTCTCTCAAAGGAAGATAATCTATTATGTATATTTTAGAAGACAACTGCAGTAAAGGAAAGCTACTGAGGAAAAAAAGGAAAGCTAAAGGAAAAAAAAATTACTTCAATAGGACTTAGCAGTCAAAATTTCTTGCTTGTTTAAAGAATACTGTATGTATCTAGAAATGATACTGAGTTTGAGTGTTTCCTTTATTGCATTTCTGCATTAACTCTGCTAAATAATTAAAGAATGGAAGAAGAGCAGAACAGATAACTAGTTAATAGCAGTCATAATCACATCCCATTCCTTTAAACCTGGATGTGAGTTCTTTGACTTGCAATTGGTGTTTTTTTCCACTGAGAATCTGTGGCAGGATACATTCCTAGCACTATAATAGATGCTATTAAAGCAGCTTCTTTTCATTATGAAAACAAAGTTGAAGCACTGTAACATATGTTGTGTTGATTCATGTCTCAGAAAATATAATTCCATGGAGATATATTTTATAAATGCAATAAGAAAGCAGCTGATTCCTTGGAAAAATGCATTTGACTGCAGCATTAGTCACTTGCATTTTGTACTTGACAAGTACTCAAATGCACTGTGTTTTAATGCCTTACCACAACACCTAAGAATTTTCATTCCAATGTAACACTATTCCTTTCTCTTCATGAATGTCTTAAATGATGCTACTGGAAAATGGAAAACATTGATAAACAATTCCTATTTTGAGAATCTGACTCTGATGTTCAGTTGCTAGCATTCAGACCCTCAGATTGGATGTCTCCTCATCTGCAAAAACCAGAAAATATGTCTGCCTCCCCTTCCGCCTATGCACCCTTCATCAGTCTTCTGTGCTTATGCAGCATACTGAGGACAGAGGCTGTGCCTTATACGCACAATACCTATGCAGGCAGCACCTACACAGTCCTTGCCTGCAGTCTTTAGGTGCTCCTGTGAAAGAATTTTCCCCACATACCACTAACTGATATTCTTAGTATCAGCCTAAGACAAGTGGATGGTGCCAGTGATCCTGGGGAGTCTTTCCCTCAGAGTACCGAGCACAGAAGCACCCGCAGGCTCCAGATGCTTTCCAGGACTGGCACAGCGGTCTCAGAAAACTTCTGTTCCCCCATCTACTGTTGATCCGCTCAATAAATGATCTCTTCAGCCAAGTCTTTGAAGAGAAGACTCAGCATACTGTTTCTGGAATCAGTGTCTGGGAATGTATGTGGCAATTGTACCAAGAATACTGAGAAATACCAATTTCTTTGGCAGTTCTATCAGTTGCACACACCTGACTGCGGTGTTTGTTTCTGACAGTTGACTTGATAATGTGAATCTGTGGTGAGCTGACAAGTTCCCTAACAAGATATATTCTTGCAGAATTTTCTTTCTGTCCAGAAGCCCACTCACATCACTGACAGCTGGCACCTTCAGCGTGAAACGATCAAAACAACCGACCACAATACTGCTGGTTTTGTCTCCCAAACCAAAGTTGGTGTATTTAGCTGGAATAGGCTGTGTGGAAAAGGAGCATATTTTGGTTTACTGCATGCTTTTATCTTCCTATTTAGTATGTTTTATGTTAAAATACATTTCAACAAAATTTAAAGGATGTACTGTCCCCCTTTAAAGAGCCAGAAGCTGTCTCTCAGCTGAAGTAAAAATATTCAGTGAACTGATCTATGAGTAATTTCATTCACTGCAGGGGCATTAAGCCTGGTTTTAGGGACAGAACAGAATAGGCAAGGGCTGTTTCAGGGATCAGGGAGCCTGTACAGAACAGCCGTTCTACATTCTTACTTCTATTGTTCTCCACTGGGAACACTAAGGGGAGAATACAAGTTACAATAGTCCATCACAGGACAGGGAGAAGAGTCAAAACATTAGTCTGAAAAAGCAGCACAGACAATTTACTGAAAATTATTTTTTTATGCTGAGAAAGACAGAATAAAATTGACCACCTCTCTAGCTCAACTAAAAGCCTGATTTATGATGACAGTCTTAAAAGAAAACTCAAATAGTTAGATGCAAAAAGGTCTCCTTCAGTGAGTTCTAATGGAATTGTTGTTAAATGCCTTAAGATAAATCCAGATCCCCCCATCTCATAACTCCTTTTGTTTTTAAGATGCATTCAATCAGAAGTCAATAAGGTGACTCAAGCCAAGGCTCAGCACAGAACAAAATTCCCAAGAGGTTTTTTCCAAGCTACTGTCTTCTTGCTAGAGATTAAAACAGCTCCCTAGAGCTTACTATTAGAGCAAGCACCCTGGTTCTGGCACATTACAAAACACTCATGTCTTTTCCTTAGGTACAGGAAATCTGGCAGTCCCATTTGTTGGAACTGTTGCTTCAGTCTTCTTTTGGGGGCATGTCTGGTGTCCAGTTGCTTCCTGTTGCAGAGTCTAAATGTCCCTTTGAGTGATTCTGAGACCAGATCCCAGGAGGCAGCAGTTCTTACCGCTAAGGTTATCCACAAACCCACTGATGAAGCTCCAGGGAAATAATTATAACCCATCATTCTCCTTTCACTATGCTTTGAGACAGCAAATTTCCCTTTCTCTTGAGTGACACAGTATAGTTGGCCACTTTCACAGCATTAAGCAAAGTCTTTTGATGGTGAAAATGCTTGGTGACAGAAGAGAGCTTATTTATTGATTGAACTCCCCACAGACATTACTTGATGTTGCTGAAGCTTATAGGATCAGTGTTTTTGTGCTAGCAAATTGAAAATCTTAGCTTTACAAATTCTAAGTAGATGAAATGTTATATTTAAAAATGACAGTTTTATTTCTTTATGAGAATGGTGTGCAAAGCAGGCAAACATTCATTCTGCTATACTCATTGGGAAGCGCCACTGAAATATGCTTTCCAAGGCACTATAGATGCAATACAGATACAATATATTGCCTTACTTTCACCAAAGATCCCCTTTGAATTTCCTGAGCATGTTTTTCTAGCTCAATATCCCTCTGCCAGGTGTTTGAAGAAAAAATTAGAGACCATCATATTTCCAGATAATGTATCTTAAGAGCTGATCTTATAATGCAAAGGTCAGATTAAAGCAAAACACTTTCTTTTCAGCTCTGAAGTTATTAAGGACACTTAGATTGAATTAATTAAAAAAAAAAAAAGAAGGAAACTGTTCTTGACTAGCTTAAGGAGTAACATGTGGCATGTAATTTGGATTGATGAGTGATTTAGACAAGTTAGCTGCATTACTCATCCATCTCATTTAATATATGTAGGTTTTGTAATCTTCCATCTGGATTTTCAGGACAAACTTTGAGTTGCTTCTTGGTGGTTTGAAGAAGGCTGGAGAAGATGGCTCATCTTAGAATGAACAAAGAAGGGTAAAAGCTGTCCAACTGGAAAAAGAGCATATGACAGAAAGCAAAGCTGGTTACAGCAGTAAATTTTCAATGTATTTTGAATATATTTTCAAATTATTTTCAGAGTGATTATTTTACTTTGTTTTCAACAGCAAGCACTGTATTTAGTGCAGGATCCACTAAGAACCAAAGTGCCCTATTGGTATCCAGCACTCACAAGCTTTGTCTACTCCCATTGTTCCAGCTACAATATCATCATATGAACACAGCTGAGATCATGGAAAAGATCCATTAGCAAGCAAATCTGAGCCTTCTACTTTTGGGATGGGGAAGGAGGGAAGAGGGGAAGTGTTTTTAAGGAAATTTATGACTGAAACAATACTACCTGTAACTCATCATCCTTCAGTGCCAGCACCATTAATTTAAATATGGAATACAGATAATGCCCTGTTGCTTGCAAAACTAACGGTACTAGTAGTTCAGATCCCTGTGTTTCCATTAATTAACTAGTGAATGGAGGTTATTTCCAGGCACTCACTATATCTTACATAATGGAGGCCAATCTATTTTACTAACCAATCAATCAAGAAAACATCTGATCTGCCTGTCTCAGTAGAGGTGAGAAAAAAACTTCCTATAATAAGGCTGTGGCTAACTACATTTGAACAAAAATGAAATGAAATGAAATTAAATTAAATGAAATGGAGAAATAATGATGAAATGAGGAACTGAAAAAAATCAACCCAAACCCAAAACCCAAACCCAAACAAAACCAAAGAACCCTAACGGCCTTCAAAAAGATATTTATGAACTCCAGGAGCAAATGCATCTAAGGCATTTGAGCCATGCTGGTGTGAAATTTATTCGAGGGAAAGGACTAAAGTCTAATGTGTTAATTTTGGTTTTGGAAAAAAACTGCAAGATATCCTTAGCCAAAACAATCTTGAGGATATAGATGTTCCACAGAGATAAAGAGAAGTACCACAAACACCAGTTCTCTCCCCCTGCTTCAAATGAAAGAGCAGTAAATAGGAGTGCCTGCTTCTTGAAGCTCATTTTTTTCCCTTGACAAATTTCTCTGGCAGCAGAAGCAAAGAAAGCCTCATTGAAGCATCCTGATAGATCTCATAGGAAGGCTAGGAATACCTGCTACTTGAAGATGGAACTTGGTGTGGGATAATTTAGACAGATTATCATGAAGGGTGCCTAGAAGAAGATCATAAAAGGCTCCATGGTAGGTATAGTTCAATTAAGTTCCACAATTACTTTATAATTCAAAGGATCAAGGGGACAAGCTTGAGCATTAAAACTAAATAAAAATAATGAGGTACTTTTGGTTCTGATTGCTCGTTTGGCAGACTGGTTCACAGTGAAGTGAGATGAGCCTTAGTTTAGTTGAACCATCAGCCAGCCTAATGTCTTGCCAAGTCCTGGGTACTGTTTTAAACCTATCAGGCATCTGGCAGCTGTTGAAGCCAGAGAGTCTGTGAAGGGTGCGTGTGTGGGACTGCACAGCCACAACAAGAGCCGGGGCAGTGCCTCACTGAGGGTCCAGTGACTTCATGGGGGAAGAGGACTGGCCCAGACAGCAGTGATGTTAACACATACTGTTTTGGGCCAGAAGACATGTTCTGTGGCACAAGTGAGATGCCCATCTGAGCCATGAGAATGCTGAAGGCAACACCAAGGTACACCTCTTTGCCTTGATTTTAGTTTTTCCATTTCTCTTATTGTCCTAAGGGGGGCTGAAGTCCTATGTGTTCCCCATGGATGGTGGTGGGGTCTCACTCCATATTCAGGCTCCCTTTTGCAGCAGCAGAATCTGGGAGTTCCATGGAATCAAGAGCACCCTGTAGTGCAAAGCAAGTGGCAATGGTTCTCTCTGTCTCCCACCTTCCCCGGTGGGGCTTGGCAGTGTGGGTGAAACAAGGCATTGCTCTTCACAGGCTGGGCTGTGCATTCAGCTTGAGAGCTGTGGCATTAGCTTACGTGACAGACATACCTCCAGAGACGCAGAAACCAAGATGTTTGATATCAGTGAGAGTACCAGACCTGCTGAACACAGAAGTTTGCATGGGAGTGGGTGCAAAATGAAGGCAATGGAGGTGATTTTGCTTGCCATGCCTGCCCTGAGCCATCAGGCTACAAAAGAAATCAAGACATGCAGTGCTTTGGGCCAGGCAACTAGAGGCAACTCTGAACTAAAGGAGATAGAATTTATTGTAGAAAGCATGAAAACTGTATATATGAAAAATTGGTATGGTAGAGTTAGCACTACTGTTGTTTAACAAAGAAAGAGCTGCCAAACAGAAACCATTTTTCTTACGGTGTTCCTGATCATGTTTTGGTGTGAAGTACCTAGAGTCCAGACAGCAGCAAGGCAGGGCCAGAAGCAAGCAGGAGGACTTTACTCACAGCACAGTTTCTCAAGCCAAGTGGTTCAGAAATTGGTGGCCCTGTACATGCAATAAACACTAACATATCAGAACAAATTCAAAGCTCTTATTCCACAGATCCACAGCAAACAAACAAACAAAAAAATAAGGAGTTTCCAGCGTGAACACAGTGTAATTTGTGTTTGACTTGACCCCAAAATCATGCTGTGAGATTCTTAACCTGACAGCATCAGCTATGATTTTTTATTGAGAAGATTTATGAAAATGAGGACCTGGCAATTAACAGGAACAAGATTGTTGACTGTGCTGCATTGTTTAGACGTTGTAGAAAATTAAGTACACACCACGTACAAAAAAAATTATATATATTGCTAGTGACAAGAGGGCACTCAGATGATTAAGGTTGTTTCCATAAAATTTTCAGTTTTGGGGCTGACTTTTTCATTCTTAGTAAGGTACAAACTTTGAATAAGCACACACGAATGAGATACAGCAAGCAGAAGTGTAAAGCAGCTCCATGCATAAGAATTTAGACAACATTTCACTTGCACTTCAATTTATTACAGTTACCTCATGTTTTTGTAGAGTACGCCCCCCCATTTTGTATGGGATGTAATCTGTTTGAAAACACTGAGTTGCATAATGCCTAGCATATTTTCAGGAGTTAGTCTATTTTAACATATTTAGATAGGATAGTTTGACTAGTACTCAATTTTTGGTGCAAAACCTTGCAGGCAAGGTTTTCAAAAACAGAAAATCCAAACACAGGCTTCTGAGACACATCTATATTGGGGCTATATAAGTAAAAGTACTAAATTCTAAGTATGGCTTTCAAGGTTTAGTAATAAGGTGCAATATTGAGTTGCTGAAAGTAACATAGCTGCATTAGGAGGGTATTTTTGCCTTGATGGAGACTTTCTGAACAGCACCATGCTGCCTCCAGGGTCCACACTAGCCTGGATAACCTCACAAAGTCCTGTGTTATGCCACGCAAATGCATCAAAAAAACCCCTCTGCTTGAAAATGTGACATCTGAGTTCTCAGATCATGTTCAGTTTTACCATTTGTGTTTCAGGACAGTTACACTTCTTATTGTCCTGAATTTGGCTGGGACGGAGTTACTTTAATCTGTAGTAGCTGGTACAGTGCTGTGTTTTGGATTCAGTACGAGGATAATGCTGATAATACACTGATGTTTTTACAGTTGTTAAGTAGGGCTTACCCTTAATCAAGGATTTTTCAGCGTCTCATGCACTGTCAATGAGGAGCTGCACAAAAAGCTAGGAGAGAGCATAGTTTGTACTGCTTGACCCAAACTGGCCAAAGGAGTATTTCATATCATAGAAAATCGTGTCCAGTACTGAACCCGGGGAATTTCCCAAAAGGAGCCAATCTCTGCTCAGGGATGGGATGGGAATTAGTCAGTGGATGGTGAGCAATTGTATGCTACATCGCTTTTGTCTCTTGGATCCTGTTATTCTTTCTCCCTTTCCTTATAATTGCAATTATTAATATTATTAGCATGTTTATAATTATAATTATATTTTGTTTCAATTATTA